>VWZW01001991.1:440935-451990 GCA_013397115.1 Edolisoma coerulescens | reverse complement strand
GGAGGCGAGCGGAGCGGAGCTGAGGGGAGCTGAGGTGAGCGCTGAGGTCTCTGGGCCTCCCGAACCCCCCGGGACGGCCCCGGCAGCACCGCGGGCCGGGCCGGGGGCGGCCCCAGGGCCGGGCCTGCCGGGGCGGGGGGCGGTCGGACCTAGGTGCCGCAGGGCCCGGGGGTTGGCAGGGAACGACTCAGCTCGGGCCTCCGGGGACCGGCGGCCGCGAATCTGCCCCGACGCGAGCTGAGAGGAGGGTATCGGCCCTCTCTGTAGTGTTCTTTAATCGCCAAGACCGAAGTTCCTCTAGGGGAATGAATGGGCTCTGGCTGCTCTTTAGATCTGGATCAACAAAAATCACATGGAAAACATAACATGGTTAAAAAAAAAAAAAAGAAGAAAGGTAAAAACACCAGAAACAAGCCGTTTATTGCCCAATGGTGAAATAAATTCACGGATTTTAGGGCAGCGAAGCGGCTGCTGGGCTGTCACACAAACCCCGTGTGCTTCTCTCCTTTTCCCCGCAGCTTCCCACTCCCTCCAACACTTTCGTGCTACCTTTTTTTCGCCCTTCACTTAATTTTCTGCTGGTGTGCTTCCCTGAGCAGTGCTGTGACTTGGGCTGCCGTGGGCAGTCACGCCTGGGAAGGTTCAGCTTGGTGAGCGCCATGGGTGTGCTCTGCGAGCCAATTAAAGGTGTTGCAACCTGTTTTAAATTAGTAATACTTCTTTAAAAGAGATTTATTTTATCATTTCGCTTGGAAAAGACCGGCCAGCACCGTGGCTGTGCCTGGTGGTATTTGAGGGAAGGCTCCACTTGGGTACTGAGCTGCCCTGAGCTGCCGAGGTGCCTGTTGTAACTGGACACTGGAGTTTCAAGCAGTTTGCAGGGCGATCTTGTTCCTTGATAAGCTTCTGCTGTAGTGACACCGACAAGCACCTCGACTCAGGAGTTGTTTTGGTTTGTTTCAGGGGTGTCCCTGAAGCATGGCAGCCAAGTGGAGCGGGGGACATTCCTCGTCCGTGCTGTGCCTGAACGCGAGCGCGGAAGGGCTGGTGGCGTCCGGCGCGGAGCGGGGCGAGCTGGCGCTCTGGGACGGGGGAGGCTCGCCCGTGGCTCAGCTGCGGCTGCCGCCGGCGGAGGACGTGACCGCCGTGGTGTTCTCCGCCCGGCGCCCCAGCACGCTCTACACCTCCCACGGAGAAACCATCAGCCTGCTGGATGTCCGCTCCCTCCGCGAGCCCCTGGAGCGCTTCCACGTGAACGAGGAGGAGATCAACTGCCTCTCGGTGAACGACGCCGACAGCTTCCTGGCCGCCGCGGATGACTCGGGGGCCATAAAGGTGGTGGACTTGGAAAGCAAGAAAGTCAGCCGCTCCTTGAGACACTCCAACATCTGCTCCTCTGTTGCCTTCCGACCTCAGCGGCCTCAAAGCCTGGTTTCCTGTGGACTGGACATGCAGGTGATTTGCATCCATGTGCACGGTTATTAATGAAGTGAAACAGTAATTACCCACCTGTGTAGTGAGGCGCCCGCAGACTTTCACTGAGCGGGAAGGTGTTCAGCCTGCAGTCACCGGAAAGCTCCCTCACTTTTCTGAAGTAGTTTTGGCCCAAAAACTAAGTGTTGAGGCTGTTTATGCCACGTTCTACTCAGCAGTTTCTGCCCGTTTTTATCTTCCTTAACATTTTCAATTCAAAAGTGAGCAGGGTGGGGGGAAATCAGGATACGCTGCAAAGATCGCTCGTGCCCTATTAGCTCTTTGTTGGCTGAGCAAAACCAGCAGCTGTCCCCAGGGACCAGTTGTGGCTGCAGACGAGATGCAGAGGATGGTGAGGAAAAGGCACAGTGCTTGAGGCAGGCAGGTAGAGCAGTATCCTTCCAAGTGGAACGTATCACTGTGAGGAGAAGTGATTTGTATAATTTATCCATTGTTCTGTTGATGTCTTGGAAGCATGAAATGTTTTTTGCCTTTTACATTTTTCTATCCTCATCAAGAGGAAACTTTGTCCTTTGCATTCTGAGAAGAACCATGCTGGGAGTTAAGTCCAGAGCTGGCCACTCAGAACAGATATTTTTCAGTAATTTCTTTCCAGTGGTTGAGGTCTGACCACATTCCTGGTTTAGCCCAATATGAAAACTGTCACTTCTCAAAGGTTTCTGTGGTTCCAGTGGTGTCAGGGTGAAGTTTGTGTGACAGCATTGAGCAGTTTCACCCTGTGTTCTTGAAACCAAAGTACTTCTCACACCCATTAGAGCAATACATGCTGAAATTTAGTATAAACTGTATTTTTCTGTGTTGAAGCCATGATGATAGATCCTGTCTGGGAGGAGTAGACACTCAGTGCCTCGGCTGGCTTAATTCTGGTCCCTAAAATGCAGATACACAGGCTTGTGGCTGGAAACTTCTTACCAGAATTGGAAACATGTACAACTAAGTACAAGTGATTATTTTTTTGTGACATTTTAGTATTAGTTTTATTTATTGTAGCTCAGCAAGTTGTTTTTTATGTGAAAGTCAATATCCCAAAACAGGATTCCATTAGTGTGTTATCGTACAGTGAAAAGAGCATCGTTCTGCATTGAGGCTGCATTTAGGGTAAATCATTTCCCACAGGGGAGCTTAGCTGCACAGCTCTGTGCTGCACCATGCCTTTGGACAAGTTATGAGCTCTACGAGCATCAAAACGTGTTCTGGGCTTGTCAAACCCTCTGGGAAGCCGTGGCTGATGACAATTGAAATTTAGGTTGCTGGAGTTCTTTCAGGAGTTCCGATGAAGCAGGGAAAATGCCATGAGGACAGAAAATACTTAGTTTGCAGAAAACTTGTCAGCAGTTGATGGATTCATCAGGCTGTTGCAGTGCCATCTGTGATAAAAACAGGAGTATTTTCTGTAAGCATCACCCAGCCCCTCTGATTTACAGTAAATCACAGTTGTTGTGGAAGGAGTTTTAATGCAGCAGCAACAGCAGACACTGAAACAGGAAAGTGACAGGAAATGTATTTCAGATGTTTTTGTGTGATTTGGATTCCAGAAGTGCAGAGCCAAGCTCTTTTGTGAACTAAATTTAAAGACTCCTGTGCTTCTTACTGGTGATTACTACTGAAGGAATATTTTTATTAGTAACAAATTGAAGCTTAGCTTTATGAAGCAAACAGTACACCAGTGCTGCATTAGACTGACTTGTGCTTTTTGATTTGTTGGCCTTGAGAATGCTCATTGACAATTCAGATCCAACAAAAGTCTGGAGAGAATTATTTTTAATTGGTGTAAATCTGTAGTGCTTGAACTGCTGTATGAGAGACACAGGATTCTTCACTGGGGGCTTGGAGGTGGGGTGGCACTGGAAAAGCAAGTCTAAAAGCATAACCTGCCCCATCTCAGCAGGCAAAGCATGCCCTACTCCCTAGCACAAACCAGATCTATTCATTGCATATAAAAAGAAATACAAATATGCCTGTTTAAAAACAACAGCCTCAACGACTGTTTGCCTTTTGCTGTCCCATTTTTCAGATACGTTCTTGGAAGTGACTATTTTAGGCCAAGTAGCAGAGACAGAAATCCAGAATGATAATGATCTCTATTCACTGCTGGTGTTTCCGTGTCCCTCCTTCTCAAAAATTAATGTGCAGTACATCATGATTACTACTGCTGAGATGAGTGCAAAAGCTTTTAGAGCAGTGTTTGCATCCCTTTCGTGGTCTAAAGGTCTGAGTCATTGACTGCAGAGTGTGGTGGTGGGGCTTTGGAAAGGAGGCCAGAAAGATTTGCTGCGTTTATTAGGGCAAGTTTAACCACTCCTCACCACACTCCTTACACCTCTTGGAGTCATGCACAGCCTTCGCTCTGCTCGGGCAAGAAGTGCGGCTGTTTATTTTTACTCCTAAAGATCCGATTTGATGTAAAACACACAAATTATTGATTCACCCTATTCTTTTTTTTTTTTTTTCCAGGTGATGCTGTGGAACCTGCAGAAAGCTCGGCCCTTGTGGACCACGAACCTGCAGGAGTGTGACGTGGAGGAGGAGAGCCCGCAGTCAGCCGGGCAGTTCTTCAACCCGCCGCTCGCACATTCCCTGTCCGTCGCCTCCTGCGGCAACATCTTCAGCTGTGGAGCTCAGGATGGTAAAGTCAGAATATTCCGAGTCACCGGTGTCAGGTTTGAACGTGAGCTGGACTTCCAGGCTCACAGCTTGGGAGTCTCCCAGGTGCTCTTCATGCCAGAGGCATACTGGTTGTTGTCTGGAGGAAACGACGGGAAAGTCTTGCTCTGGGATGTCAGCAGCAAGGTCGGAAAGCAGCAGAAAAGTCCAGCAAAATCTCTGCACAGGAGGAAGGCCCAAGCTGCTGCTCCCAGTAGAAAAGATGGGAAGCTCAACAAAGTGGCCTCAGATGAACACCCTGGAGTTGTGCCAAAGCTCACCATTGAGCACGGAGAGAAGGTGAACTGGCTCTCGTGTGCAGAGATCAAAGGCTGCAGGAGAGTGTTGGTTGCTGACCAGACCAGCTCTGTATCAGCCTATCCATTGCCAGAACCTTAAGGTACCCAGGTGTTTACAGAAATCTGAGGGGCAAAGCCACTTCTCAGAGCCACTTACATCCACTGATAGTGAACTGGACAGTGAACCCCTCTGGGTCCCTGGGAAGGGGAGGGGATTTGCTGTGCACTCGTGATGTCCCTGGCCTTGTGCTGGTTCTTCGTGGCTGCTGTGTTCACAGCCACTGTCTCTTGCAGGGTTGGCAGTTTGCTGCTTGAATTTCAGTAAAACGGGTCTCTATATTTAGGGGTAACATTAGTTCATGACTAAGCTGACGTAATTAAGGCTGGAGGAGGAGATTAGTGCTAAGGAGACACCCACAATGCTGAGTGAGGCTGCTGAACAGTAGCAGGGCTGTCACTGGCCCAGCTCTTTGTGGTTTGGGCTGTTGCAGTGCTCTGTGTGACTTTTCCCATGAAGCTGTTTCCCAGTTGGCTTAAACTGGTCGTAGTGGAATCTGGTTTTCATCACTCTGTCAGCAGCTGCATAGACTAGAGATGCATCAATTAACGAGTAATCAAATGAGTTTCCCTGTGGTTGCCAACTGTATTTTTTCACTGCAGCAAAGGAAGGAGCAGGGGAGCTGTTACACCTGTTTGCTGGGTCAGCTGTCAGTTAGTTGTGTATCCCAGGGAAAAAGAGTTATTACACTTGTCTCAATAAATGCTTTCTCTCTCGCTGCTCCCTTGTCCTTAGACTCACTCTAATAGTGCCAAACTCACCCAAAATTGTGTCCAAAAGTGTATTGTACCCCCATCTCAGGGGGAATATGAAGGGCCAAAGGCACAGCTTCTCCTTACCCAAATACTTGCTGTCTTCCCAAAGCTTTGAAACACAATGAGCAGAACTTGGCTTGCTGGAAGCTCCCCTTCGTTTGCAAATTGAAGGTAGGAAGACCTAAGTGGGAATGCTACAGCTCTGGACATGTTTAGTTCATGCTGGATTTCCTATCAAGTGGGCAAATAATTTTAAAAAAAGGGGTTTTTTTCCTGGGCTGTCCTTATCCTGTCACAGAACTGAATTCATAGTGCTGGCTGAGGACCTGCTGCACTGCTGGGGGGTTTGTGCTGCTGTGTTTCACCAGCTGGGCTGTTACCAGACCCATATTATTATGGAAAAGTTTTCAGCTCTTTTTTTTACATACCCAGCTCTGGAAAATCATTATCCAGTTGTGCTGCCTCTCTCCACCCTTTACGGAAGAGATTCCAACTGTCTTGGTTTTGCTTAAAGCAGCTCCCTGCAACAAACACAACTCATTCTCATCCAAATCAGATTTTACCTTCGTACCTTTTTAATTAAAAAAACCACAGGCAATCTGCTTGTACAGCCTTTCCCAGCAGGAGACTTTGGCCCAAGACACGATCTGGTGGACGCAACAGCAAATCGAAGCCAAAACACAGCAAGAAAAAAAAAAAAAAGGCAGAAAAGTGCAGTTACTCCCTTTTGTGTTACCTGTGAAATAGTTTATCTATGAAGAGATGGGATCAGTGGGGCAGAGGAAGGGGTCGGGTCGGGCTGGGTGGTTCAGTGTGTGATATGTCCATGAGCGTGTGTTGGTGCATCCATGACCTATATTTGGATATCCAGGCTATAAAAAGCCTCGGAACAAACAACCTCCTGCAGGACTCGGATCCCCTGTCCTTGCTGTTGCTGCTGGCTTCAGGAGACAGGAGCGAGCCCGCTCCAGCTTTTACTCCTTCTGCTGGGGTGCTCCAGGAGGATGGCGAAAGCCAGCATCTCCCTGCGCTCCCTGAACGAGACGCTGAACAGGTCCTGGCGCCGCGCGAGGGGACGGGGAGGGCGCGGAGGGCTGGGGCACAGGACACCCCACCAGACAATCCCTGGGCACGGCAGACCCGTGCTTCCCTGGGAACTTTCCCTGGGCAGCAGGGTGTAAATGGACGTTGTGCCTATGCAGGGAGGGAGCAGTTCATGAGTAGGCTTAATCTCTCCTTCACTCACTGGGGGGGGAAAGAAAGAGGGACAGAGCCATCAGCTCCGTGGTGCTGTTCATTCCATGGCTGCCATCCTGGCTGTTTGCTGCAGGGTTTGGGCAGTTGCTCCATCACCCATGGCCAGCAGCTGCGTGAAGTGTCACCAGGCAATGAGGGCACTTGGTCTGTTCAGCCTGGAGGAGGCTGAGGGGAGACCTCATTGCAGTTTACAACTTCCTCGTGAGGGGGGAGGAGGGGCAGGCACTGATCTCTGTGGTGCCCAGTGACAGGACCCGAGGGAATGGCCTGAAGTTGTGTCAGAGGAGGTTTAGGTTGGGTATTAGAAAAAGGTTCTTCCCCCAGAGGGTGGTCAGGCACTGAACAGGCTCCCCAGGGCAGTGGGCACAGCACCAAGCCTGTCAGAGCTCAAGAAGCATTTGGGCAATGCTCTCAGGCACAGGGTGGGATTGCTGGGGTGTCTGCAGGGCCAGGAACTGGACTGGATGATCCTTGTGGGTACCTTCCAACTCAGCATATTCTGTGATTCTGTGAAATTCAGGCTTGCTGTTCCAATTGGAGATTTGAGGTGAACTACTGATTTTCAGTCCATGCCTCAGAGTCTGGAGGGTTCAAAGATAGGGAGTAAGTGGTTATCATTAGCAAAAAAAACCCCAAGAATGGACCTTTCTTATAAGTTTAAGGAAAGCAAATCATCATCATGGGAGAATCAGGACATAGGTGATGCTGATTCACCCTCTATTTCCAAAGCCTGCACTTGGCAGAGGAACGTGACCAACAGGTTCATGGGCTTCCTGTAAAACAATCCAGCCTCAGCTGCCCCGCTGGCACCGGGCCGTGCTCGGCTGTGCAGCAGCAGGCACCAGTGGTGGTGGCTCAGAGCAGATAGAAGGATATGAGCATGGATCTTCAGGAAAAAGAGTCAAAAAAGGGTCTGAAATTCTCAGCAGTTAGAGACAGGCAGGATACTCTCCCTGTTCTGTGGATTTTCAAGTTACTGTGAGGGTGGGGAGGCCCTGGCACAGGGTGCCCAGAGCAGCTGTGGCTGCCCCTGGATCCCTGGCAGTGTCCAAGGCCAGGTTGGACGGGGCTTGGAGCACCCTGGGCTAGTGGAAGGTGTCCCTGCCCATGGCAGGGGGTGGAAAAAGATGGCCTTCAATGTCCCTTCCAACCCCAGCCATTCTGGGATTCCGTGATGTTACCTTTACAGGTAAACTATGCAAACAGTATCAAGACATTTTAAAGTCAAATCAGGTGTCATACATACAAGAGTGGTTTACCTGCAGTAAAAATGATCCCTACCAAGAGTATCACAGCTGATGGGATGCAGTACTTCTGCTTAGGAAATGAATGATTATGTGTTGACAGACTTGGAAAGAAACTGCTCCTCTTGTCGAGATACTGTTGCTGCTGTTGGTCACCCACAGCCTTTATGACTGATTCACACGATGGTGAGCACAAAAGTAGCTACTGGAGACCTGGCCAGAGGGAGAAACAGTGGAACCACTCCTGAAAGGAAAAAAGTGAAAATTAATTCTGTGGGGAAACTGCTTGAAGAAGTGTGTGTCTAACCTACCATGGAGTGAGTGAATGGGGAGAGCTTGGAGAAGTGTGGGGTGCTGCACTGGCCTGGAAAATAAAACCCACATGACAGCTCTAAAATGTCATTTTCTGTAAATGCCTGAATAGCAGAAATAAGGTTTCACATAGAACCACACTTCCAGAGAAGTGGGAATGCTGGAGCTTCTACTGCATGGCTTTCCAAGTATGTTCTGTGTGCTAACAAGAGGGGAATTTTAAAAGCTTTCTGTAAAGAATGGGGATGTGGTTTGTGCGTACACGAGTCAGAGGTCACTGACTTAGTGGTAACTTCACTTACACTAAAGGAAAAAGTGTTCAGAGGTCATGATGGAAATGAAAGCAGGAGGTTTAATCCATTCTTCCTCTTTTCATTCCAAACTTAGATCAAGAGGCAGCAGCACGCTGTCAGAATTCAGTAACAGCTGTGGGAGATCAGTTATGGATCTACCGTGGTATAATGGAACAGACATTTTTAGATCCGAAATTGGCAAATGCTGAAATGTTCGCTTCAGGTGCTTAAAAATACAGGAGATTAATTTACAGACAGGCAATTAAAAAAAAATACTTGAGAGACAAAACTGGTCAAACAGCAAAGCGTTGGCCTGAAGGCTGCTGAGAAACTACTGCTGCACTGAGAGCAGCTTGAGTGATGAGATCTTGGGTAACTTTACTCTTACTTGCAGAGGAGGAAGTTGGAGAATGGGCCATGGGGAAGCTTATTTACCATGATAAAAAGCTGCAAACCAGGGAGCAATTCACCGGCAAGGACACTCATTATCTGACAAGCCAGCTCTGAAACTCATTCACAGCAAACCCCAACTCGCCTCACCTCAGTTTCTGCACTTGCTCTCTCTGTGCTGACAGATTCGATCCAATTACGACACACCAATCCTTACACTTCTTCTGAACTCCCTCCATTTCTGCATGACACCATCTCAATTTTCCAATTAAAGTTCTATTTTAGTCCCAAAATTCTTGCTGAAGCAGTAAGATGAGCTTTCACCAGGCTGCAGAGGAAGCCTCGTAGCCTCAGGAAACAACAGAAAATCGTTAGACAAAGGATCTGCACAAGCGGCCACACAATAATTTAAGTCGGAGATACTTAGTAAAATATGCCACTGTTGATGTGTTTTTATTTTCTCTTCATTCAGGTCAGCTGCAGACAGAATCCAAAGTAGGGTTTGGTTTGGAGAAGGAGGAGGCAGGAGTAGGGGCAGGCAGGGAGAGGGAGGAGCTGCTGATAGGAAAAAATGGCATTTTTGGTCTGTCTCTTATAACAACAGGCTTTAAAATACCGTGGGATATGTGTCAAAGAATGGAAAAATGTTTGAAGGGTTTTGTTTTGTTTGAGTTTTTTATTCTTTAATGACACCACCTGAAAGCTGCTGTGTATTTTGTCCTTACAAAAAGTTCAGCCAAAGATAGACGTTAATGGGGCCACAACAAACAAGGCAAAGACACGAAACAGGTAGGTCACAATTCAGAACTCAATTCCCTGAACATTACAACAATACAATAATAATAGTAACAGAAGCATTGGAGCAAACTAGGAATGAAAAAAGAGAAGATAAAGAAAAATATGTAGGGTCTTCTCTGTAATAATATTTGCTGATGGTGTAGTTATTGTTAGCTGATACAGCCTGCAGTTCTGCCAGTAAAATAAAAAGAAAAATCAGAAGAAATTCTGTAAGGAGTAGGTGATGTTCTGCTAGTAAATCACTATTGAGTACATAGTACTGAGATAGTTGTTCAGTGTTTAGGAAGGAAATTTGAATTATTTATATTAGCCTTGAGATCCTCAGGATTCTCAAGAACACGCCTTGATGTCAATCAGGTAACTCAGGAAAACGTGGAGAAAACTGTTTTTACAAAAACCACCCAAAGTGACAGAAGCCCAGCACACCCTGTATCTCCAGGAAGGGGAGAAATGGGTACAAAAATAAATACTTTCATTCCCTTGTACCTTGTCTCAACACAGCAAGTTCTTTTAAACCAGGCAGTTTTCTTCAGCAAAAGTGGAGCAGCTTAAAACTCAAAACCTCATCTTTATAATTTACAATTTTAAACAAGGAAAACCACAACAGATACCAACTAATGAAAAAGTAATTAATAAATACAAGCTATGAAGCAGTTTTTGTCACAGTTGTTCCATGGAAGGACAGTCCTATTAAAGGGAAAACCAGAGCAGGGTGAGCTGCTGGGAGCAAAAAACACTGTGGGTGGCTCGTTTATTATTTGCATAATTTTGAACCAGAGGAGTAATGAGAAGTTCTGCTGAATGTTAAATGAAAATGGTTCAAAAGACCATGACATTACAAATAAAAGCATAAATTACCTCAAAATATGTTAAGAGAAAAAACGATGCCACTAATGATGTATATGGTTGAGAGCCACAGATATATCTACATACTAATTTTGCAGCTGTATTTGGAGGTTATAAGATCTCTGCACCAGGAAACAGCCAAAAAGACATGGGATGTGACAAAAACCCTTGACTTTTAGTGGTGTTTGTTCTCACAAAGCTTGGGAGGACCCTCAGAACGGGGTCTGGAGCTGTTCACAGTGCAGCGTCGCGGCGGAAAGCCCCAAATCCTTCCGAAATTCCCTTACTCTTGTTTTCCACGGCGCAGAGTAGAATCCAGGCTGCTGTCGCTGGAGGCTCGGTTCGCCCAGCTGGACTGCAGCCTGCAGAGCCTGGAGCACGGCTTTGACCTGCAGGCGAAGATGCTGCAGGAGGACCTGAGGCGGGACGTGCCGTGGGCTCCTGCGGCCAGGTGAGCGCAGCCGGGGACCAAAGCCAGCGACCGAACCCCCGGCGGGGCAGCCAAGGCTTCTCAGGGCTGTGCCAGCGCCTCACCACCCTCACGGGGAGGGGGTTGTTCCTGACATCCCGCCCGAGCCTGCCCTCTGGCCATGGGAAGCCATTCCCGCTCGTACGCGAGCCCGCCTTCCCCCTGAGGGCCCGCGGACTCTGTCTCCCAGCAGGCTC
>VWZW01001991.1:405419-428280 GCA_013397115.1 Edolisoma coerulescens | reverse complement strand
GGGAGCGCCTCCCGCGGGGCGCCGGCGGTGCCAGGGCCTGTCCGCGGGCGCGCCCAACGCGGCGGGGCTGCCCCGGGCCCGGCCCCGCTCCCTGCGCGGCGGAGAGCTCTTCTCCCTTTGAGCGGCGGTGCCTCTCGGTTGTCCCGGTGGCGCGGGTGCGTGTCCTGCTCCCTCCCTGCCTCCTCCCCTCCCTCCCGCCGCGCTCCGCCCCGGGAGCCGCTTCCCGCTCCTGCGGGTAACACTGACGGCCGGGAGGGACCCGGGAGCTGAGCCCCGAGTCCGCCCTTGGAAAAACAGAAATATCCTCTAGCGCGGGCGACTTGCGGCCGGATTGAGTTTGCAAGCGGAGAGAGCAGCTCGCTTTTCCGTGGAAGTTCGCGTCAGGTGACAGCTCCTGCTTCAGGTTGTGTGCTTGGAGCGCTTGACCCACTTTGTGTTTAATCTCCTTCGCCGTAGTTACCCCTGGCTGGTGGCTTCGCGTGTCAGATACTGCAGGAGTGTTTAATAAGATGTGTTAACTGTACAGCCAAAGAGAAGTGAGACTGCTTTAATTCGGTTGTCCGGACCAGCTCCTTTTCAGGCTGTGTCCCTGTACTTGGACGCACTCAAATCCTCAACAGGATGTAAGCAGGGAAATTGTTGATCTCTCAGCTATTCCTAAAGAATCTTTATAGAGTAAACCCTTTGAACAAAAAGAACCTATAGCAAATCTATTTTCAGTAATATGTGCCCGTGTGTGAGATATTTGCTAAAGCCTGAACCAGAACAGGCAGAGCTGTGCTGGTTTCCTCTTCCTGACACCTTTGACGTTTAGACACGTTTTATGCTCAACATGAGAGAACCCCTCTATGCTTTCAGAAGTGAAAAAAAATAGCCTACTGGGCTTCACCCGTCCACTATTAAGTGGAGTTTTGAAGTTTTGTTTTTCCCTTTTACAAGAATTTAAGGTTGTGTCTAGAAGTGTGTTGCCGTGGAGCTTGTCTGGCCGATGCTGGTGTGGTGTGACAGGTGCTCACACCTCAGTGCTTTGTGTTAGTAGCTTTTTCAACTCGGAGTTGGAAGAGTGTGCAGTCACTCCTGTCTGTGGGGAAAAGGCTGAGGGGATACTCTCCAGCATGAGGGATGAGGAGAAATAGTCCTTGATGCTTTTCTTTGATCCTGGTGGCAGAATTGTGTTTCTTTGGTGTTCTCATCCAGGAAAGTACTGCTAAGAGAATGTAACTCCTGTGTGTCTTCCCCAAGGAAATGATGGGATATCTGGGAAATTTGCTTTGAAACTTAACAAATATTTAGAACTTTCTGTTTTCCAGCACAGGGACTGAAAGCTTTGATATGCTGGTATTTTTCTCAGGAATGATGAGGAATCAGTGAAGGCACTTTCTGTGCCAATGTCTCTTTAAATAATAGCAGAGGGTTGAATTATCATTTTTTTTTTCCTGTTCTTGTAAATGAATGGCTTTGCATGACTCTACAGTAAGGTGTAGGGTGGGGGATGTGTGTTCCAGGCTCACAGGTGTGGTTTCATTGCTACAGTGAACATTGAAAAGAGCTGAAAATGCCAAAAAATAGTTTGAGCGAAGAACCTGAACTTCTCGTTGTTTTTTGGGATGTCACTAGTTTTTATTTTGCACCTTCTTCAGCTCATTTAAGGTCTTAGAATACAGCTGACTGTCGTCCCAGAGCGCTTGTTGTGGCAGGTTGGGTGTTTTGGGAAACCAGTTCCTTCAGTCAGTTTGGCTCTCTCCGTGGTTTGATGTGCAGGTTATTTAGAACTGAGTGATCTCCACAGTTTCTAAGCATTTTCTCTGTTCAAACCAGAGCTTCTTGGGTTTTCCCCAGAAAATCTGAGAACCATCTCAATATGTTTTGCCCAGACTGATGTTATCTGTGAGCCTGGTTTTGGACAAAGTGTTTTCATCCTTTTGGTGACTTGCTGTGAACTTAGGAAGAATTACTACAGATCCCAAAGCTGCTCCCAGACTGGTTCAGCTGCATTTTACCACTCTTCCTCTTTACCAGCCTTTCCAAAGGAAAATGAGCTCTTTGGCAGTCCACCACCTATGGAGAGGGTGCTGTAAAGAATTGGATTGCAAGAGAGCTTCTTCTCCTGAGGGAGCTTCTGCTGATGGGATGGTTTTTGTGGAGAAGTTGGGAGGCAGAGGCTCATCCTCTGAGGAAGGACTTACAGGTGGTGTTAGGAACTGTTGCTTCATCCTGAGCAGCAACATCAAAACTGGGATTAGTTGCACTTTAGGTGTTCAAAGCCACCTGAAGGGCTTGAAGGGGTAGGGGAAGGTGTCCCTGCCCATGGCAGGGGGTGGAACTGGATGAACTTTAAGCTCCCTTCCAACCCAAACCGTTCCATGATTATGTGATTTGAATAAATTTTAGTCATTATACAAAGAACTCTATAGACAAGTACTACTTTCTCCCTCTTGGCTGCTTTTTTTTTTCCTTCTTACATAAACTGAGCTTCTGCTGGTTTGTTTTTGCTTTTCAGCAGAATCAGTAAATCAGGGTGTCTTTTCTTCCATCTCTAAATGTCTGTTACAAGTGGATAAAAAACTTTAGCAGCTGATTTAATATTCTTCCTGTTAAAATGTTAAGTCAGGTTTTCCTTTTTCTTTGTGTATGCCTGCTTGTGTTTGGAAAATTCATGGAATCGTGGAATGGTTTGGCTTGGAAGGGACTTTAAAGCTCATCTTGTTCTTCCTGCTGTGATGGGCAGGGACACCTTCCACTGTCCCAGGTTGTTCCAAGTCTGGCCTTGGACACTTCCAGGGATGGGGCAGCCACAGCTTCTCTGGGCACCCTGTGCCAGGGCCTCAGCACCCTCACAGGGAAGAATTTCTTCCCAATATCCCATCTCTCCCTGCCCTCTGGCAGTGTGCAGCCATTGCCCCTTGTCCTGTCCCTCCATCCCTTGTCTTTAGTCATTCTCCAGTTTTCCTGGAGCCCCTTTAGGCCCTGGAAGGGGCTCTGAGGTCTCCCCAGAACCTTCTCGTCTCCAGGTGAGCACCCCCAGCTCTCCCAGCCTGGCTCCAGAGCAGAGGGGCTCCAGCCCTTGCAGCACCTTTGTGGTCTCCTCTGGACTCATTCCAACAGGTCCCTGTACCAGGAGAGTGTCTGACCTCTAGAAGAAAATCCAGATCATGCTGAAACCCCTCAGATGGTTTCCACTAGGTTTTCACTTGCTGGCAGGAAGAAGCCTGGCAGTCCTGACTGCAAGCATTCCCTTCCCCCTGAGCTCTGGCTGTTTGTCTCCTTTCACAGTTGTGCTTCAGGGATAAATGGCAGCTGATGAACTGTTCCTCCTAATTATTAATGCTTTGAGAGGGAAAGCTGCTGCGGGCGCTTCCAGTCAAAACGCTGTGATTTCCCTTTGGCATTGCAGGTGCCAGTGAAAGCGTGGGGAAGCACATGCTTGAAGCATGCAACAACAACCTGGAGATGGCTGTCACCATGTTCCTGGACGGAGGAGGGATAGCAGAGGAGCCCAGCACCAGCTCCGCGGCCGCGTCTGCAGTTCGCCCGCACCCCGAGTACGTACCCGGGGACGGGGCTGTGCCAGCCAGCCCGTCCTACAAACGTCCCACTGGCGAGCACAACAAATCAGGCAGTTGTCACTTTGCACTCCCAGCAGCACACACTGCTTGGGTCTCGTTAAGTTGATTGCTCCAGCCTTGTTCTGGTTGTTCTGGTTTGTAGAAGTGAGTCTCTTGCACGTGCTTCAGAAGTTTTCTGTAGATTTCACCTACTGTTTTTTACAAACAAAGCCTGAGCCATTAAAGTAGGGATCCAGGAGTAAGAGAGTCTTATTTTTAAATTGCTTCAGCAATCTTGCTTTATGCTAATTTGGCGGTTAGGGAGTTCTGTTTGGTTGGTTCTTCTAAATGAAGCCACCTTACTCCCATTTCATAGATTCATAGAATTTAAGGTTGGAAAAGGCTTCTAAGATCATCAAGTCCAGCCATCAACCCTGTACCACCACCACATTCACCGCTAACCCATGTCCCCAGGTGCCACATCCATATGTTTTTTGGACACCTCTGGGGATGGTGACTCCACCACTGCCCTGGGCAGCCTGTGGCAGCACTTTACATCCCTTTCTGTGAAGAAATTTGCCATAACATCTAACATAAACCTCCCCTGGCACAACTTGAGGGCATTTTGTCTCATCCTGTCTCTTGTTACCTGGGAGAAGAGTCTGATTTGGGAGGGTTTTGCTGTGGTGGTTTAGGCCAGGCCCTGTATTCCAGTATGCAGAGGAATCAGCAACTTCAACACCTTCATCAGTCTCTTACACATCAGATGCCTGCAAAGGGAAGAGAATTTCCACCTAAGCATGGCAGAGAGTCTCAGTGTTGCCTATTAATGTGACTGCTTGGGATAAAGGGAGTATCTTGAGTGGTATAAATCGCATTCATTAAATATGGTAAATTAAAGGTAAGCCAGACTTTTGTCCTTATGAAAATCTTCCACTCCAGGAAAAAGACAACTAACTTATAGAGGAAAATCCTTGCCTCTCTTACTTCTGAAGCACATATATAAATTTAAACAATTCTTCTAGTGCTAACATTTATAGCTGATGTGAGGTGCCTTCCTGCTTGAACCTTTGACAGGTAACAAAGTTAAAATGGGTATATAGGTTAGTGTTCTTATTTCTAGGCAACTTCTGGCACATCAGTGACTTCAGATTTTTCTTGGAATACTTTCTTTTTTATACTCAACACCCTCCAGGTGCTGATCAGCTTAGTGTTCCTCCTAGGATGAGAGAACAGTAAATGTGCAAATGGAGGGTAACTAGCTGCACAGAGCAATCAAAGCTGTGGAGGTTAAGAGCAAGGTTAGTGCATCCTGCTGGCATCCTGAGTTACTTTTTGAAACCTGTGTGGTCAAGAGCTGCAAAGTGCACACTTCACACCTTGGAGTTTGAGGGAAGAGGGGGTTCATAGACAGGATGTAGCAATGGATGAGCCCTTCTCCACACAGATCCGTGGGCCAGGTGCCCACACCGTTGTCACAGTGATGCTTGTGATGTCCTTGTGATTTCCTTTCTTCTCCTAATTGTAGTTTCAGATTATCTGTAAGTCTCTGCAAGCATAACTGACTGAGCTGTTGACATGTGAGGGAGCCCAGCTAAGTCAGCTCCCTCACATGTAAGCCAAGAACTGCATCAGAAAAGGAGAAAATGGTCATCCTGACCTTGTTTTCCTTCCTCTGGAAAAGAGAAAGGTGTGACTTTCAGGTGGAAGCCAAAAGTCTTCTGACAGACAAAAGCTGGTAATAAGGAAGATAGTATTTTTTTTCTGTGTAGCTAGCAAGGAAAGAAGGATGGCAAGTGGATTATTTAACAGCTTTTGCTAAGTTTTTAGAAACTTTTCCAAGTTCTAACAAAGTTATTCAAGAAGAAAAAATGTTTAAATAGTAGATGGACAAAGCCTGTGATCAAGTCACTCAGGGGTTTGCATAATCTTCTATCAGAGCTCATCCATGCCAGCTCTCAGTGCACAGGGTATCAGGTCCAGCAGCAGTGCCACGAGTGGGAACAGATGCTCCCTCAAGCTCCTACTTAATCCCAAACCTCTTCATTCTGTGCAGTGGTACAGCAGCATCTTCAACTGGTTCAAGCTGCAGGAGCCTGGGAGCATAATGAGATGTGGTTTGTACAGTACCTGGAATATTATTGTCTCTCTGATATTTTCTTTTTTGTGTCTTCTCCTTTGATAGGGATGAAGTACGAGCTCCAATTCCTCAAAAGCAGGAAATCTTAGTAGAGCCTGAGCCCTTGTTTGGAGGTAGGCTTGTGTTCTTATTTTGTTTCAGTTTTCTTTACCTTGAGATGAGCCAAGTGACAAAAGAAAATCAAAACTTTCTAATTATGAAGAAATAACACCAGTGGTATTGAAAACCTCACACACAAGAGATGCTGCATTCCCAGGGGTACTAATTTGCTAAATCGTGTTTCATGGGACTTTGTGAGGTGGCAGCCAATTAACTTAATAAAGTATACATCTGCATTCTGGGGGCCCAGAACTGTGGGGTACTGCTGTGGAAATGTTTGAGGTGCTGGGATGGAAGGTGGAGCCTTGGCTGAGGAGTGAAAATGAAGAGGACAAATGTCTGCATCTCAAAGAGATGACAGATCAGAAAGAAGGGCTGAACTGTGTGATTGCTCCTAACCTTCTCCATTTCTCAAGCAGGAATTTAATCTGCTCTTTAAGCTGTGCCATGCAGCTCCTTTTCTTGTCTCTGTCCTTCTCATGTGGACCAGGCCATTTCTGGGCTGGCCTTTGCCATGTCAGATGGATTGGGAGCTTTGCCCTTTTCACTGAGGAGGGCCATGCAAGTGCTCGTCACTGCAGTGGTCTCACACCCACAGGAAATGCTCTTTTCTATCATTTAGTTCCTGTGTTAGAAAGGAGAAGGAGGCCAAGCTTCAGGTTACCCCAGAAGTGATTTTGTGTTGATTCTGTTTCTCAACGTCAGAGCAGTGTTTAGCCAGGACGCACAGGCTGAGGGGTGGTTCAGAGGGCAGCACACAGTGCCAGGCAGTACAGGTGCACACCACTTGCCTTTTTGCACTTGGCACAGACAGCAATATTAGCTTTTCTAGTTTTAGTCCTTGTAGCAATTTTTTTTCCTGTCTTGTTTTGGGAGCTGGAAAATTTCTACTCCTTTAATATGCTTCAGTCCCCAGACCCATCAGATAATGTTTATTCCTTAGAATATGAATCAGTGAAATGGACTAACTTAGCTTCCACTTCTACATACTGATGTGAGATACATAAAGTACCAACAATTTGAAATACACACTTAATTTGCATTTGGGCAAAAAGGGGATGACACATACAAAATATCTGCTTTCCTTGAAGTGCTTTTGCACCTCTGTGAGCTTCACTGATGTCATTTCATGACATTCCCCTTGCTGCTGAAAGGCCACCTTGTCAGCAACAGGGATGCTGGACTTTGAAGGTCTCAGCCTTCAGATTGCAGTGACACAAAAACAAAGACATACTGTGTCTGTCTAATCCTTGCACCTCCCATCCTACCTGGATTTTGGAAGTGGGGTGTTTAGTAGCAGAGGAGGGCAGTTCTGCAGCAGTAAATGTGCATCCAGAGGAGGATGCCCTGCCAATGCCTCTCTGAAGACAGAGGAGCTCTCTGCACTTTTTCCTGTGGCCCAACAGAGTTTTTGACAAAGATCTGTTGACTCCTGTGGGTTATCAGGATTAAGATCTGCTGACCCTAATGCTTGGTCTTCTTTATACCTATCAGTGTTACTCACTGTCCCTGACCACCACTGAGGTGACCTGGATCAGTGATACCCTCCTGGCACTGTCTGATCCACCAGTGCCACTTGTGTTCCTGGCACAGAGCAGCTGAACCTGAAGAGATAATTGGTCTCAGCTCCAGCCTTACAGCAGGGGAGGTGGCAGTTTCTAAGGGTCATACTGAGGTGGTTGAATAAGCTCATGCTTTCTCCAGTTGCAGAGTTGACCCTGTGTATTTGTGCCCTGCTGGATACATGGATCCCATCATTCAGTACAAAGGATCCTGCTGGACTGCTGAGAGCCTCTTCACCTGTGCTGCCAGGCTGGAGCTGAGCCTGGCAGGGACATGCTGCTTTTGTTGAAGTGGTCCTTCAGCTGCTATTCCAACTGAGTTTAAGTTGTTCTGAGGTTGGCTTTAGAGGGTTTAGTGCTTGTGCCTGAGCACTCGGGGTGAAGGAGATCTTACTCCCTGGAGTTAGAGGTGTTATTCCCCAGCACATTCCTTGTTCAGGCTTGCTTTCTTTTTCCATGATGGTCTGGATCATACATTTCCACTGGGTATAGGTTGTATTTATCTTACTTTAGTTTGTTTGTTATTTATTATGTCTTGTAGCAATTGGGATTTGAAAGTTCTGTCTTTCAGTTGATAGTAAAGGAGATAAGTAGCTGGAATAATCTTGGCTGGCAGTTCTGTTTTCCTTCCAAGTGCAGTGGTTGTGCTGTACCTTAGGGCTTCAGTGGGACTTGAGGGTACTATTTCTGATACCTGCCTGGGCTGCTGTCCCTGCCCAGCTGCAGATAATCACTTCTGAAGGTTTCCTTGCAAACAGTGACACTGGGTCTAATGGAAGAGTGTGGCCGTTCAGTCCAGCCAAGAAGTTGGGACAGGATCAGGATAAGAGTTTAGAAAAGAATAGAAATGCATTGTGGAAAAAACAAATTTGGTTTTTTATTAAAAAAAAAATTTCTCATGCTGTTTAATCTTTTGAAGTTTTTCATCCCCTTGAAGGCCTTGGGTAAAATCTTGACTGGAACTGTGACAAAGTGATGCTGTGACAGCACTGCCACTGCATGCTGAAGGGCCTTGGTGAGCCCATCAGAAGGGGTTTTAAGCCTCTCTATATTGTTGATACATGATTTGTTTCTGGCCTAAGGTTTGCTGGAGGGAGAACATGTTAGGAAATGGAATTTACAAACTACCTACTGCCTGTTTCCATCCATCTCCAGCCCTTCCCAGTGACCTCTACTCCCACAGCATCCCTGCTTCGGGTTCCTGTTCTGTTTTCCTACACATGTGATGGAAAAAGTACTAATAGGTATTTATAATTGATAATATACTTTTGAAATAATTGTTGAATTTTTTTTTAAGCTCCTAAAAGACGCAGACCTGCTCGCTCAATATTCGATGGCTTTCGGGATTTTCAGACAGAAACCAGTAAGTGTCTACAGATCAGTAAGCCTGATATTCTCTTTTATTCCTTTTAATGCAAATAAGATGGAGAAATCATTCTGGTTGTAGGCTAGGACAGCTTTCAGTTGTTGAAACATTTTTAAATTGCCTATTGTATAGCAGGGTACATTATTAGAAGTACAGAATCATAGAATTATGATTATCACAGTATATTCTGTCTGCTTTGGTATGCTAAATGCTGTCTTGCTAACTCTCAAAAAACCCCTTTTTCTGCTCTAGAGGGAGCAAAAAAGGGGGAAGAATCTTAGCACCCAAGTAGAAATTAAATTCATCCACTGGATATTTATTGGCTAGGCAGTGGACGTTCTGGCACTTGAATTACATTCGAGTAGCCCTGAGGCTTCTTCCTTGGCCACACACGAGGCTCTCATGGCTTTAATTGCTGTTTGCCCTTGGCTGTTCCTGCACAGAATCTCCAGATGCCGAAGCAGTGGCTGTTATTTCATCCCTGAAGTGTCACAGAATGGGATTCTGTGACAGCACAGCCCCAGGTGTTTCACATCTGACTTATGGCTGTTGTGCTGGTGTTGCTGGAGTGTTCCAGAGGTGTAACCTTTTATTCAGTAAGGCTGGAAAAGCCCTCTGAGACTGAGTCCAACCATTCCCCCAGCACTGCTGGAGCCACCACTGCCCCACATCCCCAAGTGCCACATCCACACGTCTGCTAAACCCCTCCAGGGATGGGGACTCCACCCCTGCCCTGGGCAGCTGTGCCAGGGCTGGACAACTCTTTCCATGAAGAAATTTTCCCTAATATCCAATCTCAGCCTGTCCTGGTGCAACCTGAGGCCGTTTCCTCGTCCTGTCACTGGTTACTGGGGTCCATGGACCGTGTTCCCACACAGTTAAGGGTTGGCTGCCAAATGAAAATGTGTGTTGATGGTTACTTTCTTTGCCCTGACAGGTTTGGTCAGGGTTTTCCAGTAATGATGAACACAACAAGTATTGAAATCACTGGCAGCTGTGTAAATGAAAATGCACCATGTACAGAATCAATACCCTTAAATTTTTTCTCACCATCTTTCAACCTGGTCTAGCAGGAGGTGTTCCAGCCCATGGCAGGAGGGGGTGGAACTGGGTGATCTTTAGGGTCTCTTCCAAACCAAACCACCCTCTGATTCCACTCTTAAGACATTTAGAGATGCCCAACATGTGAGAGATGCACTGTGAGGGTTTATGGTGAAACTTTATCATGCTTGTTGGCAGAGCTTTACAGGTGGACATCTCTGTCTGGCTGTCTCTGGAAAAGCAGCAGCCCTGGCCATGAAATTCCAGAATATCTCCTGGCTCCTAGGGCTGCTCCACAGGGATGCTTTACTCCCTGTGTGTCTGCTCAAACATGGTTTTTATGCTTTGGACCATTGACAGCTCCTTCCACACTGGAAAATTTTTTGTCCATGGGATGGTTATGGCCCATTTCAGCTGACCTGGTTCCATAAAATACATCACATATCTGCTGTGACTTACCTTTATTGTCATGGTCATGTCTGTGTAGGAAATGTGTTCTGTATAATTTCAGATGGAATTGATATGCTTTAAAAGAAACATCCAAAGAGATTTCTCCGTGTAAACTGAATCTATTTGTTTCTTTCTTTTCCATGGGATTGCCCCACAGTCAAGTGATGGAAACACTGCAATAGAAATCTTCCTTTGAAAGGTTATATTGCTACAATGCAGCTCAGTTTCCCATTTAAAAGCATCACTGGGGACAAGTCATGGCTTTTTTGGCTCGTTTGTTTTCAAATACTGGTATGTGACCCCTTAGGTTTATTAAGATGTTGTTTAAAATTGAAAGCACGTAAGAAAGCTGAGGCAAGGGGGTTCTGCCCTTACACACCAGCTAATCTTGTTCAGTGGGGTCTAACCCTGTGACTCTCCATAAGAGATATCCTGGGATTAGTGCTCATATTCCTCCCACTGACTGCTCTAGCCCTGTTCTCCCCAAACCCCCTAGGAGCTCGAGGGAATTTCACCCCCAGAAGTTCTGTGTTTGAGCATTTAGCCAGTAATAACTCCCCGTTGTGAGTATGTTTAGTCTAATTCCACTCCCTTTCCTCTTGGGGCTGTGCAGTCCGGCAGGAGCAGGAGCTCCGGAACGGAGGGGCAGTGGACAAGAAGCTGACCACGCTGGCAGACCTCTTCAGACCTCCCATTGACCTGATGCACAAAGGCAGCTTTGAAACGGTGAGGGCTCCCATTTGGGTGCAGATCCTTGTAGGGTGGCTGGGGAGGGTGTCAGGATGGATCCGTGGCCGGACGATCAGAAGGCTGCAAAAGACTGGGCAGTGATAAATATTTGGTGGACTGCATCTGGGAGTGTTGGTGACATATTGAAGGACTTCACTGCTGATGGTGTCACCTGGAATGAACCCACAAGGGTCATCGAGTCCAACTCCTGACCGTGCAGACCACGTTGTTTTATGTTTCGGTATCAGTGTGGCAAACCACACGTGGTGGAAGACTTCAGTGAGCAAGGGAGGCTGGTCAGAAGGGGGAAATTGCATCCCTTGAACTGTCTCCATAGAGGATACAGAACAAGCTGGAGTAGGATTGCTTTGGATAGGTGAGGGAGGACTTTGCAGGGGGCAGTGGGGTGTGCAGCACAGCCCTGCTGAGAAGCTCAGGTGGAGTTTAACGTGGCTGAGTGGCTTCTGATACCTGAGTGAGTACAAGTATTTGAGTGGGGCTTTGCCATCAAGCCACAACTCCATCCTCAGTGGAGGTGTTGCTCCTGTATAAAATCACAGTGGTTGTCTTTTACTTCTGGTGGTGCTAGGGAAAGTATCCCAGAGATACAGGACACTGTCAGCTTTCAACAGTCTCAGGTGTCACCTTCCCTGACTGTGTAGGCATGTGTGGATCTGTTCCTAAATTGTTACGATGTGGATCAATGATTTAACTAATGATTACAGAACATGCAGATTGGTATATATTAATTTTTGAATGCGTAATTTCCAGATGTTCTTTAGGAATTCAATTTACTACTGAACTTTCTCCTGGTCATCTTTGAATAGATGAGATTGATGATGGTGCTGATCATTATTTTTGCTGCATGAGAATGCAAAGTAATGATTAAATGGTGCAATACAGATGTTGGAGAACCAACTGCACAAGCTGAACAAAAATATTATTTACCTTGTTTTCACATGTGCCTTGGCTGCCATGCACAAATACTAGAGCACTGCTGGAGAACTCTTGGTGAAACACTGTGTGCCTTTATGGAGTCTCCAGCTCTCATCCCAATACCCTCATCTCTCTTTTTATGCTTCCCAAACCACCGGGGATCAGTTGTCCTGTCACTAATTCCTGTGTTCTGAGGGTGCCCTCCACAATCTTGTGACAAAATTCCAGGTGTGAAAGGATGCTGGCAGAGAAGAGCAGTGTCCACCTTGGGAAGGAATTTGGTGCAGTGGGAGCAGAGGAGCAGCCTGAAGCAGTTGATGCTCAGGTGTCCCTGCCTTGTGATCCATGGTGCAGGGTTTACTTTAAAAGATGTGTGTCAGCTCTTCCAGCTGACTTCTTTTCCAGCTGATTTCTTTTCAGGCTTATGCTGAGAGCAGCCAGGTGCTCAGATAGCATGAGACTGCCCCGTAAGAGAGGATAACCAGAGGCTAAAAGAGGCAGAGACAGTATCAGGCAAAAAGACACCTGCAGGGAAAATAAGTGCAATATCCCTCACAAGATGATATCTTTCTAATTTCTTGAGGGTTGGTCCCACTGTGTCAGATAATCACAAATGAAGGGAAAGGAGAAATTGTAAAATAAATCAATGTTTGTCATACTGGTTTTTGAAACTGTAGTAATTTACTATCATAGTACTTGAGGGCAAATCACACTGAGGTGTCATAAATAAACCATGTAACATTTGCTTTTCTGCATGTTGTCATATTTGACAACATTTGACATTTGGGCCTGGGGTCCAGAGCTGTTGGTGAAAGCAGCAAACCTGTGGTTAAAGGCACCAGTAAGGGGAATTCGTGTGGCAACAAGCAGTGCTGCTCCAGGAACAGTCAGCAAGTGCCCCCTGAGCTCTGCTGTGGAATTTGAGATGGGTGCTTGTCTTTCCTTGGGTCTTGCTGGAGACTTTAGCAGTGTTGATTGTGGCATCTGTCACAGTCAAAAGTAGTGTCAGAGAGTGAAATAACTGATTGGTGGATGTGTTTGTCCTGAGGTCTCTGCATTCTTATTCAGTCTAGAAAAATAATTTTTAAAAGGGGTGGGCTGGGGGTGGGGAAGGGGTTTGTATTTACTGACCTTGCCCTGTTCTGTGCAGTACCTGCATTCCAAGGACCTGTACACTTTCTGCTGTTGGCACTCACCTTGCTGTGCTCTTGCACAGTTCCTTGTCCCATGGGATGCCCTGCATTTCACACTGATGCTCCCCAACTTCACTGCAATATCTCTTCACCTTCTCACTGTGTTGACCATTTCCCCTTGCATTTTACCTTTTCTGACTGCAAACTGCTCTACTGCTTCAGCCTGGGACAATGTTGGGCCTCAGTGACCACTGTCTCTCAAAATTCATCTCTAGCAAGCTGCTGTTGGCTTCTCCCTTCTCTGTATGCTGAGATAAATGTATATAAACCATTTGATAAATCAGAGATGCCCAACACATTCCAGAGTGTCAAAGACTAAATACTGTCGTTGTGATGCTCTTGTTAAATTTTCATCTAAGTGGGGTTTTCTTTCCAAGTGGGGTGTGCAGGAACACTCTGCCAGGGTTGAGCCATGTCCATTTATCAGAGAATCATTTAGAATTTAGGGCTTCACTGGCAGGAGTGGTGACATCTGGTCTTATGTATCTTTGTCACTCATCAGCTGTTGCTGCTCTTTGGACACCTTGAGGTTGGTTTTTGACAGTAAGTACATGTAATTATCTTCGGTTTTCCCCAAGAAACCTCATTTTTCTTCAGTTACAAAGAACCTTTGTTACCAGTAAGGCCCAAAAAGTTGCTGTTTCATTAGGAATAGGCGAGGTTAACTTGGTGGCAGAAAAAGAAAAGTGTTGACTGACATTGTTTTGGGTTGTTTTACTTGCTGTATATGAAAAAGCCTTGTGCTTCACATGCAGAACAACTTATGATCACTGTACTTGTGAAGTTCAGTGTGTGATTGACTAAACGAGAGTTCTCCCATTCATGTGGAATCTCTTAAGAGTAAATCACTCAAGCAGAATAAATAAATTGCACACCACACATGTCTGATAGAGAACAGTGTGGTTTTGTTCTCATCTCAGACTGCTTTCAAGAACTGCAGGTGTTCTCTCTTCATGCCTGTGGTGTGAGAGACGATTGAATTTGGGGGGTACTCACCAAATTGACTTAGTTTGCACTTCTTGTTGCAGGAGGAGATGGTTCTGGTGTGTGCAGCTCTGTGCTCAACACTCAGTAGGGTTTCAGTGAAGTGACTGAATGTCACGTTGCAGAGTTTCAAGTCTGACTGTGTGATTTTTTTTTGCCCATTTAACAATAACCTTTTGTAGCTGCTCCCTGGTTTACAGCTGAGACTGAGGGGGTTTTTTTGTTTCTACTTAACAAGCAGCAATAACTTGGAAGCTGATCTGGTCACTGTATTCAAATGGAGCAATTACCTGTGCATAGGGTGCTTCTAGCCTGGTTTGGGTCAGCACAGCTGCAGGTACAGCTGTGGCCCAGGAGTGGCTGGGTGCTGAAAGGATCTGTGCCCTGCCCCAGGTAGGAAGGGGAAATATGGCCCAAATAGGAGATTTCTTGTTTGATAATGTCCTGCTCTGACTGTCTGTCAGCTGTTGTCTTCACACTGAGTCACACACATGTCCACAGGGTCACAAGGTGCTGGCTCCACTTCCTTCTTCTCTCTGCTGACTGGAAAGGATTGCATTTCAACAAAACTGAGCCAGCAGGAGCCACCCCAACATTTTTAAACCGTACATGTTCAGAGAAGTCAAATGAGAGGAAAACTTTTTCTTAGTAGTGCAAGAGCCAGAGTTACACAGGGAGATCCAGCCCTGAGTGTAAACCAAGACTTGTCTCACCCATTGTCTCACCAGATCACTGATTTGCTGCCCTGAGCTGCAATGATGAAATGCGTGACTGGGCAGAAAGGGTAAGGGCACACTTAGGACAGATGGGATTGCTTTGGGTTGGTTTTTGCATCTGGGCTCCACTGGCTCTGCTCTCAAAGAGTGACTATTCTGTACTGCCCTGTGTGTGGGCTCTGCCAGTGCCTGGCACTGGCCTTTCTGCCTCGAGGGAGGAGGGGAATGGGGGGCACTTGGTGTTGGAAACAGGGGGTCTCAGTCCATCAGCTTTTGGGATACACAAGCCAGCTCTTGAGCCTTCCCTTGTCTTGTCACTTATCAAAATGACCCACCTAGATAATCTCTAAACCCACAGTGTTTCTTCTTCTCACACTCTTGTCCTTCCACCCCCTCAGAAGAACCCCTGGAGCTGTGTAAGAGCCGAGCTGTGTGTGTGGTAGCAGCAGTTTAACTGTGTCCCTTTGAATGTTAGACCCAAAGCTTGCTTTTAGAAGGAAGGTAAAAGTAGTTTCAAAAGCTCTGCCTGCTCTACAGGTGAAAACTCAGTTTTGCAAATTTTTTTCGTGGAATTTCTTGCTTGCATCCTTCCAAAGCCCTTAGCTGGACAGAGGAGAGGTAGAGCCAGAGGTTTTCATTAATATTAAAAGATATACAGAGTGAGGGTAGGAGAGCAAGATGCACTTTCCAAGTTGCTAATTACATCTTTTTGGGAGTGTTCTTTTAACAGACAAACTACGTGAGAACACAGGACTAAGGCAATCCAATTGACTTAAATAACATAAGGATTTTTGTTCCCTTTAAACTTGGGCAGTACCTCCAGGCCTCATCTCAAACTGATTTCCTAGAAGTAATTCTCAAGATGCACAGTTAGCTCAAAACAAGTCCTTTAAACAAAAGCATGACGACTGTATTTAAGATCCTTGCCAGTTACTTAGGTGTCACCTGCCCCACTTTTCTCACCTGGTGACCAAATACTGGATTCTGGCAGTGTAAATTAGTGGTAAGTAGTTAGTGTGAGGCCCCTTGGGAGAACAGGACTATTCCATGCTTCTGCCTTCATTTTTTTTCCTTTGAGTAATACAAAAGCTGCCTCTGCAGGGCACTTGGCCACGCAGACTGACTTTGTAGGCTGAGATTCTTGCCTTGGTGAAGCTGAGTGTGTGGGGTTCACGTGTCTGTCTGTCACACAGTGGACAGGCAGACTGTTCCAAACTGCACTGGCCAAAATTCATTTCAAAAGTAAAAACTTTGGTTTGGGGAACAAAGTAGTGCCCAAACAGCAAAATCTTGCATAACATCCTGATTCCCCTGAATTTTTTGTCCTTTGAATTCTTAACAATAGGTTACCAGCAGGATGGTGAGCATAACTTTTAAATTTTCATTTTTTTTTTTTAAAGCAAAGAGAGTTCCTATGCCAGTTCCAGTCTTTCCAGGTGGTAAGAGCATTCCTGCTGTTGATCTAGCCCTCTTTTTTTCAACAGGTATGACAGTTCAGCGATCAGAATTACATTCTTGATCAAACTCCTACCATTAACTTGCAACCAAGCAATCAGACAGTGCCAGCTTTGTGACTCAAACCAGTAAGATTTCTTCCTGCACCTTCCTGTCTCCCTCCCCACTTGCAGTCTGGATAAGCAGCATCAAAAAAGGATGCCTAATTCGGCAGCTGGACAGTCACAGAGTAACTCAAAACTTGGAGAGAAAAAGAAAACACGCAGAGAAGGGGTCCTGTTGAATCAATGCAAGTCCTCTGTCAATTATGCAACCTACTTAACTAGATGATCCACGGGTTTATCTTTAGACTGAGCAGGTCTTTGTTGTCAGATCAGTGGGACTGGCTACACTTTTCCCTGAATAAATACTTTATTCAGCATCGCCATGTGTGTCCCCCCTCCGAGTTGCTTTTCCCACCCTGTGCTTGGCTTGTTGAAATCCAGCAGCTCTGTTCATCGATGTGATTCTGTAATTCAACCAGGCTCATTTAAAGCAGATCCTTCAGCCCTGCCTCCTGTTTTGTGGGTGCCTTTTCACTGGCTCTGTCCATCCTCCTCACTGCGAAGGGGTTTGGTGGAAGGTCTGGCAGTGGTAGAAGCCATCTCTGATCATCGCTGGCATCGGTGGTGTCTGGCTCTTCAGCCTGATCTAACCAAGCTTTTCCCTCTGCTTCCAGGCCAAGGAGTGTGGTCAGATGCAGAACAAATGGCTCATGATAAACATTCAGAACGTGCAAGATTTCGCCTGCCAGTGCCTCAACCGTGACGTCTGGAGCAACGAGGCTGTGAAGAACATCATCCGGGACCACTTCATTTTTTGGCAGGTGAGAAATTGCCTGGGGATGGATGTGTGGGTAACTTGGTGCCTAGGTAGATGGGACAGTGAAAAAAAAAAAATGGATTTCTTTGAAAAAGATGGAATTCTCCTGGCAAACTTGCAGAGAAGGTGTATTTCATGGAATGTGTGTGGTTTATGGATGGAGATGTAATTCATGGATGTGCATTTGAAGGCATAAACTGCCTTTCACTTGTGCAATCAAGGTGTTACCATGTAGCTTCTAATACATGGAGAGCTGGAGGATTACTTCCAGCTTGTCAGAGTTACTGAGAACTGCGTGTACCATTTGCAGTTCATACTGTAACAGAGAAAAATACTTTATAGAGAAGAACTGTGCATTTTCAAGGTTCAGTTTGTTTGTGTTCCCTCTGCAGCCACTAATCTGCCCAATTTTGTAGGTGTACCATGACAGCGAGGAAGGACAGCGGTACATACAGTTTTATAAATTAGCAGACTTCCCTTATGTCTCCATCCTGGATCCCAGGACAGGTAAGACAAGTGGCAGCTGCTTACCTGGGGTTATCCCATGGGAAGGACTGACAGCTGGAGGCTGGAATACCTTCCACTGCAGTTTGTGTTACATTTGGCTTAAGAATCTCTTCAAGACCTGAAGGACTGACTCAGCATGTTCCCAGAGGAACTAAGGGAATAAAACACCCAAAACTTGCAGAAATTTTGTGTATTTGAAGCTTAGCAAGTCTTTTGCTTAGAAAGTGAAAATTGTTCCATCTGGTGGAAAAACTCTGAATTCTTTTTTTTTTAAGTCTTTTGAAAGCTTCTTGAAATCATGTGATGAATAACTGCAATATTTGTAAGCACTACAGGAATCTGCTTTCTGCTCCTCCCACAGAGCTTTGTGAGGCTCAGCAATGGCTTTTTAAATTGCATCTTAATTTTGTAATACCATTTTGGCTTTGAGTTTTTATTTTGTTTTGTTTGGTTTTTACCTGAACAATCAAACGTCTCCCTCTCCTTCCAGCTCTTTCAAAGTTGTTGCTTTTTCTTTTGTATCCAACATCCAACAGCTGTTTTTATCATCACATATAATGCTGCTCTGGTCTCCTCTTTCTAAGGACTGAAGTTATAGTGTCTGTGATCAAAGCTGGGATCTCTTTGTAGCTGTCTTAAACCACCCAAAAATACATACTTTTTTTAATGTTGCAGCAGAAGTTAGGATACTCTTCTTAGCACTTTACTTCTGGGAACAAATGCTGTTTGCCAAGAGTTAGAATCAATTTAGCAAGAATGGGGAAATGCTTCTTCATAAACTCAGTGGTTTGGTGATTATTCATTTTGAGGCCAAATTCATCATTCTGTGCTCACATTCCCATTGATAGAAAGAAAAGAATGGAAATAAACTGGGTCTATATCTATGTCTGTCCCTTTTCAAGGCAGTGGAAGGAGGAAGCTCCATAATTATCAGCTGGTAGCCTGTGGGAAGCTGCAGTTCCTCAAACAGGGACTCTTGCAGCAGTGAGTTGGTGTGTTTGACCACTGAACTGCAGTGTTTTGCTGAAATTCTGTGTGAGGCCACCTTTTGTGATGCCACCTTTTGTTCCCTAGGCCAGAAGCTCGTGGAGTGGCACCAGTTAGATGTGACTTCTTTCTTGGACCAAGTGACCGGGTTCCTGAGCGAGCATGGCCAGCTGGACGGCCATTCCAGCAGCCCTCCCCAGAAATGCTCCCGCTCAGTAAGTGGGGGGCTCTTGGGGAGACACCTGAAGGAAGATCTGTGCTTCTCCATCTCTCCTGATTGCCCAGACACTCCTTGAGTCAGGGCAAGGGCACACAAAAATACAGCGTGCCAGGGAATGCCTTCTCCCAGGGTCACTCTTTGTGCTGTCAGCACTTGGTTTGGATTTAGCAGTCTCAGTGTGAAAGGAAAATGGATTACCCCCTGCAGAACTCCAAGGAGAAGCCATTAAGTCATTGCCTGGCTTTCCCTGCTGTGTGTTCCTGACAGCTTTAGTGGCTTCCCTTGTGGAAGACCGATGTCCTTTTTGGTTTTCAGTACGCATTTGAAAGCAGTTGTGTGACGTGTGTGTGCTGTCTGCATCCCACAGGAGAGTCTCATCGACGCCAGCGAGGACAGCCAGCTGGAAGCTGCCATCAGGGCCTCTCTGCAGGAGACACATTTTGATTCCTCGCAGGCCAAGCAGGAGAGCCGCTCGGACGAGGAGTCGGAGTCGGAGCTGTTCTCTGGAAGCGAGGAGTTCATCTCTGTGTGCGGCTCGGAGGAGGAGGAGGAGGCGGCGGAGATTCCAGCCAAGCTGAGGAAGTCTCCACACAAGGACTTGGGGTATAAAAAAGAGGAGAGCAGGAGGCCTCAGCCTGAGCCCTCTGCAAGGACTGAGCCTGGGACAACATCAAACCACAGAGTCGTGCCCTGCATCGATGCAGGGGCTCTGGAGGAGTCACCTGACAAGCCTGAAAGTACGTTCCGGGGCCTCGACGTGAATGGTAAGTGCCCACTTTTCATGGCTTTTGTTGTGGCTTTTTTGCCTGGAACTGTTTATAGGCTGCCAAGCCTGGTTTCATCCCTTCTTTTAAAAATCCCTTCTGATTTCCTAGCTCCTTGCCAGCGGACATGTGAGCGATGGACCAGCAGCACCACTTTGGCACAGCAGTGCCCCAGCCTCAGAGCCCTCTTGGTCCCTGAGCTCGTGTCTTGGCCAGGAGTAAAGTCCACTCTGGTGTAACTCAGGTGCTCTGGGCACGCTGGCTGCTGTCAGTCACTGCTGCTTTGAACTGTCCTGAGCCTGATGTGTGTATTTTGAGCATTGTGGTAGAAATTGATCTCCACAGACTGGATCTTTGTGTTTGTCTCCAGTCCCTCCCCCTGCTGTGCTGTCCCACCTAAAATCTACACAGCAGCTCTGCTCAGCTGCCCCGTTGTTAACTCGTGGTGACTTCCTTTGTGTAGGACCAAAGGCACAGCTGATGCTGAGGTACCCAGATGGGAAGAGGGAACAAGTTTCACTGCCTGAACAAGCTAAACTTCTGGTGAGTGGAGTTAATGGGAATCCTTGTCTGAGTAGAGGAAAGCCAAAACTGGAAAATTTCTGTACCTGGGATGTTGAAATCTAGTGGGAGAGGTGTCTCCAGGGAGGGCTTGCCCTGTCATTCCTCCGTGTTCCACATCATTGCTCTCTGATAACTACTGCCTCTGTGTGTCTGCATTGCTGCTTGGGTTTTGTGCACACTCCAGTGTCTTCCTCAATCCCCACACTGCTCATTTCCATTCTAAAATGGCTCTAAATGGCTTTCAATTACCATACAATTACCCCTCAGCTTTTTCATTTCTCGGCCTTTGTTTCTAAAAGTAATTGGTTCCCGTGGTAAAATCAAAGGCAAAACTCTTCATTCTCATCCTCCATCTCTCCCATCATACTTCCACCCTCCCTTCTGGACATGGATGTTGGAGCAGACTTTGGAGGAAGTTCTCCCAAAACAAATGAATTACACTATTATTTAGTTACTGTGCCTCAGGTGTGCATCTCAACTGTGCTTTGGGCTCCTTACCTTGGAGAAGTCCATGTGAATGGCATTTCCACCAAAATTTTGCAGGTGCTTACCTGGAAGCAGAGTGTAAAGAGGTCACTGTGTTCCTGTTTGCCATGAGTTTTCAGGACCCAGTGACCAGTTAGGCTCATTTAAATGTAATCAGTCTAAAAGCTGGAGTCATAGGGAAGGCAAAAGCACACCTCATCAGAAGGGTTTTGTGTAGGTTTGGGAGAAAAGGGTCCTATCTCTTACAGAAATGAGTCAGCAGCTCTAGGAATGTACAGTAACCCTCTGCTCATGTTTTCATCCTTGACTCTCCTGCTTGAAAATAAAAGGAAAAAAAAAGCTTGACTGCTTTCTGAATGCAGCTTGTTAAGTAAATTTGCACGTATTGTTAAACATGTAGCACTTTTGAATACTTAAGCAATTCATTTAGGCAGTACATAAGTGTGATATTGAAATGTCCCTGGTAATCCTGACTTTTGGTTTGGCTCCTTTTATGGACTGTGGAAGTTATAGGAAATTTATCTCAGCATATGAGTTCCCTTCTGCTCTACAGTCAGCAGAGGAATTTAGCTGAGTCAAGGTTTGTGGGTAAAGACATCTTTTGTTTGCAGAGCTGAACAGGCAGCGTTTCTGCTCATCTCATGTGATCTCCTGGAGCCTTTCAGTCACATCCAGACTGAGTCTCAGGTGTTTCTTTGTGGGCATCATTTCCATACTGGTTTTTTTCAACCCTTAGTTGCTTCCATTTTGAAGCTGGCCAGAACTAGCAAAAGAAATTGCTTAAGGAGACAGTTGCACTTCAGGAGTTTTAACTGATGATACTCCCCAACACTGGTTTTAAAAATGTTTTATTTTTAATCGTTGTGTTGTTATTGATGAAGCACTGGCTTCTTTACACACATTATTTCCTAGAGGTGCTTATGCTTCCAATATTACCATGATGCCCTTTCTTCCAGGAAAGCAGAGGAAAGATGTTCTTCCCAATGCTCTCTGCAGCTGAGGAAGAAAATAAAACTCTGAGCACTCTCATTTGGTCACTAGAGCGGGAGAAGGGAGGGAGAGAGGCAAAAAAAAAAGGCAACACTGCCTCATTGCCTTCTTATAGAAGGAGGTGCTCATTGTGTGCAAATTAAGTTGACTTAAGCAGCTCAGCCCTTCCTCCACATCCTGAATACCTTTGGTTTGCCAAGTGTTTCAGGTGTGCAGGAGAGACTGGCCTGTGGAGGGACAGGGAGGGATGTGGGCAGGAAGCATGACTGAATGTTTAAATTCAGTGGTTTGTAAAGGGATTTTGATCATCTTTGTTGCTGTGCTTTGCTGTGATTTGCTGGCATAAGTTGCCCACCAGAAGAATGTGAACAGTATTGACAGGACCCCCTGATTTTTTCACACTTTATTACATAAAAATTATCTTTTCTTCCTCTTTTACAAAAGCTACAACTCCTCCTTCTGCCCACATCTTGCTCTGCTGCTGTGTCCCCTTTTCCTCTGCCAGTCCCCACTTCTCTGCCCCTCTCTGTTGGTGCTTTAGCTTCCCACTTGCTGTGTTTCCTGGTGAACTTGGGAAATTTCTCTTGCCCCAGCACACACATGGGCTCATCCTGACATGGCTGTTTCTTGGGGTGTGAGCCTGGTACCCCCTCATCCCAATGCTCTGTATCCTGCCCCAGTTGCTTCTGTAGGCAGAGAAGCCAGTGAATTGAAAAGATATTTAAAAAACTGAAATTAGACAACCCTAAACTCTCCTGCTTCTTGAAGAAAAGGGGAAAAAAAAAAGAGTAAAAGTACTGCATTTGTTTTGGTCAGTGCTACCTCACAAAAGTGCTTCTTTGGTGGCCTTTAGCTTTAGGGTAGGGGCAATATCTGATAAACAAATGAGGAGGCTTCTCTTTTGGGGTACTTGAAGCTTTTTTTTCAGATTCTGTTTCACTGTGGCTTGAATGTGTGGTGTGGAATTCAGCTGTCTTGCATTAATGCACCATTGTGTATAGCTTTGTGTATAGTTTACCTTGTGTGTAAAGCATCACTTAGGTAAGGGATCACTGGTAATTAGTTTTTGTGATTAGCCCTACCACGTGTGGTAGATGGTAAAGATGTTAGATGTTGAGATGTTTTACTTTACCATCTAAAATTAGATGTTAAACTAAAAGAGGGGGGGGATCTGTACCCCACGCAAAATTTCCAAATTTGAAGACTTTCTTTATCCGTGGTTACAAAGTTCCTTTTTAAAGGAGAAGGGGATTTTTTTTTTTTTTT
>VWZW01001991.1:358809-405398 GCA_013397115.1 Edolisoma coerulescens | reverse complement strand
ACATTCTGAGTTCTGTGACACTCGTTTGCCTTCCTTTCTCTGCAGGCTCTTGTGAAACACGTCCAGTCAAAAGGATACCCCAACGAACGCTTTGAGCTGCTCACCAACTTCCCTCGGAGGAAACTCTCCCACCTGGACTATGAGATCACGTTACAGGAGGCAGGCCTGTGTCCTCAAGAGACTGTCTTTGTGCAGGAAAGGAATTAGCACTGTGGCCTGAGCTCTCCCAGCCTTCCTCCCTCTCCTCTTTGCCTGGGACAGGAGTCGTTAAATATGCAGTTAAGGGTCATGGGATTGCAGTGCTGGGATCAGGCCCTTCCTCCTCCCTCCTCCTCTCCCTCCCTCCCTTCTCCCGCTCTAGTGACCAAATGAGAGTGCTCAGAGTTTTATTTTCTTCCTCAGCTGCAGAGAGCATTGGGAAGAACATCTTTCCTCTGCTTTCCTGGAATAAAGTAAAACAGTGATCTGTGTATCCAGCATGCTGGAGCTTGGAGTGGCCATAATACACAAACCCTTCTCGCTGCTATTCTTAAATCTGTTTTTGTTTAATTTATTTTTGAAAAGAACGTGTGTGGTAAGGCACTGAGGCATCTCTCTGTAAGGAGAGAGCATAACCTTCAGGACAGTCTTTCCTTTGTTTGGATTCCCCACACAAAAGGTCTCCATTAACCTTCCAGCCTTCTCCTATCCAACACTCTGGTTTTGGAGAGGAGTTGGGTTGAGCCGTGCTAAAATACTCTGCCCCACCTAATTCAGAGGCTTCTAGACTGCCTGCATGTTTTCCTCCTGCTTTAAATTGCCAGTGGACGTAGTGAAAAACCCAACCAAGCCCCAGAGAGACAGCTGTGCTCCATTTGGGATTGACTGCTTGGCCCAGAGGCAGAGCTGTGAGTCCAGTGCTGGAGCAGAAGCAGCTCCTTTGTAGGGGTGGGTGGGTTTTCCATGTTCTCTTCCCAGCATCCTCCAAGTGTCTCCTTACTTGCTCTCAGGATTTTGCAAATGACAAGGGTACTGTAAAGGCTTTGGATTCTCTGAAAACGCCTGCCACAGAGACTTGACAGCCAGGTGGCTTTTTTCCTTGGCACAGTGGTTGGTTTTTCCAGGAGTGAGTGGCTTTGCAGGGGTTTTACAGCACTGACTGCACTGAGCATCAGTTAATGCTTCAAAAAACACCTCCCAGCCTGGTGGCTTGAATCCCCTGGCACGATTTTTATTCTATTTCCATGTTCATCTACTGTCACTTACCTCTAAATTTGGAGGGCTGCATGGAAAGCTGCTCCTTGGTGCAGGCTTTCCTTTCAGCTCTGGAAGCTGGCACCAGAAGTCAGTGCCCTGGTTTTCCTCCTTGTTTTCTTCTCTAGCCATGGAGCTGTTGGTCAGTTGGTGTTTCAGCAGCTGTTCCAGTGGGACAGGAGTTAACTAGCACAGCCCTCAGCACCGTGTGCTGAATTGGTGAATTTACAGCTAAAAACTCAGTTTATTGTGCTCTTCAGTCACTGAGGAGAAAGGCACATGGGAGCTGCCATCACTGCTGACTTTTTCTGCCACTCTCAGATCCTTGTTAAGGACTTCAGTAGTCAGAAATTTACATATTCCAATTTTTCAAGATATTTTGCCTTTGATTTCATACTAGCATCTGTACTTTGGAGCCTTTAAATGCAAGAAATGACAGAAAATGTCTGTTCCCCATGGAAACTTCAAAAAGAGAGAGAAAAAAAAAAAAAGAAGCGTTCCCCATGGAAACTTCAGCTCACAGCTGTCTCCTGCTCCTAATTGAGGTTTGACATGTAATCATGCAGTTGTATAAACTGATTTCCCTTTCTGCTGCTGGATGTAGTGTCAGGAAAGCACAACCTCATCTCAGTTTCCTGATCAGTGCTTGGTGTGACACCAGGTGTCATCTTTGGTTTGTAAAGACACCCTGGGGTGGAGGCTGCTCCCAGGGTGGGGAGGTGAGGGGGAGTCTTGTGTTTGGCCTGTGAAGCAGCAGTGGCACCTCTAGGCTGAAGGATCCTTTAGTTCTGGATATCCAGATTCCTAATTCCCATTTCCACGTAGACCTAGAGCTTCCCGAAGCAGCTCCAGCTGTCTGGTTGGAATGACAAGTCCCAGGTGTGGTTTTTTGGCAGCTTCCTTCCCCTGCCCTTCCCGAGCCTGCTCCTGCACGTGGGGCTGGGCTGAGCTCTGTGGTGAGACCAGGAATTGCTCAAACAAGGGAAAGAAGAATGGGAAGTTGAACATTTAGATTGAAAATGGCATTTTCTCATGGTTTCTAGTAATTTGTTCTGTTCTAGGAAACTGTCACCCTGGGTTGGGGTTTTTTTTTGTTTCTGTGTCACAGTGTGGTTTTTTTCTATCACTTTTCTTTTGCTTTGCTTTGGGAGCAAGGGACAGAATTTTTAAGCAAGAGCAAGAATTTTTAAGGAGTATGTATCCCTGTGACTCTTCTCTTTGTTCATTCCTCTCTCTCCTTCCCATCCTGAACAAACCCAGTGCTGTGACACACATCAGCTGTGCTGTGGGGCCTGAAAGCTGATGAGAAACTGCACCAACCAGGACAGAACCTCTTTGGCTCTTCATCCCTTTGGAGGAATGTGTTTTGCTGGCCCGAGGAATATGGAAAACATGAATCAAGTCCTGCCTGGGACAGCTCACGGCAGTGAAGGTGATGGCTGGGTGGGCACTGTTTGAAGAGCCTTTCAACAGTTCCCTTCTAGATGTGAAATCTGAAGCCTTTGCTGGAAAAAAATGTGTTAAATATGATTGGGAAATACAACGTTGAACGGTGAAGGACAAAGGAAACAAATCCTTTGGAGGCTTTGTGGCTTCCTGCGGGCGTCACTCGGTCAGGATTTGCATGTGGTGGTGCAAGGATGGTGGGGCCAGAGCAGCAGCAGTGCCTGCAGGCAGTGGGGCTTTTCTGGGTGGAGAATGGTCAGGCCTGTCGAGTTTGAAGCTGGAGCTCCCTGCTGCTGGTGGAGCTGTTCCTTTTGCCTGTGCTCTTCATCTAACAGCTTCATTTTGGGCTGTAATGTCCAGTAGTCCCAGTCACAACCAGGGTTCCAGAACAGAAGGTGGAACAAGCGCTGGCTTTCCCTGCCAGGTGCTGCTGACACATTTGCTTCCCATTTCAGAGGCCCACAGAAGGATTTTGGATCTTTCTGATGCTACATGCTCTTAAGTCAAGCTGATTGGCAGCTTCAACCTCACAGCATTCCCCAGGGACCTAAAAAAAGGCAGGTGAAGGCTGGGCCAAACATTTCTGGCCATATTTGTGTAATTTTCTTTAGGCTTTGAACCAAGGTCTGCGTTTTTTACCATTTCTGACATTCATGGACTGCAGTGCGTTGCTTTTCCTGGTAAATCAGCTCAGTTAACACCACCAATCTTAGAGGGATGTCCACTATGTGCAGGTAGCCTTGTAGGATACAGTTGTCTGTAAAAGGCATCCAAAGGTACCATTATTCCTAAGTAGATCTGACCAGGAATTTTCCATCAGCTCTCCCCTGAGATCCCTGACTGCTCCCCTCTGTTAGGGGGAAGTGACACCTCTCCTTTGTCCAGCTTGTGTTTCACAGGGTCCACGTCCTTCAGAGCTGATCTGTACACCCAGCTTGCCCTGGGACTGGTGCTGTGGTTTGTACCTCTGCAGAAACTGGGTTTGGTGCAGGTTTTAGGAACTCTGCTGAAGGGTCTCAAATTCCTGTTCCTGTCAGAGCACTGAGCTTCTTCAATGGACTCGAGCAATAAGGGCTAAATTAAAACCAGGTTTTTTGGGGGGCAGGGCAGCATTTGGGCTGTTGGTCAGGTAGCAAATGCTGCAGAGATGCTTGAAATGAGGTGGTTTTTCAGTAAACCACGTAGGAATGAACTATGAACCTGTGCAGGAATGTCCGTGTGACTGGGAAGTTCTGTGTCATTTCAGGGCTTTATCACTTCATTTTTATTCCTTTTTTCTATGTATTAAATGTCACTATTTTTTTCTGGTTTAATCCCTGTTTAGTGAAGTTGATAAAAAGGGTATTCTGGTGTTCCAAGAGGTGGCAAAGATGTGTTTTAGATGGGTGAAGTGTTGCTGTCCCTTAAGGACTGGCTGTGCCTTGTCTGGCTGTTCCCATGGACTCAAATCCAGCCTCTGCTCTCCCTCACCCTTTCTATTTATTTATTTTCAACTGATTTTCTATAAATGGAACAGCTCCTGGTTCAAAGACAAACTGATGCTGAGCCCTGTGCTGGCTGGAAGTACCCACAGGCCTGTCAGGGTTTGGAGCTGGTGAGGTTAATGGATGCCCTTCCTGGGATGACTTTTATTCCTGTCTCCTCTTGTCCGTGAGATGCTCGGGGTCCGTGCACTCCCAACAAACAGAGCCATATTTACACACACAGAGGTTTAGTCAGAGACTGCTGCTCCTGGCAGCAGAGCCTCAGCCTGCCTCGGGTTGTGCACTGTGTTCCACGGGCACCTCGTGAGTGAGGGCAGAAATTCGGGGTTTGGTCGCTGTCTCGGATGCCTGGGAGCGTCTGCAGTGCAGAGAAAAGTCACTTTGGGACTGCTTGTGAGATGGTGCCCACGCTGAGGGTGTGGAGCTGTGTGCAGCAGGGGATGAGGTGCTATTTTATAGACCAGATTCCTATGAAGAACATCTGAGTGAAACTCAACTCAGAGACACCAGACTCTAGGACAGATGATTTTTTTTTTTTTTTTAAATGAGGCTGTTTCCTGGAACTGGGGAACATCCAGTTTCTTAAGGGACAGCTTTTCACAATGGTCATTTTCTTCAATGATGGCAACTTCAGGTGGGAGGAGGGAGAGGATTAATTTGAAGTTTTCAGCTCACTGTGCTGGGAGGGACCAAACTCAAGGAAACCTCTGATCTATATACACAACTGCTGCATTTTTTATAAATATATGTAAATGTCCTATTGTAATATTTGATCCTGGAAATAAAACAAACTGTTTTCAGTAGCTTTCTTCAGCTCTTGTTTTTTTGGGATTGGGGTTTATTTGTTGGTTTAGTTCTAATGAAAGTCAGTCCCGTGTTATATGGGGAGTTCCTGAGTTTTTCCTTAAGGATACTGGGGTAGAAGGATAAGGAACTGTTGGTGACAGCACTGCTCTTGAAAGCTTCAGGCTGTTTTAGAGGATACAAAACCTTGAAGTGAGACAAATTACAGGACCTTGACAGGAAAAATACCCATATGAAAACTAGAGGCAGGGCTAGGATCTTCCATCCTTCCCTGTGAAAGAGCAGAGGAAATGGGGCTTTCTGTTCTGACCTGTCAGTGTCCTCCTGGTGCAGGTGTTGTCAAGGCAGAGCCTCTGATTTCTGCAGTTGTCTTTGGGCTCCTTGGGACACTCCTGTCGTGGCCTTGCACGAAATGCTGAGGAGCAGAGCCCCTTCTGGACAAGGACCTGGAAGCTGCAGTGGGGAAACAGAGACTGAGAAAATTTTGGGTCATCCTCGTGTTCCTGACTGTGGGTAGGTCTCCTCTGAAACTGGAACTCAGCCCCTGGCAGAAGCTGGAAAGCCCCGAACTCTTCAGGCAGCCTCGGAAAATATTTCCAGTTCCAGCCGAGTCGGGAATCTTTTCTCATCAGTCTGCAGGTCAAGGAACTACAAGGATACCTCCAACTCAAAACACCTCTTGGGTTTCATTTACTTATTTTTCCTTTCTGTAAACTTCCAACTTTTCACGGGGTTGGTTTATCTGAACTGTGAATTTGGGTGATGTTTGTAAGCCCTAAAGCAAATATTGTCCAGCATCGTGTTGGTGTTTCCTCAGTCAGTTCTAGCCACAAACAACCTGCAGGGCTTGTCTAAGGGGATGTTGGTCTTGTCTAAGGGGATTTTGGAGAAGTCTTGGCTGAGTAGTGGCAGAAACAGATTTGCAGGTGCTACAGAGAGGAGTGGGAGAGACCGGAGTCGTGCTGAACGTCTTCCATCCAGGCCCGAGGTGGAGCTGGTTTGGCACAGAACGGTTCCTTCTCACCCATTCAAACTCAACTCAGTCTGTTTGGTTCTCCTTGAAGCCAAACCACACTTGAAACCCAGCCTGCTGTGCAATTTCCCCGGCCCCAGAGGAGTCTGGGGAGGTGAAGGGCAGGGCAGCAGGGAATGAAGGCATCTCTTCAGCTGTGAGGAGTCAGCCAAGCTGGAGCTGCGTTACGTGGGACCGGGTTTGGCCGCAGCAGCACTCGGTGGCTTGGCAGCAAGTTCCTTGCCCATGATTGCTGTGCTGAGACTTTCACAGCTGCACTCTGGTGTGAGAAAGGCGAGCACACAGCTCCTCACGTGCAGGCCTGAAATCAGCCTCCTGTTATGGTTTCCTCTTATAAGGAAAAGATCAGCAGTCCTGGAAAGAGGGTGTCAGCCTGATGCTTCACACTTCCTGGCGTGGGGTTTTCTGGGGGAGATGATGGAGCAGATCATGTGTGTGGTGGGAACCTCAGATCGCTGTGACGTAGGAAAGGCACAGGATGGGGTTGCAAAACATTTTCTTCCAGCAGAGTGGAGAATGGGTTCCTCTCTTTCTAAGTAAAAAAAAGAGAGGAAGGAGAACTTGGACTCCGCTTATCCTGCATGCATCGTCTTTGTCTTCGTTTTAGAGAGTAATTTGTCTTATTTAAGGATAAAATACCCTGAGATTAACTCAGGTGCTTGAGCACAGTGCTAGCAATGCCACGGCCCTGCATGGACCTCTCCCCTCTGAGCTGGACTCTGATCCTGCTGGGTCCCTTCCCACTCGGACTGTGCTGAGATTCTGTGGCTAAAATGGGAATTCCTCTCCTGGTGCCAGCTCTGATTTTCCTTTCAGAGGAACTGTCAGATAATCTGCTCCTCAGTCTATTTTTGCCAGAGGAATGGAATTGCCTGCTGTAACTCAGCCTCACCCATTCATCTTTTCCGATGCAGCTCTTGGGGGGGCTCCAATTCTCTTCTGTTTCTTCCTGGAGAGGATTTATCCCCTTGACAGTCCCGTACTCATTGATTCAAAAGCAGGAAAAGCCAATGTCAGCAAATGCTGCTTGTGTGGGTCACCCTGGGGAGAGCAGGCTGGGGAGGGCACCGAAGGCAGACCCCAAATGCTGCCTGTACCTCCCTGGCAGAGCACGGCTGTCTCGGGGCACTGCGATGGCTTCGCGGCCACGGCACGAGGGGAGCCCCATCCCAAGCCTCAGGTCCTCACGATGAACGCAGGAGGAACGGGAACCTTCTCAAAACTCTTCTTGGAGAAGGCTCTTCCTTCTGCCTGCACAGCCCACGAGCCATTCTTCTCTTTGCTTGTGCCACCTGCAACTCCTCTGCCAACAAAACTGCCCCATTTTTGCCATTTTTTGGTGCTACAGCTTCCCTGACTCCTGTTCTCGGACACAGAGGTCAGTCACGTTCTCCTGATCCTGTTCCTGACGTTCTCTGGGGGAACAGGAGTTTCCTCACTGCACATGAACTGCCAGCCAGGGCAGATAGGAAATGCTGATGTCTGATGACCGAGAATAATTAAGATATCCAGAAATAACCTTTCTCTCTTAATCTCATTACCGAGGCAGGAGATGGGCACGTGCTGGGGATACTCTCAACACCTGAGGAAAAGCCGAGACACCTGTGAGGAAGCAAAGGAAGTAGGAGCCAGCTGACACATGGGGATGTTTATTCTGAAGCTTTTATTGAAGTATTAGTGAGAGAGGAAAGTATTATCCCAACATATTCCCCCCAGTTTGTTCCAGGAGCAGCAGTGTTCACTACTCGGGCTCTGGTTGAGGCATTTCGTGCAGATGTGGCAGCAGCCTTAAAATCGGAGGTTGTGCCTTTTTTTGGTGAACTCTGCCAGTGTAAATTCTGAAATGGGGAAGAACAAGGCAGAAGCGCAGCCACAGCGTTGGCAGGGGCTGGCTCATCCAGGCAGTCATCCTTCCTTGGGATGTGTGCATGGAGGATCATGATGTGGTGGGCGGCCTGTGGGGAGGGGAGCACACACTGGGGTGTCATAAATAGTGACCCATGGGTGACGCCTCCAGGACAGGGCTTGTCCGAGGGGTGGACACTGCTGGCTCTGCCTGGCATCACTCCAGGTAAGCTGGGGAGTGGGGAGGACAAGTTCCCTGGGCTTTGCTGGAATCTCTGTGCTTCTGGTCATGGAGATGTGCTGGCAGAAGGCAGTCCTGCTTTCAAGGGTCCCGATGGAGACAGGAACCCTGCACTTTGGCTTTGCCTCCCCTGCACAGGGGTTTGTCTGGACTGGCTGAGGAGTTGCTTGCTCAGGGGAATGTTTTGAGGGGACAGCATGCCCTGGGAGCTTCCTGGGGGAAGGAGACTTCCTGCCATCCCCAGGGAGAGGGCAGCAGCAGAGGGGAAGGAGAGTCCTTGGAGAGGTTGAGGGGAGATGTGCAGAAAGGCTCTGGCTGGGGAGAGCCCAGGCTGTGAGCTCAGAGGAGCAGGAACTGTTCCAGAAGGTGTTGGGGAGGTGGGACTCAGCACTGGGTACTCAAGGCTGTGGGGGGAAACAGCTGCACACAATCCCTGGGCTGCAGGCAGGACCTCACTGGGGGCAAGAGGCCCTAAACTCCCCATAACCAGGGCAGGGAAGATGGAAATCAAGAGAGGCAGAATTCCAGCATGGGTGGAGCTGATGGTCCATCTCAGGTGTCTTGGCTCGTGTCCTCTCCACACAGGTCTCACAGCCCTGTTCCTTCATGCTCAGCCCTCCCCAGTGTCCTGCTGGGACTGGCGTGGCTGGTCCCGAGCAGACCCTGCTGGACCAGTGCCCCCCAAGCCCCTCGGGCCGTGCCAGGGCCGGACACGGTGCCCCGGCCACTCCTCCCTGCACGAGGGGGCTGAGGCAGCTCTTCCCATGGAAACAGCCACGCGGTGTCACAGCTGCTTCTGCTTCACAATGCCAGAGCGAGCATGAAAAAAATCAGCCAGAGCAGGAAACAGCTCGACCTGGGGAGCTGGTGCAAAATGGGATGTGATCTACCAGGAGAGGGGAAAATGCATAAGCCCAACTTTGAGCAAAAAGAACTCAGGGTAGAAAACAGCTGGGAGCCAGGACAGCAGCAAACCATGAGGTTTTCAGCAGTCCCAGAGTGACCAGTGGACATCCTGTGCAAGAGGAGGGTCTTGTAGGCACAGAAGAGAGGCAATTTTGGACAAGGCATCACCTGGGGATGGGCAGGTGCTTTCTAGATAAACTCATAACTTAGTAAGATGCCAGTGGAACTGGAGGGTAGGTAGTAATGTTTTCTTAATTAAACTTAATTACTTTCAGCATACTCAGACCTATGGTAGGACTAGTGTGCGACAGAGATGGAACTGCTGTCGGATTTGATTGGAGTCTGATGTGCTTTCACGAGCCCTTGTAGAAGGATTTTGCCTCATTCCTGGCTCCCTCCTGCTCGTTGTAAACACTGAAAGCCAAACTGAGCCGTGGTGGGTGGTTGGCTCCCTGCAGTAACGTTTTCATAGAACCTCAGACTCGTTTGGGTTGGAAGGCACCTTAAAGACCATCTCCCCCTGCCATGAGCTGGGACACATTTTGGAAGAGCCAACCCTGCGGTCGCACAGGTCTTGGGGTTTGGTGTGGGACCTCCATTGCCCATTTGGCAAAGAAGTGTTAGAGTTTCCATCGGAAATCGCCCTCAGGCAAGGGCAGTGCCAGCGGGGCGGGCTGAGAGCCAAAAGCACAACCCAGCATCTCCCATCCACCCGCAGCTGTGAGATGGGCTCGGGGTGGGGAAGCCTTGGGGCGCTGCGGGGCCAAATGCGGCGCTTTCCTCTCCTCCTCTTCCTCGCCGTTCCCATGCAGGACAGCCATGTGCGTGGGGAAGTGCAGCCGGATCCTGGGTCCCTGCCTGCTGGTGCTGGGCACGCTCTCCGTGGCAGCCAGCATCCTGCTGCTCTTCCCCGGGGGAGCATCCAGGTACCTGCTGGAGGGGCACATCAGCAGCCACGCCAAGGCCGTGCCGGGCCTCTGGGGCGGCGGCATCGCCGTGAGTACTGCGGGACGCAGCCGTCCTCCTCCCGGGTCTGCAGCAGGGGCAGAGGGACGGAGCGGGGCAGGTGGCTCCCCTTTGTTCCCCACTGGTGTTTTTGTCCCCGCAGGTGCTGCTGGCAGGGACCCAGGTCACGGCGCTGGGGTGGCAGCGCTCCGGCTGCTCCGGCTGCGGCACCCGCCACAACGTAAGGGACCCCCAACCGAAGCAGGGATGTGGCCGTGTCCCCCCTCTGCCACGGCCCTGCGGTGGGGATCCTCCTCTCCCATGGCCCCGTGGTGGATTGTGACAGGTCCCCCCTCTCCTGGGTTGGGTCGCAGACCCCTTCCCCATGGTCCCATGGTGGGATGTGGTGGGTGTCCTCTCTCCCACAGCAGGTCCTGGCAGGGTGCTGCTCTCCAGTGGCCCCACGGTGGGCCATGGCAGGGTTCCACCTCCCCGGAGGACAGGGCTCCCTGTGAGTGCTGGGATGGGCTCTGCAGGTCGCTGCTTCTCCCTGCCCACTTCTGCCCAGCCCAGCTATGGCTCCATCCCCAGCCTCAGCTGGGCAGGGGAGCTTTCCCCCCCTCCCAAACTCTGCTGCCAAGCTGCAGCTGCCTTTTGGAGCCCCCTGACGTTCTGTGTCCCCCTGGGTGCTCCCTGCAGGCGTTCATCTCCGTGGTGCTCTCCAAGCTGGCGCTCCTGGGCGCTGCCGCCTGCTTCGTGCTCTCCGGGGTGGGACTGACCAACGGCCCCCTCTGCTTCTACAACACCACCGAGCTCGGCCTCAGGCACGGGGCCCTCTGGGGGTACCCCTTCCTGGATGCCATCGACCAGGGGCCTGATGCCAGGTGAGGGGCTGAGTCACCGCTGCTGCCTCATCAATGTATTGCTAATTAAGTGGATTGATTAAGGTGGTGGGGTGGGTGGGCGCTTGCTGGTGGTGATTGATGCAAGACCCTGGTAGCTCAAGGAGTCCTCACCTGCCACGGATTTCTACATGGTGCTTTCCATCTCCATCAGCCCCCCTCACCCTGCTCATCCTCGGGATGAAGGATGGGGTGTCTGGGGGGATTCTGCATGGTAGAAAGTGAGGGGATTCTGGACACGCTGCAGGCGGCATCCTGCCCTTCTCCCCTTGCTGTCACACAGGGCTGAGAACTACCTGTACAGTCGGAGGACCTGGAGCATCTGCCTGGAGCCCGAGGGCATCGTGAGCTGGCACGTCGTCCTGTTCTCCCTCCTGCTGCTCATCAGCGTGGCCGAGATGGTGCTGGCCTTGCTCCAGATCCTCAATGGCTGCGTCGGCTGCCTCTGTGGCTTCTGCGAGGGGAAGTAGGGCCCGGTGGCAGCGCCAGGAGGCTGCAGCTCGGAGGAGGGGTCACCCCGGGTGTCACTTGGCTGCTGGCACACGCCGTGGAGGGGGCACGGCAGGAGCTGTGACACCAGCCCGGTGCAGAGCCCTGGGTGAGATGGACGGAGATGGACAGAGCCCCTGTGGGGATGGACACCCCCGGTGTTGAAGCAGCTCGTGGGGCCGATGTGCCAAGGGCTGCTCCTGTGCAGATCCCCTGGCCCTTCCACATCCCCTTCCCTCGGGGCTGGCGGCCGTTTGGGGTTGGAAACTGGCCCGGTGAGGGATGGAGGTGAGGACCTGGCTTCCAGCATCCCGGCATGAGCCCAGCAGCTGCCTCGGCCACTCCTTGTGATACTGAAATGAAGCAGAGAACCACTTTTCTAGCACGATTTGAAGCATTAGAAAGCAGGCACTGTCTCTCACAGAGCTGGACACACGCAGGGCATCCCCTCCCAGTGAATGTGAGTCGTGAAACTTCACCACGGGGTGTTTAGTCCATCGTGCTCAGACATACTCATCACAAGGGACCCCCTAGAGAATGCATAAACATCACTTCCCTAGAATTAATTTACATGCCTCCACCCCTTCCTGGAAGGCCTTTTTTGGTCCTAGAGGGTTGTCTAAAGAGGTCTCTGGTGGTTGCCCTCACTGAGTACCCCAATATCGTAACCTCGCCTTGAACTTCTCTCAGGGCACGAGCTGTTGTTTCTTGTTACATAACTTCACACAAAATTCACTGTATTCCTCATTACCTGTTTCTCCCCTGGTTCCAGCTACCTTTAGCATCCTGTGTGTCTGCTTTTACACCCTTCTATCTAATTTGCTAGTTAGTCTTTAAGTTCTGTTTTGCAACTTCAAGGGAACTGAAAATTTCTATTCTCCCTGTTGTCTGTCACTCGTCAGCTTCCCTGGTGCAAAACAAGACATGCTGGTGTCACAGAGTGAAGACCTGGACACTTGTTAATCTGTTCATATTTCGGGCAGCTGAGCTGGTGTTTGGCACCTGCACAGGGCAGGAGAGGTGAAGGAGACCCGAGGAGCCGAGCTGGGGCACTTGGATGGAGTCATGCTGGGGGAGGCAGAGCTGGAATTGAGGTGTAGCCCCCCAAAGTTCACCCACACACAAATGTCAGGAGCAGCTCATTCCCAGGAGCAGGACCCCACTCCTGTGCTCAACCCCGTCCCCATAACCTTTACAGGACCCAGTGTGGAGCTGAGCCTGCCTGTGCTGGGAGGGGGTTTGCCCCCAGACTGATGGGGTCAGAGGAGAGCAGTGCTGGCCAGAGCACATTAAAAAACCAAAGCCCAAACCAGATTAAATAGTAACTGGGCCATTGGGGTGGCTGAACCCCCACTGGCACCTGAGCACCACCCAGCCACTCTCCCCCATCCCGTGGGAGGGGGAGAGAATTGGAGGGGCAAAAGTGAGACATCTCCTGGGTTGACATAAGAACAGTTTAATAATTGAAATAATAGTCATAAATAGTAATGAAAAGGAAAATAACAAGGAGAGAGAACTAAAAGCCCAGACAGACAAGTAATGCAACACAAACATTTCTTTATCATCAGCCCAAATATAAAAGCCAGCCCCACCCCAGCTACGATGAAGGAACAGAACTCTACCCCAGCCCAAACCCTCACAGTGACTTCAGAGAGACCATTGAGAAAAAGTCTTTTCATGAAAAAGAAGGAATTTAACATTATATAACATACTTATACAGCATAACTATTTATAACAAGGGGAGGAAAGCCCTCAGAGCAGGGTGGTGGTACCAGGTATGGCACAGCTGGAGCGTCGTGTCCCCCTGAGCCAGCACCTGGATGGCACAGGGAACCCCTGGCTGCCTCCCCCCTGCACTGCTGCTGTTGCCCCCCAATATCTGTTTCCAGAGGTGGCTCTCGCTTGGAGGGGAGCCTGCAGCTGTGCTGGGGGCAAAAGCCTCCCCACCCAACCAATACAGAATTAAAAAAATAGCAATAAAAATGAGATAAAACCCAGTTTGGGGACAGTAACACACCTCTGCGTGATGTGGCCGCGCTGGATGGCGGCAGGACCCAGGCTATGGATTGATGCTCCAGGATCCAGCACTGGGGGGGTGAGGGGAGCTGACCTGGGGGGGCTCTAGGAGATGAAGCAGCTCTTTCGCCTCCTCTTGCCCCTGTGGCGCGCGGGGCCGCGGCCCGGCCGGGGAGCAGCGGCTGTCAGGGGGATGTTCTGGAGCACGTCGTGCAGCGTGAACATGCTGAAGGAGATCTGCTCATAGGGCGACCTCATCCCGTTCTCGTAGAGGCAGGCGAAGGCGATGGCTGTGCCGCCGGCCACCGGCGTGTCCCTGTAGGGCAGCTCCATGTAAGCCAGGTCCGAGTAAGCGCTCGGGCCCTCGTAGATGACCCAGGGCTCTGTCCAGCTCTCTGCGTCCCTGGGGAAGGTGCTCAGGTGAACCCCCATGTTGACCCGCGACATGGAGCTGGTGGGGTGGGAGTAGAGGATCCAGGTTGGTGCTTGGAAGAAGGGAGTGGGGCTGGGGGTTGCTGCAGAGTCCCCCTGGACCAAGGTGACACTGGGGGCATCATCGTGATGCCCTGGGCTAGGACAATCCTCATCGGGCCCATCTGGCTCGTGGTGGTTGCCAGTGGGCAGCTCAGCACCACCTGCCCATCGGGTGGGCAGGTGCCCAAACCCCTGGAGTGTCCCAGGGAGCAGACGGTGAACTGAGCCCCGGAGGGGCATCCCAGTGTCCCGGGAGGCGGTGGGGACATACACCAGTGGTGCGGGGAAGCCAATGACACTGCCATGGCAGCCATGGGGGGGCTCGACCAGCCGCTGGACCAGCTGGCCCCTGTGGAAGACGGCCCCGTCATCCGTGCTGAGCGCCTGGACCCTGAAGCCCAAGGGGCTGCGGGCGTTGCAGTAGAGGACATTGGATCCATCCTCCTCGTCCACTGAGACCAGCTGGCACTCGCCCGTCTGCAGGTTGGGGATGAACTCCCCGAAGCGCCAGCCGCGGCCGTGGTCGTCGCTGTAGAAGGCGAAGGAGTGCGGGGTGGTCTTGCAGAGCTGCCCAAAGCACTCCTTGCAGTCGATGTGGTAACTGTAGGCAGGCACCAGCAGCCGCCCGGAACGCAGCTGGATGCCGTGCCCAGGGCCCAGCGCAAACGTCGCCCAGTCTGGGGAGCAGAGTGGGATGGGGTGAACGTGGGATGGGGTAGAGAGTGACCACCATGGTGCCCTGCCACGCCCAATGTGGAAGGGTCCCCACGGCTTCCTCGCAGTCAAGCCAAGCCAAGTGGAGGGGTGGGAGGGCAACAGAGTCCAGTGCTGCCTGGTTGTCCTCACACATGCTCCTACCCATGGCTATGGGGCCTCTCCATCTTCTCCCCACCCCCAATAAGTGATATGGATACTCCCTCCATCCCTTCTCCCCTCTGCTTGAGGTCCTCTTCTACCCTTTCAGAAGCTTGTGCGATTCCTACGTCAAGGTCACCCCCAGAGATGCCACTGGTGGCTCCAGAAGGCCAAAACACAGGGCCACCCCCTTGCTGGCTGCTCTCCCCTCTCCTCACCCGCCTGTGGATGGGTACCTTTGATGGTCGTGCCAATGACCTGTTGCGTCAGGTCTTTGGCTGTGCTCCAGCTCAGGCCCTGGTCAGCACTGGTGACACAGCAGAGGCGGGTGACATTTTGGCCAGTGACAATCTGGTAGGCTTCAGGCGTCCTGCCCAGCACCGTGATGAAGAAGAGGAAGAGGGTGCCCGTGAACTCATCGTAGACTGGGCAGGGGTTCATTGACCGATGGTGCTGCAGCGTTGCCGTCTCCAGCACACGCATGTCTTCCCACTGCCCAGGGAAGAGGAGGAGGAGAGGACAGAGAGGGATGAGAGGGTTAAAGACCATCCCACTTTTTTGCCCAGGGCAGCTGTGGCTGCCCCATCCCTGGAAGTGTTCCAGGCCAGGTTAGATGGGGCTTGGAGCAACCTGGGATGGTGGGAGGCATGGAATGAGATGGCCTTGGAGGTCCCTTCCAACCCAAACCAATCCATGACTCTGTGATTCACTTCAGCCATGCCAGCCTCCCCTCCCCATGTGGCTGTGCCACACACAGGCGATGAGGACAGCCCCCGCTCTGTCCCCAGCCCTGCGTGTCCCCACGCTGGCTGCCCCCCAGTCCCACCTCCACGTAGCTGCCGTAGACGGTGCCGCGGCGCAGCACCAGCAGGTTGGCGTGGGCATCGTCGGCGCTGAGCCGTTCCTCGGCAAACGCCAGCAGCTTGGCCACGCAGGGCAGGTAGAGCAGGGCGGGCACACGGTACGTGACACCGTTGGATTCCTTCTCGAAGAGCACGGTCCGGGCTGGGAAGTGCCGGGAGCCCATGGCAGCTGCAGCAGAAGGATGTGGTGGCCGATGAAGGTGGGGGGACCGGCTGCTGGACATGGCCAGGGGCACTGGGTTGTCCTTGGAAGGGTTTGGGGTTTAACTTGGTGGGCTTGGGTGTGGGTAAAGCCCCGGGAGCAAGGGCTGAGGGGCAGGGCTGCAGTGGAGAGGGGCTGAATGTGCGCTGGCAAGTCACCGCAGCTCAGAGGTGGGTCAGGGCGTAGGGTACCGGTGAGGAGGCTGACCTGGGGACCCCAAAATAAAATGAAATAAAATGAATTTAAGATGCTTGTCTGGAAAATCAAGGCCAGTGAGCAAAGAGCAGGGTGAGACCTGCAGCTCCATGCTCTCTTCCAGCGGGCGCTGGGAGGGCAGAGCCCCCAGATGAGACCCCCGGAGCAGCCCAGGCTCATGGTGAGAGGGTCAGGGAGTGTTCCTGTGCCTCTGGTGCCTCCCGTGCAAAGGACCCAGCCGGCCCCTTGTTGCCCCTCCTCTGCGGGGGGAACCTGAGGTGCACAGCACGGACAGCGGGGTCCCCAGCCGGGCTGTCCCTGTGGCGGTGGCCGAGAGCTGTCCCCAGATGCCTTTCCTTCAGGGACAGGAGTGACACCACGGTCAGCTGTCCCCAGCTTACACGTCCCTACATTTCCCTGGAGACTATCACCACAGAAGCAGATGGGCTCCACTCCAGGCTCAGCTGGAGCAGCCACAAGCCACCCTCACCTGTGGTTTCATCAGGAGCTTTCGCTGATTCACCACCCCCCGGAGAAAGCGAAGGCACTCACCGGCTCCTCCTCGGCTGGTGCGTCCCCTCTGTCCCTCGGTCCCTCGACCCCTCTGTCGCCGTCGCCGGCTTTCCGCAGAGCTGTCGCCTCGCTGCTTCGCTGCCACCCCCTCCCCTCGCAGGGTCCCCCCTCCGATGGGTCACGGGGCTGCCACGGCGGTGCCCGGGACAAATCCCTGAGTCAGCAGCGGCGCCCGTGCCACAAAGGCGCCGTTATGGGCCCGGGCAGAGCCTGCTCGGAGCCCCGGGAGGGACAGCAAGGGGATCCGTGGGCTGGGCATTGCATCTCCTGCCTCAGTTTCCCTCCTCCTGCAGGCTGGGAGAGGCCAGACCTCCTTGTCTAGGTGCTCCAGCCGTGAGCTCCCCAGCCTGGGGAATGTGGTTCAGAGGGTCCCAGCCCTCCCAGGACCCCCAACCTCCCGTGGACCCCCAGCCCTCCCAGCCTTTCCAGGATCGTCAGCCTTCCCAAGACCCCGACCTTCCCGGGATCCCCAACCCTTGCAGGACCCCCAGCATGTCCAGGATCCCCAGCCCTATCAGGACCCCCAGCACCACAGAATCCCCAAACTTCTCAGGACTCCCTGCCCTCCCAGGCTCCCCAGACTTCCCAGGACCCCCAGCCCTCCCACGATCCCCAACCTTCCCAGGACCCCCACCTGCACATAGACCAGCTACTAAGAAACTATTTTTATACCTATATTCCATCTCTGTCATCAGTTTAGCTAAAAGGGCTTGACAAAATTCACATGGAAAGTCACGGATCAGAAGCTCCAAGAGGAAAACGGAGGCGGAGGCTGCAGAACTGCCCGGGAAGGGCCCCTGAGATGGCCCAGGGTGACCACGTGTGGCTCCAGCAGCTCCGCCTGGCTGCTACAAAAGCCTCTCAAACTTTGGGTTAATTTTAGTGAGGGTTCCTGTGGCAGAGGACCATGAAAGTGCTGTTAATCTGGGTTGATCCTGCTGGACACCTGGGCTGGTTAACCCCTGCCTCAGCTGCTAAACACAGCTGAGGAAAATCCTGGCTCTGGTCCTCACCCCTCTCCCCTTGACAGCATCACTCCTGCTTCCCACCTGGAGCTGCTGCCCCACAGCTTCACCCCCAGGGCAACACTGCCAGCCAAGTGACCCCAGATCCATCCTGCCCATCCTGCCATCCAGGGCCCTGCTGCTGTGGCAGTGCCAGGAAGGTTTGTGAGGATGGCAGCACCAAGCCCAATGGATTTGGTGTCACTGCTTGTCACGTGCTCCTAACACACCTGTCACTGCCAACTCACACTGACAAAAACCCAGTGTTTTAAAGCTGAGCCAGCATCTCCTCCTGCTCATGCTGGTGAGGGCGGCAGCAGGGACCTGGATGGCACTGGTGTGCCCAAAGCTGTGCCTCATTCCATCCCCTCCTAATCCGTGCTGGAGAGTTTGGCAAACACAGCAAGGAGAGCCCCAAAAAAGCATCTGCTGATAAAGGGCTTCAGGGATGCTGCACCCAAAGGAACATCTATGCTCAGAGACCCTTGCCCGAGAGAGGGACAAAACCACAAAACCTCCTCCCAGGGGGAGCACCAACCTCTCCCACATGGGACAGAGGTTCATTCACCTGGTGACACATGTGAGAGGCACAGCTCACGTGCCATCGGGCAAGGCAGCCAGCCTGCCTGGCTTTGGGCAGGATGCTTGGGACTCCCATGCCAAAGGCAGCCCCAGCAGCGTGTGGTGGTTAGGCCTCACTGAGGGTGGGTGCTGCTGGGTGGGACACCCGCCATCCCTCCTGCTCCTTCGAGCACTGTGTCCCCTTGTCATGCTCCCCTCATTTCCCTCCCCTAAACCCTCCAAATCAGGATTTGCTCCAGTGAGCTGTGACCAGACTGGATGTAACGATGGATATCAAATAAAATCAAATGAAGGCAAATGATCACGCTCGTGATTAATGATTAAGAGGCTGGAATGTCTAGGCCAGCTGTAGCCAGCCTGGCTCTCTCCAGCTGGGAGCAGGCAGGCAGGATCACCCAGGATCTGGCCAGTGCAAAGCCTTTGGCTCAAGGTCCCCAAAAAGAGACCAACCACGAACTTGGTGACCCCAAACAAAGCCCCCACTGCCTCCCCCTCATGCACGAGAGTCCTGTGGGTCAGTTACGTGTCAGACAAGGGGTGATGCCAAGCGGTGGGAAGCCACAGTGGGTTGCCACATGTCCTAGTTGGGCACTGTGAGCGGCATCTTCTCCTGGGGGCTGGTCCACAGCAATGGCAATCCCAGCTTCTTCCTGTTCTTGTGCGGGTGTTGGACAGCATAAAGGTAGGACGTGTACTGGAGCTCTGGCATGACCATTTTCTGGCAGGTTCTCAGAGTCCTGTTGTCCAAATCTTGTCTGAGGTTGTAACCCAGGATATTTGCAGCCCCTGACTGGAAAGGCAGGAGAGCTTTGTTCCTGATGTGATCCTTCCTCACTGCCTCCAGCTCTGAGAGACAGGTCTCCATGAGCTCCTTCTGTCTGGTCCGCAGGTGATCCACCTCCTTTTCCAGCACCTCGAGCCCTATGGTCTCCTTAATTCTCCTCCAGAAGCTCTGGTTGAAGTGCAGGTAGAGCTTCCAGTCCAGCGAGCACCACGCTTTTATCTGCTCCTCACTTTCTGGAGTCAGTGTCTGGACAGTGTCCTGGCTTCTGGAATTGAGCTTGAAGTAAATCACATCATCCAGATCCCAGCACAAAGCATGCTTCAAGAGGATCATGGACTCATCAAAGTAGTCAGCTATCAAGACGAGGTGGAAGTTCTGCTCGATCTCCTCCAGGACGGCCTGGGTGTACTTCGTGTCATCCTCCGCGTTGTTATTGTAGCCGAAGTCAAACCACATGATGTTCCTGGCGTAGATGTTTTCCCTGTAATCTGCTGGGTGGTAGAACTTTGTGGGTGATGCCAGGAACTCGTTCACGTTCTTGGAGCTCCTGAAGGCAGGCACATTGTGCTTGTAGTAGATGTAGGAAGACTCCAGCAGAGGAATGGGGTTCCTCAGGATGGAGAAGTAGAAGGTGTTGTCTGCCATCACCTTTTTTACCTATTTGTGGGAGGAAGAAGAGGTTAGTCCTGCTGTCCCAACCAGGTTTCTCCGCAGGTGTCATGGCTCTTTCTTACCTCCAAGGGGTTAAACCGCAGGTGGTTGCACATGATGTTGTAATTTTGGCCTATGGCTTCAAAACCCTCCACAAAGTGGGCCACGAAAGTCCTCGGGTATCCCAGGTGGAAGAGCTGGCCAGCAGGGAGGGCGACGGTGAGGTTGTACCTCTCTGCAAACCTGAACATGATGTTGAGCACAGTGCTGCTGGCTGTCTTGTGGGTCTTGAGGAACATGACGTTTGTCTTGGCACGGCACGGCATGGGAGGCATGAGCAGCTGCTTGTGGCTCTTTGAGATGCTGCAGGATGGGGCAAAGAGACTCTCTGGTGCTGCACCCCATCTCTGAGACCCAACAAAGCCAAACCCAGGTGCTCCTCTGACACCACACCTGCAGCTGGTCCAGGCTGCATCCAAACCAGCCCTAACCCTCCAGTGTAGATGTCAAACAGTTTTCCCCTTCCCCAGATTCTCACTTACCAAAGACTTCAGCTCAATCCCCTTTTCTTCTCTCACACAGCTGATTTTGTCCCAAAGAGGCTGCAGTTTGGATAATTTGATTCCTTCCCCAAACATGGAACTAAGACCTAGTTTTGGACCACCACCCTTCGAGCATTAGCCCAAGCCTCATGATAGATAAATCAGGTGTCAGAGGCCACATCCTGGCTGCTCCACACACACGAAGCCGTGCAACCTTGCTTCTGCCTCACTTACCTGTAATTCTTATTCTTCATATGGAAGAATCCTGAGAGGCAGGTAAGTCCCAGGCAGAGGCTGAAAATGATGAGACACCTGACATGCCTGGAAAAAAAAAAGAGTTTCAGTGGATTTTTATCCAATAGTCCTTCCCCAAACCACCACATTTCGCATCTTGCCCTTGGGAACTTTAATCACTGTGAGCACAGTTTTACATCTCAGTGGTGGCAGCCACCTTTGGCCCCCGAGCTGTGTCAGCAGCTCTGGCGTTAGAGGCAAGACAGTGAGAAATTGCATTTTCACTATTACTCTTCTAATTTTGGCCTTTGGCAAGACACAGTGTGCTTCGGGCAGAGCCTAAGCTCTTCCCAGAGCCTCCTGCTCTGCTTGGCTGCCTTTTGTTTTGCTTTTCATTTGGTTTTCTGGGGCTTTAGAGCTTATTCACTATTCAAACTCCTAGATTATTCACAAGAAAACGAGCCCTTTGTAGGGGTATAAAGACTTCCCTGGTGAGAAACCTGAGCAGCTCCTGTAATCACATCACTCCAGAAGACGGGGATTGGAAAAAACCCACTAAACTGAGGTCCTTTTTCAATATAAATAGATTTTTCAAGACAGAAAATCAAATTTCCCAACAGCACCTGTAATGGATTTATTACATCCCACTTTCAAATGGGAGGGCTGGATAATGATGAGGCAGGAGTCTTTTCCAGCACCAATTAAGCAACCATGATGTATCAAGGTGTCCCTGCACATGGCAGGGGGTTGGAATGGGATGGTCTTTAACGTCTCTTCCAACTCAAACCATCCTATGGCACCATGATCATCACCAGAGCACTCCAGCTGGGACACAGAGACGATCTTTTGAAGGTTTGATGCCCACCAAAAAGGAATTTTTCACCACCAAGTTTGATCTGATTTCTCTCATCCTAGAAGCTTTTTTAACTCTGTGTGAATTCCATGTTTGCAGAATGCCCAAAATAGAGCAGATCTGGCTCAGGCTTTACACTGTTTTGAGAAGATATAATCCAAATTTACAGCATGGTATGGTCACACCCGTGGTTTCCACTCTCCAAAGAGAGCAAGCAAGCCTTCAAGCCTTCCTCCAAGAGCCCTTCCCAAAGCCAGGGAAGACCCTCAGCCATAGCTGGTACCAACCTCTGACAGAAATTTGCAGCACAGCTTCTGCACAAAGAGTTTCAAGACAGACCTGCAGGCAAGACTTCATCAGGATTTCCTAATTTTTTGGCCCCAGGCCTGTTAGGGGGATGGGAGTGGGACAATCCCCTGTCCTTGGAGATGAGACAGGAGAAGAAAGGCAGAGGAGACCATGGGCAGGGAGCAGGCCACATGCAGCCCCCACCAATCTTCTTGGTCTTTCATTTAAACTGAAGCTGCCATTGGTGTGATGATTTTCCAAAGCACATCACCCTGCCTGCCTGGAGGTCCTTCCTAGGCTAACATCCTTCTGCTGCACCTTTTCTGTCGAGTTTAATGGGTGCAGTAACAGTCCATTTATTCCTTTAGTGTTCCCAAAATGGCAACTTCTGAATGATGTTTTATGGGGCAAACAAATGACATATAACCACCCTGAAGGCAGATCTGGATCACAATACGCTCTAGAAGAACTATCAATCCCTTCTGCTGCAAGAAGACAGGCTCTGTAGACCTCTGCATCTTATCACCTCAAGGCATCCCATAATATTTGAATAATTATTTACTCAAACAAAGGATTACACAGTGCCATCCTGCCTCCAAATACTCCGACACATTCAGCACACCAAGCTCATCTCCAGCCCAACTGAATGCTCCCAGTAGACCCATTTTGTCTGGATGTGCCCCAAACCAACCAACAGCTAGATTTTGTCCCTGGAGACACAGAGAGGAATGAAGGTTTGGATTATCTAGGCCAAAACTATGGTTACTTCCTGGAATGGCCAGTTTTATAGAGCAAGAGAGACAGATCTCTGCAGGACATGATCCATGGAGGTGCCAGTCTCCACGCAGAAATGGCAGGCTTCTTGCCCCAGGGGTGACAAACAATGCATTATCATGGCATGGTGCTTGTTCCTGTGCCTGGGATGGATGGATGGATGGAGGGATGGATGGATGGATGGAGGGATGGATGGAGGGATGGATGGAGGGATGGATGGAGGGATGGATGGAGGGATGGAGGGATGGATGGAGGGATGGATGGATGGATGGATGGATGGATGTAGGGATGGATGGATGGATGGATGGATGGATGGATGGATGGATGGATGGATGGATGGATGGATGGAAAGATATCTGCCTTCCCGCCCAGGGAGCAAGCAGGGAGGGGTGACATGGAGGGAACCCTGCACCCTCAGCCCAGCAAAGGCAAGTGAGGAAGGTGTCCAGGGGAAGAGCCAAGGGCAGGGACTGAGGAGATCCCCAGGGAGGAGTGTGGGAAAATGGAGAGCGGGGGGATGGGAGGAGGGTTGCAGGAACACAGGGTGCAGGTCAGTGCACTCATGGAGTCCTGTGCCTGACCCCTGCAGGGGTCCTGTCCCCATCGTCCCCTGGGCTCGGCCACCCACAGTTGCACTCGCAGAGCTGTCACTGGCTGCAGTGTGACATCCCCACACACACTGTGGGAATAAGGGGGCTGAATAAACAAACCTCACACGGAGCAAAGTGATGGCACTTTTCCCTCCTCTTACAACAAGCTTCCATCATTTCTACAGATCCTGTGCTTGGAAACAAATGGGCTCTTGAAATGTTTCAGGATTTTTACTGATCGAAAGTGTGTAGGATCTTCACCTGGAGCACACACACTCTGTTTTGAACACAGTGTGACTGCTCTTCCAGAGAACAGCACAGGGCCAGTGTGGCATTTGCTACCAGACCTTGCTTCCAGTACTCATTCCAGAACAAGTAAGACATGACAACTGCTTGAAAGTCTGCAGAGAACAAGGATTATATTTCAGGCTCTCTATGCTTCAAATACATGTCATGGAAATTATGAGAGTATCAAGAAGCATTTGGACAATGTTCTCACACATTTGGTGTGATATTTGGGGTTGTCCTGTGCAGGGCCAGGAGCTGCACTCATGATCCCTGTGGATCCCTTCCAGCTCAGAATATTCTGATTCTATGTCTGCAAACCTGCACTGGGGTTTCACCCCCATTTGGCACCCACCACCCTGGCACATCTCTGTGGGAGCCTTAAGCTGTGTTTCCTTAGTCTCACACACCCCCCTTTGTCACAACACTGCAAGTATGTGACCTGAACAGCATCATGGAATTGCTTAGGTTGGCAAAGACCTCTAAAAGTTCAAGAGAGAAAACCTCAACTCGAATGTTGCACTGAAGTTACATGAATGAGCCTGGGAGACCTTTGAGAAGCACTTGGGAGCTGACTGCTAAGAAACAAAATTCTAAGAAGCCAAAAAACTCACTGAGCCCCTTGGCAGGGTTGGTGCCAGAGGTTCCACTTCCCATTCCAGCCTGTGCTATCTCCCCTCTGGGAAGAAAACATGGAAAACTACCTCTCTTGGAGGTACAGCTATGGATGGTTTAAGGCTTGGGACCCCCTTCTTGTTCTTTTGGCTTAAGCTGAAAATAACACGCATCTGCATCAAGCTAACAAGGTTCTTTTAAATTAAAAGACCTGGAACACAGGCAAGAAACATTAATGGCAAAATGAATCCCTCCCCTGGAGCAAACTGTAACTAACTCTATAGGTTATTAACAACTTCCAGCGATTACTTGAACCAGACCTTCCTGCAAAGCAAGTTTTAATTCAGCACCCCCAGCACTCAGCTCCCTCTGCCCTTACCTTGGAGTGCACCCAGGGCTTTTCATGCTGCTGTGAGCTGGGAAGTATCTCCTTTGCAAATCGACTCCAGTGCCTGTTTGTCTCCTCTGGCTCTTAGTGGCCACGTCTCTCTTTCTAGCATCCCTTCACTGCTATAAATGGCTGGGATAGGTGAGGACAAAGGGAGTGGCTAGGTGTTCCCAAGAGTGGGTGGGAGTTAATTAATAAGCCATGAAAAGTGCTGGTATGGCAGGACACAGGTATAAAGGTGCCTCGGGACACGGTGTTTGCAGCAGCTTTGCTGGGAAGGGAAGGTTTATCAGGGATTCCTTAGAGGGGATCCCTTTCCTGGCTGTAGGAGGGAGCTGCCAGGGGCTCACAGCAGGATCTGGGCAGGGGGCTGGTGGAGGGTGTTGGACCTTCGTCACCCTGCACAACATCACATCCCCAGGGGCCACGGTCAGTGCCCGCTGTCCCTTCTCTCTGCTTCTTGCTCGGTGGGTAAGGACAGGAATTCTGTGCCAGATATATTTGGCAAGAGCAAATTAGGGACAACAGCAAAATAGGAATGGTGTTCACCTACGGAAAATTCCTCTTAAAATATTTAGATTTCAAACTTTCTGGTAAAAATGCAATTATTGTAGCTGGAGGTTAAGAGCTTAACAGACATGGCTGTATCCAGGCCTTGGGAGGGAGAACTCTTGCCCCTAAAGGGGCATTATTTTATGCTTTATCTCTGGTGTTATTAACAACTGTCACAATTCATATTAGGCAGGAATTTTAGATACCACCGAGGCTGCTGTACACCAGCACTTCACAAACTGGGTTTGATGATTGCAGTTTGCCCTGGGAGAGCAGAATTTGTCCAGTGGGGCTGGAGGCGGGGTCATCTCCCCGCTCCCCATAGCAGGATGAAGCCAATGCTCTCCTCATTTGGGCAACAAAAAGTGTACCCACATCTCCCAGCCTGGATTAGGGGGGACTGAGTTGCTGCTTTTGGTCTTTTATGGCCATGCCACGTTCCATGCACCTCCTGGTGGTCCCCTTTCCCTCTCCACACACAGTGCCACCTTTCTAAACCTTGTCTGCTGTTGGCCCAACGCGCCCCACCAACAGCCAAATCCTCAGCACTCCAGGATCCTTCACCTACATTGCTCCATTTCCAGAGCACCCAAATACACAGCATTTCTTTTTAAATCACAGCCTCCCCAGACCAGCCCCAACTCCAGTGCTTACCAAGATGCAGAGATTAGCAAGGTGTAGGGTTGCTTTCCTTGAGTTTCTTGGTAGAAACTGAGTCAATGTGCTCTTTTACGGAGAATTTCTAGGGTTACTCTTGGCATAGCACCAGCTGCTGCTGGCAGGGGGGGCACGTTTCAGCGACCTCTTTCTCCTGTTACACTACACACGTCAGCTCTGCCATTTCTCGCTCAGGAGCTGGTAGAGCCCACGGATCACAAAAGCCCATTTTTTACACTTTTACAATTGATTCATTGCTCTCTCCTGGGGTGTTCTACACGAATCGTCAGCTTTGGTTACGCCAAAAAAAATAAATGGTGCCAGGCACGAATACTTGTCTTCATGTGGGGGTGGGCTGCTCGGAGACCGGGGCAGGAAGGTCAGCCAGGTGACGCAGGATCAGTGAGCTGGGGCGGGATGCTGGATTCATCACTCCCTCCTGCCTCTGCTTCCTGTTGGGAGGTCGGCCCCATGCAGCGGGATGGGGAGAAATCAGAAGGTGGAAGTGCAAAAACTCGTGGCTTGTGATAAAGGCAGTTGAACAGGTAAAGCAAGACCTGCACGTGCAAGCAAATCCAAAGGAATTCATTCCCTGCTTCCCGCTGCAGGCAGGTGTTCAGCCATCCCCAGGAAAGCTGGGCTCCATCATGCATAACGGTGACTTGGGAATATCCCCCTTCCTCCTCCCTCCCCAGCTTTTATTGCTGAGCATGGCATCCCACAGTGTGGGAGACCTCTGTGGTCAGTCGGGGTCAGCTGTGTCCCCTCCCAGCTCCTTGCACACCCCAGCTCCTCGCTGATGGGGGAGGGTGGGGAGCAGGAAAAGACCTTGATGCTGTGCAAGCACCACTCAGCAACAGCTACAGCATTCCTGTGCTTCCATCGCTGATCCAAACACAGATCCAGACCAGCCACTGTGAAGAAAATTAACCCTATCCCAGCCATAAACCAGTACACAGAGAGGCAAAACCAATAGAGAGAGCCAAGTCCTTACTGTGCCAGAAGACCACTGGTTTTAAGTGTGGAGCATCCACAACATTCTAGTATTTAAGTCAGTCTCAGAAAAATTAAAGTGTTTTGGACAAGAAATTCCTGTCACAATGATTCTTTCTAAAAAGACACGTTCATGTACCCACCCTGGCTCTCCCTCCTATAAACAACAGTGCACCACTATGGGAAAGCATCACAGAGAACACAGAAGTAACGTCTAGGAAAGATCCTATAAAATAACCCTCCACTAACTCCTCCCTTGTATTCCCTCAGGGAACTGCTCTATTTTTTAGTGAAACAGTAAAACTTACATGGAGCTTTAGGATCTTCACGTGTAAGGAAGACAGTTAAATGGAGCTGTGCCAGCATCCCAGCCACAGCACGGGGTTGCGTGTCTCCCTCCCGAGCACCCTCTCCACACATGGCTGAAAAAGAGAAGTATGGAAAGTTCCGCTTCCCAAAAAGAGCCTTTCATGTGGAAAGCCTGCATTTTAAACAGTGATGGTCAGTGGTTTAGGGGGAAAAAGAGAAAGAATGGGGTAGGAAAAGGGCAGAAAATATAAACAGCCCGATCCGCAAAGAACGAGCTGCATCAGCCTATCCTGGCAGAAAGCAACTCCTGCATATTTCTTTTCCAACGATATCATGGACTTCCCATATTTTTGCATCACCCCACACCCAAGCAGCACAGGCTGTGTTGCACGGGCTGTCTTCTCTTTTCACAGAACCACAGAATTCCAGAAGCATTTGGGTTGGAAGAGACCTCCAAGACCATTGAGATCAGCCTGTGACCCATCCCCACCTTGTGACCAGCCCAGAGCACTGAGTGCCACGTCCAGGTACTCCTTGAACACCTCCAGGAGTGGGGACTCCAGCACCTCCCTGGGCAGCCCCTTCCAATGCCTGACCACTGTTTCTGTGACAAAATTCTTCCTCTTTGCTAATGGTGGCATTGTTCACTTCACTTCACCCCAGAAGAGGACAATCAGCTCCTCTCTGACTGGTCCTGAGGGATGAAGGGAGAGGTGGGGAGTGTGCCATAGTGGAGAGAAAGGGTTGAACGGACAAGACTGGAGAGCAGGACTAGATACTGGCAGGCCATGTAACATATGGAGGTATTTCTGTCAAAAGCATCCATGTGGCCAAGCTGAGAGAGCTGAGATCTTAGAATTGTACCGACAAGGGTGTTGCAACATGTTGCTGAGCACAAGCCAGCATCCTCAGTGCAACCTGACAGCATGCAGCCTTGTAGAGATTGTGTTCTGCCTTAAAACTGAAGAAAACACTCTTTTAGGATGGTTTTTCTTCGAAGAACAAGGCTCTGGATGGAACATTTATTTCACTGCTCTGTGGAAGAGCCAACATCACCGAAAAGCAGGTAGTGGAGAAGACGGCTACTGCATAAGACACCACCTTTCCTACTCTCATGGCATCCAGTAAGGCTTCCCAAACCAGTATACCTGAGTGAAAGCCATCAATTGGCACCCTCTGAGCACAGCCTGAGCCAGCTTATTACCTGTCTCACAGCCCATCCTGGCAGTCCAGGAGAATCACGGAACCACAGGATGCTTTGGGTTGGAAGCTCATCTTGTTCCAACCCCCCTGCCATGGGCAGGGGACACCTTCCACTAGACCAGGTCACTCAAATCCCTGTCCAGCCTGGAGAAGATTGTGGGAAAGAGCGTCAAAGGCGTTGCTGACATCCACAGCTCTCCCCACGTCGACAGAAAACATCCTTTTGTTGTAAAAGGCTGTCAGGTTAGTGACACTATTTACCTTTGGCAAATCCTCTGGCTATTCCTAATCATCACCTGCTTCATGTGGATACAAGAGAGTCTGGGTTAAGAGTGACATGTGTCGGTAAACAATGATATGACTAGGAAACACCAAGTAAACCAGGAGATGAATGACTCACTGCCCTCTGTAGCAGAAGGCTGACAGTGTGGTTTTGTACAACAAACCATGAATTACAATCTCTTTGTAGAAGCAAATAAAACCAAACCCCAAAACCAACAAAACCCTCCACGTTACAACAGAACAGTTCCGCTGAAAGGAACTTAACACAACCATCTGGTCCAACTGCCTGATCAGTTCAGGGCTGCCCTAAAGTTACACCATTTTCCAAATGACTCTTAAACACTGACAGTCTGGGGCATCAACCACCTCTCCAGGAAGCCTGGTGCAGTATTTGATTAAATGCTCTATAAAGAAACATTTCCTGATGTCCAGCCTGAACCTCCCCTGGCCCTGCTCTGAGATCAGCATTCCCATGATCAGCACTTCCCTCTCCATGCCCCCTCCTCAGGAAGCTGCAGAGGGGGATAAGGTCCCTCAGCCTCCTGCTCTCCAAACCAGACAAACCCAGAGCCCTCAGCCTCCTCCCAGGACACGCCTTCCAGCCCCAGCACCAGCGTGCTTCTCCTCTTCTGGGCACACTCAAGCACCTTCCCATCACCTTGAACGCTGGAGCGCTCTGGGTGAGGCCGCCCCAGTGCTGGGCACAGCCGGACCATCCCCTCTCCTGGCCCGCCGGCCATGCTGTGTGCGGTGCCCCCAGGATGCCATCTGCCCTCCTGGCCATGGTTCCTACTGAGCTGCTGCCAACCAGCACCCCCAGATCCTTTCAGCAGGGCTGCTCCCCAGCCACTCCTCTCCCAGCTCACACTCGTGCTCAGCCTTGCTCCACCCTGGGCGCAGAACCCAGCGCCTGGATTTAGTAACTCTGTGCCACGGGCAATTGCCCCACGGTGCATCCATCCAGATCCCTCTGCAAGGCCTCTTGTCCCTCCAGAGAGTCCACAGCACTCCCAGTAGAATCACAGAGTGCTTTGGGTTGGAAGGGACCTTAAAGCCCATCTCGTTCTACTTCTCTGCTATGGGCAGGGACACCTTCCACTAGACCAGGTTGCTCCAAGCTCCAATATCCCAGATATTATCCAGCCAGGTTGGGAGGGATAATTTTACACCTCTCTGTGAGGGCAAATCATGATTGGCTGTGAAGAACAGACTGGAAGTCAAGGAAGCAGGAAATACTGGCATGCCTAGAGCCTGCCCCTGGCCAGGCAGGTGTCCTGGGATCCCCTCCCTCAGCCTAGCTGCTGGTATTTCTCCTCCAGTTGATAAAATCCAGAAGCTGGGTCTCCAGCACCCTCTCTTCTCTGGCCAGTCCTTCCAGCACTGCAAACCTGTACATGGGCCAACACTGATGCTTATTTGGGACAGCATGGAGGTGGCATCAGTAAAGAGGCCATAACCAGATGCTGTTGTGGGCTTTGGGATGAGTGTATTAGATAAAACAAGTGAGGAAGAGCAACACCTTCACTTGGAAGATTTGTATCCACAGGTTTTCCTGTGTCTCTGATGCTTCACTTGCATATTCCAAGTGAGAAAATACCTCCTTTGGCTGCTGTCACTGATAAATCAGTGCAAACGGAAGGGGAAAAAAAGAGTTGGAATACTCATACACACACAGTATCTCCGTGTTTGGTTTCAATGCTCAGACTAAATAAGAAACCCACTAGTGTGTTCTTCAGCAAGAGCAGGCAGCCCTGAAAAGAGCAACCACATTCCTTTACTTGTTCCATCCCACTAACAAAATCAAACATGGAGCACTCCACGTGCTTGCTGATCCACCAGTGTGTTTATGGCTCAAGTGCAGGTGTGGAGCTGGAGCTGCCCTGCTCTGCTGGCTCCTCAGCACGTGCTGCTCTCGAGAGCCGAGGGCAGCGTCTTGTAGGGGTTGAGGATCCCCTTGGGGTCCAGCATGGCTTTGAACTGCTGCATGAGCACCACTGCCTGGCGTGGTTTGCTGTACTGAATGAACTGCTTCTTCTTGAAGCCCAGCCCGTGCTCTGCACTGATGCTCCCACTGCATCTCGCAGTCCACTCGTACACAAAGGGCTCGATGGCTTCCAGCAGGGAATGACTGTAGGACTCCGCCGTGATGTTCAAGTGCAAGTTCCCATCTCCTGGAAGAAAACATTGCACAGGTGGGTCTGGGAGAAAAACCTGGTGGCCCTGCAATGGATACTCATTCCTGGCTCCTCCAGGTTCTTGAACAACAGGGCCTTTGTTAGTCTGCAAACTGTGCAAAAAGGACAAGCTCACTGTCCTAAAAACGTCAGCCTCTCCATGCACAAATAATTCAAATAGGATCTTTGCTTTTCCATGCTCCCAGTGCAATATTTGAGGAAGGGTTCCCAGTTAAGCTACTTCCAAACTCCGACTTTTGTGATTTTAAAATTCCCACTGTGCTGCATTAATGATTGTGCCACCACTGTGATGCCACGACAAAGACTTCCCCAATGGCATTTCATAATGATCATTAGATTTTAACGTGGCCCTTCATCACTTTTTCTCTCCCTATTATGTTTGTGCAATGCTCTAAATGCGCTTTGGCACCGTGTCAACAGAAACAAAGCAAGCAGAACAATTTCTCCTTTTGCCGCTGTGTGTGACAGTATTTGATTAGGCACAGAGTTGCTGGGTACTCCGAAAGACAAAACACACAAAGATAAATACAATTACACTTACTCATCCTCCTCCCTCGGGAACCCCTTCCTGCATCCTAGCAAATCCCTACAGCACACAGCTTAGTCCTCAAAGAGCTACCACAGGGAGCCTTTGTTATGCAACGTGTCTTTCAAATGATCCCTAATCAAGTATGCTCAAGAGTGTTCCGTGGTTTTTTTTGTAACAGAACAGCTCTGCGAAGAGACCAATTTACCTGCTTGTAAAATCAGATTAGTTTCCCAGCATGCTGACAAATCTATCAGCCTTTCTGTGCATTTATCATTATCACTCTCTGTTGGAGGATTAACGGCTCACAAAAAATTGATTCCCAGTAGGATTAATCACTTTGGACAAGAAAGTGGTTACCTGCCAAATGTGTCTAAGTACATCAACCAAATTGATGGTCCAATTGAACAAATTACATCTTTAAATAGAAAGTACAACCAAGAAGACATAGATGACCAACTCCATGGTTCACTGGCCAGCAACCTGCCATCAGTGTATGGAGAACAGTCTGAAAGCAGTGAAATTCAAACACAAAGATCCTGATGCACCCTCCTCTTCCACAGCCCTCAATTTAAGCCTCTCACTAATCGCTGCACAGCGAAACCTGCAGCACAGAAGGGCCATGGCCTCCTTTCCCAGCACCCCCACTTACCCAAGTGGCCGTAGCCCACCACATTCTTGGCACTCTGGCCCAGCCGAGCCCTCATATCAGTCACGAGGTCATAGAGCTTTCCCACGGGCAGAGAGATGTCGTACTTGTACACATAACCCTCGTGAGTGAGGGCCTCGGTGATCCTCTCCCGCAGGCCCCACAGCACCTGAGGAATCAAGGATCACAGAAACCCATATAAACCAAGTAGCTCTTGGGTTCCATGCATATACCTAGCATCAGTCTGAACACTTCCCTATATAAAATACAAATCCACATCAAAGAGATTTGTGGAAGAGGAAAGGCTGACTTGCCTTTATTTTCTTATCGTCCGTTGCCACAGTTCCATCCGTGACCAAACCAGAAGCCATGGCCTGTTCTAGGAAGTTGTTCAATTTTTCTTCATCATGGGTTGAGTTGGAGCCCGAAGTTTCAATTAAAACATAAAAAGGGCTGCCTGAGAATGAGGGAGAACAAAGTAAGTAGATGCCCTGGGGCAAACCAGAGGAATTCAGGGCAGGTTTTGGAGCCTTCCCCACATGTTATGTGCCCAGACTCTCTGGTGTCTTTATCTGTAGGGCACTTGACTGACATGCTCTATCTTTTATTTTCAACCACTTTCCAGAAAGCTAGCAGTTTTGTGAGGACACACACAAGTAAAAAGTCTCATCTTTAAAGATAAAAGGTGGTTGGAATGGATAAACTAGATACAAAAATTATGAGGGATGCCCACACAATCAGTGACTTTTTAAAAGTCAGTGAGTCAACTTTTTAAAATGAGTCACTTTTAAAAAGTGTTTAAAACTAGTCTAAAAATCCCCAAGCAGTACAGTGCCCCTTTCAGTGTGAATGTCACTGGTACCTGTCACTGGGCTGGACAGCTTGAGATGTCTCTCAACCAATTCCATGCACTTCTCATCCATGAACTCATAGGCAGACAGGATCTCGCCCAGCATGGCTCTGCAGGTTGTGAATGTTTCCAGAACCTTAGCAAAACTCTGACACCCTTCAGACAGAACACAGAGAGGAATCAGGACCAAAACCAGACATCACCCCAAACCCTTTGGAGGTTTCTGAGACGTAAACAACTCTCAGTGAAGGCTCCCCACAAACAACTCTGGACCTGCTGAGGGACACCCAGAAGCAGCTTTTAAGCAGCTCTGCCTGGCCACGTACTCTGCTGATCCAGAGCCTGACCTGCAGATGTGACTTCTCAGCCTTGCCTCGTCACCTTGTCACTCACCTGACTCTGGGATGGTGACTGCCTCTGCCTACTGTCACAGTCTTGCCCTGCTCACCTCTTGAGCCTGTCAGACAAGGCCCTCACCACTGAGGGGACTGTCCTGCCTGCCTCCTCACCCTGCTGAGCTCCTGGCTCCACTTTCCTTACAGAACGACCTACCCTTGCAGGTATTTCAACAGATATTAAATATCTGCACAGGTATTTTAGCACAGAACCCTACACTATTTCCCAGAAACCAGCTGAAGCTGGCAGTCCAGCTCAGTGGGCTGAGCAGTGCTTTCTCCTCTATTTCATCCCTATTCCCAGCCTCTGAATTCAGGTGTGAAATCGTTAATATCAGCTTCTACCTAGGAATGCCAGATTCACAGCCTTAGGCTTCTGAGGACAGAGTATGGAGACAGCAGTGATAACTCCCAGGGTCCCCTCGGATCCGATGAAGAGCTGCTTCAGGTCATAGCCCGTGTTGTCTTTGCGCAGAGAGGTCAGACAGTCCAGAGCTGAGCCATCAGCCAGCACCTGTGGGAACACAGGGGGCCAGTCAGAGCACCTGGGTAGGAATCTGCTGTCATGAACTCCCCTATGACCAAGCTGATGGGAAGTGTCACTCACCTGAAGCACGGGGACACAGCTGCAGCCCATTCCCACACTGCTCCTCCATTCCCAGCTCTCCCACACTGCCCCTCCATCCCCAGCTCTTCCCCCGCTCTATATCCTACCTGAGTAGGATAGAGTAGATGTTTCCCTCCTACTTCTCTCCTTCCATCAAGACAAGTAATAACAGTAGATCCAGTTTGCTCTGCTTTTCTTACTAGTGCTGGAGAAGACCAGCCATTCTCTGCAGCCCTAGCTCCCGTTATCCAGCAGAAACAAGGAAAGCTACTTGAAACAGTGAACAGTTAAGCAGAATGAAGTAAACCCTCTGCCACTCAAGCCTTAAATCAAGGCTGAGTATCTCCAAGACAGGTTGTTCATGGCTATTTTGACACCAGAGCCAAACTGACCTGAGACAAATGCTCTCCCTTCTAAGCCTACACAGTAAAATCAAGCCACGCTTTTGTTCCCTGCCCAAATTTTTTCCCATTAATGCTTTGCTCCCCAGCCATGAAAACTTTTATAACTCCTAATCCAGCCTTTACACCCCAAGGCAATCGCCTGTAGGACAGGAGCAGCTGAGGAACAGCAGAGACTCTAGGACACAGCCAGCAGCCAAATGAACCCAAAGCAGACAGCTCTGTTATGGGGTGAGCTTTAAACCTTAAGATGATCTTTAAAGTCTTGTCCAACACAAACCAGTTTGTGATCCCGCTCACTCGGATCTATTAAAATCCAAGTGAGCAGCCACTACAAAAGAGTGTTCCAGAGACCCACTGCTCAGAGGAACCAACTCCATGCAGATAACCTGGGATCCCCCAATCTCTCCCCATCTTCTTTTCATTTGTCTGGATTAGAAAACCACCTAACACCTCCTCTGTCAGCAAGCACTGGAAGTGAGGAAGCTGGAAACTGCAGCAGCAGTAACATGCTACACGCATGAAGACATGTGCTGACCCTTTTCAAAAGAGCCCAACAAGGCAAAGTTAAGAGTGGAAGCCTGGAGAGGAACTTGGCTGTGTGCTGGACAGTTAGGAGAGCAGGAAGCAGAGGATTAAACAGAGAAGGGAACTGCCAGGTACTCGCCTTACCACTTCCAGGCCCAGCACCGTCCCTCGCAGAGAGCCATATCTCAAGAGCCGCAAGCCCCCGGCATTGGTGGCCACGTTCCCCCCGATGTGACAGCTGCCTTTGGCTCCCAGGTCGAGTGGCATGATAAACCCCTGCTCCTCCAAGTACTCGTTGAGCCTCTCCAACACACAGCCCGCTTGGCACACGAGGATTCCTGGAACAGAAACGCCCTGCTACAAGCTGACGGCCGAGAAGAAGGTGCCTCCTCAGGAAGCAGGAGCAGTAAGAGCAGATGCAACCACCTCTTCCTTCAAAACTTCCTGGGATTCAGCTTAAATGCACGAGTCTGTGCGTGCTCCAGAGAACTGCCCCCTCCTCAAGCCTCGGGGAGCTTTGTTATTGCCTCAACATCTGGTCACCCACAGCTCTGCACTGGTAAAACACAATCACATTAAGTGTGTCTCTGCCTTAAAGGGAAAGTAGCCTTTCCCTTTAAGCCCTGCAAAAACTTTCCATGTATAGGTAGACTTGGCTGCTGCTGGGGGCAATGGGAAATGGTTTAAATTCTGCCTGTTGTTCTCTCTCTTTGAACAGAAGATACTCACACCAGCCTGACCCCTAACCCCCCAAATCCAAACAAACCTCCTTATGATGCTGCTGGGCTGAACCCTGCTGATCCTGCTGTTATCTGTTCCCAGGAATATGCCTGTTTTGGGGCTCATTTCTGTGCCTCACATCTCTGGAATATTTACCAGACACCTTGTCAAAGCTGATGATCTGGTTCATGAGAGCAGTGGAGAGAATGATCTCGTCAAAGACAGGAACGCTGCCCCCAACAAGGCCCGTGTTACCCCCCTGAGGGTTCACTGCCAGGTTCCTCTCATGGCAATACCTGGAAGGAAAAAGGTTTCTGAATTTTTATGCATTTAAAGGCCATAATCAGTCTGTCAGAGAAGTTTCACCTCTACATGAATGTCTACTGTTGTGACAGTGCTCCTTAACATTAAGATTAAATTGATGCAAGGAGACAGTTTCAATGACAAAGAGAGAAAGTGCAACTCCTGTGTGAACTCAGCCCCGCGCTAAGCGAACAACCAACGCTTGGGGTTAGCCCCATGTGCATCTACGTGTGTGGCACACACCATCTGCCTGGAAAGCACTGCTTATGTTACTACAGAAGCTGCTTCTGCAGCAGTCTGTGTTAACAGCTTGGGCTCCTCAGTGGGCTCTGACAGCCAGCCTCTGGCAGTGGTTTCAGACATGGCTGCCCTCCTCCTCCCACGACATTAATGCCCTGTAGGCAATAAAATGTGCACTTGTGCCTCAGCTGCTCCACCTGCCACATCCCTGCCAAGCACCACCCACCACATCCTCTCCGAGCTCACAGCGGCTCTTGCACAAGGGATGGCACAGAGCCCCACAGCACCAGAGTTCCTTCAGAAGCCCTGCCTGCCTTTCCTGTGCTCTGCATCCCTGTTTTAACACAGCCAGGAGCAGGTGCCTGCAGCTTTCAGCTCCTCAGCCAAACAGTGACCCGGCACAGTACTGCCCAACCAGAGCTGCGTCACACCAGTGAACCACAGGATGTGGATAAAACAGATCCTCAAACTGCCCGGTTCTGCCCTAACCTTCTTTACCTTTTCAAACAGACCTCCTGAATCCTTCACAAAACTTCTCCTCTCTGAGCACCTGTACAATAGCTACTTTTAGCCATTTGTCGGAACAGAAAAGTCACAAAGAAAACTGCCTCAGCAACTCTAGTGTTTAAGGAATTGGTGTCTGAACACCCACAAGTTCCCTTCACCTGCCAGATCATCCCTGACTCAGCCCAAGTCTCCTCAGCACCAAGCCCAGCAGAAAAGGTGCACGTTACCTGAGAATCTGAGACACCTCTGCCGTTGTCTGTGGCTTCAGCACCAGCTGGCTGCAGCCTGCAATGAAAGCAAGGGACTCTCAAGGCAAGCTGTGGCTCTGCAGAGGTCAGAAAGAAACAGGTGGGAAAGCATGAGGTGGGAAATAACAGTGCTCCCTCCACTGTTAGGCATTTCAAGCACTCTGACAACAAACATTTCAATAGCAGCGTTTCCCTTTAAGCTCTGCAAAAACTCTCCCTGTAAGGCAGACTGGGCTGCCACTGGGGGCAATGGGAAATGGTTTAAATTCTCATGGAATCTTTGACAGAAGCAAGCAACAGAGAATTCACAATGCTCGATTTAGAGTCACAGAAACACAGGATGATTTGGGCTGGGAGGGACGCAAAAGCTCATCTCATTCCATGGGCAGGGACACCCCCCACTAGCCCAGGGTGATCCAAGCCTCATCCAACCTGGCCTTGGACACTTCCAGGGATGGGGCAGCCATAGCTTCTCTGGGCAATCTGTGCCAGGACCTTACCTCCCTCACAGGGTAGAATTCCCTCCCAATATCCCATCTAACCCTGCCCTCCCCTTGTCCTGCCACTACAGACCCATATAAAAAGTCCCTCTCCCTCCTTTTTATAAGCCCCCTTAAGNCCCTCCCGCGCCTCCACAGGACGGTAGAAGCCATGGAAAAAGCCGCGGCCTTCTCTGTTGCCCCCTCCCCGCGGCTGTGAGGGGAGCTCAGCACTGAGGGGAGGCGCAGCGCCTCAGGGAGTCTCTTCCGCTGCTGCCACCGCACACCCGCCAGGGCACCGCAGCGCCACGCACCCTTCTCAGAGGGGGTTACCGCGGAGCGGGCGGGGGAATTCGGGATTATCCCGGTGCACCGGGAGATGCCAAGGACGCTCCGTGGCCTGGAAGCGCCGGGAACGCGCCTCACGCCNGGTACTGGAAGGCTGCAATCAAGTCTCCCAAAAGCTTTCATTTTCTTTTCTGAGGTTCAATCAAAACTCTTAGCTGAATCAATTTGTCTCAGGAAAAAAATTAATTATTAAGTTAGAGGGTTTAGAGGTTTTTTTGAATGAAAGCCTATAAGTTTACCAGGTATCAGGTAATTCTTAAAGGAGTATTTTTATGAGAAAAACTCATTTTGGAGGGGCAGGCACTCATCTGGTCTCTGGTGACCAGCGACAGGAGCCGAGGGAACAGTCGGAGCTCTGTCAGGAAAGGGTTAGGCTGGATATCAGGAAAAGGTTCTTCCTCCGGAGGGCGGTCAGGCTCTCCAGGGAATGGGCACGGCCCCGAGGCTGCCAGAGCGTTTGGACAACACTCACACACAGGGTAGGAATTTCGGGGTGTCTGTGCAGGGCCAGGAGCTGGACTCGCTAATCCTCATGGGTCCCTTCCAACACTACGGTCTGCACAGATATGATCCGCCATAAATAAAGCCAAGATTTCCTTCGGCAATTAACAGAGGCAGGAAGGAAGTTTCACCAACAGAGCACATCAAGCAGCTCGCTTACCTCGCACCGACTTCAACCAGTCCACGTTAAACGGCTTCACCTCCTCCTCAGCGGTAACGACCCTGCCGGGCATGAGGCGCTCGAAGAAGGCCACATCGCCGCGGGCCAGCCGGGCGAAGGGCAGCCGCCGCACGGCGTAGCGCTCGCAGGTCGGCATCACCTCCCGGGAGCCGGCGCAGCCCCTGCCCCGGGGCACTCCCGGGGGATCCCGGCTCCCGCCGCGCTGCAGGAGCCTCCCGCGGCTGCTCCTCAGCCAGGCGAAGAGCTGCAAGCCCCTCCCGCGCCTCCACAGGACGGTAGAAGCCATGGAAAAAGCCGCGGCCTTCTCTGTTGCCCCCTCCCCGCGGCTGTGAGGGGAGCTCAGCACTGAGGGGAGGCGCAGCGCCTCAGGGAGTCTCTTCCGCTGCTGCCACCGCACACCCGCCAGGGCACCGCAGCGCCACGCACCCTTCTCAGAGGGGGTTACCGCGGAGCGGGCGGGGGAATTCGNCACATTTATTCCCAAAAATACTTTATTTATAATATAATCCAACATCTCCAAGATCCAAAAATACAGATATACATTTCTTATTTTTTGGTTTTTTTTTTTTTAAATTTACACATTCCTTTTTTTTTTTTTTTTTTCCCTTCGTTCTGGTAATTGGGTGAAAGTCGGTTTCGACCTCCGGTTTGGATGAGCTGCAGTAAAGCTGGGCCCCTGGCGGGGTTTTTTGGGTAATGTTTAGTGGGACGTTCCTTTAGGGATCACCCTTCTCCAGGAAACATTTAACACTGTACATTCAGAAGTCAGAAGATTTAAATCCTTTAGGAAGCAAAAATGAAGGCTGCTGGTAAAGAGGAGTTGTAAAAAATCTCTACAATCAGGTGTAAGAGGGCAGGACATGCTCCTGAGCCCATCCAAGCCCTGCACTGGCATGTTCCCAGTGGGAGAGTTTATTGCTGGTATCAGATCTCAGATGCTCTACACATCACAGATGTAAAGAAGAGGAGGATGTTGTACCTCATGTTATTCATCATTCCTAGCAAATCATCCTTCCTTTTGAGGGCTCTGCGTTCTAGAGCTTGTTTTCCTTTTAGCTTTGCTGGTTCAAGTGGAAAATGCTCTTCGAAGCCCCAAAAGTACTTCTAGAACTGTGTTTTGTTATCCTACCTGACCAGAATTTTGGAGCTGAGGAAAGTCAGCTCCACACTGGCTCACCCAGAGCTGCTCTCTTCCCTCATGGCACGTTTCCAGCAAAATCTCTGGAGTGGAATTTTGAGATTGTTTCAAATCAAATGCTTAATCCAAGGCAAAGCCTTAGGAAAAAAGGGAAAAGAAGTTGTCTACAATACCACTGGATGGAAGGGGAAAACAAAACCTGGAACAGCATCAACACGGGTTGCCAGGACACAGCAACGCTCCCACTCAGCCCAGTGCAGTGGGTGAAGGAGGAGCAGCTCTCACCCACTGGTGACTGGATTACAGGCTGGCTCATGAGGTATCACAGATCTGCTCTCAGGAAGAGGCAGGGTTTGTGTGACTGTGCTGTTCCCTCCTTCCCTCCAGCACTCCGGCTTTAATTTCCCTGCCTGCTTTCCATGTGCTGTTCCATGGCAGCAATGACAAACGTGCATCACAAATGTGCATTTTCATGCACAGAACTCTGGAAACTTCATCTCTCCGTGATGCAGCATAGGAAAGACACGTGCAACATCACACTGGAAATGACAGGACCCTGAAGACAGGGATTTTTTTCCTAAAATCCATCCTTTTTTCCTGCCATAAATCAATGTTCACAGAAAAGCTGCCTCACGACTGGGAGGTTTTTTTCTATGTCAGCAGCAGGCACAAAGCCCCACAGAGGGAAGGAGAAATGGCAGGAGCTGTGTTCTACTTTCCTTCATCGCAAAACACAAGTAAGAGGCTCAGTGCAACAGGAAAAGCCTTCTTTCTTTTGAAAACAGGTGCCAGAATCTGAGTAGAAGTGTTTTTCATCTTCTGTACTATTTATTCAGCAGAAGAAAAGTTTATCTGGAAGTTTCTCTCTGTCTTTCCAGCAGTCTATACCAAGAGCTCCTGCACACTGGTATGGAAAGCAGCACACAGCCCTGCACAGAGCTGCCACCAACACCCACCAGGGACCAGAGCCAGCAAAGTTCATGAGTTTGGGGCTTTTTTTTCCTCCTTCCACCAGCAGGGAGGAAACCCTGCTGCACCTTTCCACACTACATCTTTCATTGTAGGCAGGTAAGCCTCGTGGTGCAGGAGACAGATATGAAGGCAAGAGTTATCTCTGCCCTTCCCTCAACTTCTGCATCCACCGTGTCTCAGAGGAAGGAAAAAAACAGAGACTTTTGCTTCTGGACTCCTGATTCCCTCTCTCCCTTCTGCTGCAGCACCAAGGGTTCACATTCATCATGTGAAAGGCAGCTAAAGAAGTCAAGAACTTGCCAATGTGGCTCATTAAGAAAAGACAAGAAGTCCTGTCAGAACATTTCTGAATGGCCTTCTTCAACAGCAGAGCCACACCATCATGGGAACAAGCAGTGTCCTCATGGAGCCTTTCCCTAAAACCTGATTTCCTGATCTACCCAGGTGCCACACAGGCAATCACAGCTAATAATTCAGGCCTTTATCTTATTTTGTGAATAAATCTGACCTTCTCTCTCTCTCTCTCTCTCTCTCTCCAAGAATACTGTAGGTTTCATCTTCACAGTGATGTACTTAAAGAATCTTCAGGGAAATGGAAACAGCCAGAAAAGGCAACACCCTCTCTCAGTATTATTGTGCAAGACTAACATAAATAAAATCTCCGTGGCAAAGGGATTTGGGGCTCCCTCCCAAAGTCATTGTCTTAGGAAAGAGCAGGAATTTCAACTGGCCACTGGATAATTAAATATCATACCGGAAAAAGATGGAGGATAGATTAACAAAAAATAATCAAAGGTAATATTGCAACATGAATGAAGAAATATATTAAATTCTTCTTGCCTCGGCGGTATATTCCCCTCCACTCCTTACTTCTTTTTCTTTCTTTCCTGAACACAACGAGGACAAAACCTGTAGGAAAAAAGAGGCAGTAATTAGTTCCTGAAATTAACAGCACAGAGCCCAAGAACTGTTTTTAATATTTGGGCACAATTAAGCCTGTTTCTGACAGGCAACTTGTTAATTTGATTTAAACTGTCCATTAGATAAAAATAATAAGCCCATGATCCTTTACAAGATGAGCACAAACAGAAGAAAAACCCTGAGAAGTCTTCAAACTTTGCCTCCAGAGGTGAAACAAAGAGGTACCTGTCTCTGAGCTTTAAGCACAGCCCCAACTAGTGACAGCAAACCTCAGATGTAACATGTCCAGGCTTACACAAGCCTCAGGTCAAAACCTGCTCTGTTTATCAGGCAGTTTTGCTCCCACCAGAACCTAAAACTTCTGTGGAAATGGATTTTAAGAAGAAGGTTCTTCTTATATCTTCTATCCTTAAACACTATCCCCAATCACAGAGGATTCAAACCCTCTGATGAGAAGAGCAAAGCTCCTCTGTCAGGGTCACAAGAAGGTTTTAATTCTTGTTGAGGCAAACTGCAGCCTGATAAAAATCCCAAAGCTGAATGTTCTCCCACTCACCATTTCCCTTTCGGTTTGGTGGTCAGGTCCACACAAGCAAAGTGGAACCACTCGATTGGGCACTGCAAAAGAGAAAGGAAAACCCCACAGAGGAGATTCTTAGTGATTCACACACGTTCCCATCATTTGCTATGAGCTAACTGAGCAAGGACCCCCTCCTCGGGTTGTACAGGGTTGGGAGGCAACACACATCTGGAAATCCATCATCTCTCAAGGGCTTACATCTGGGTTGTCACAGCCAATCATCTCTCCATAGGACACCTGGTGACACAGGCAGTAGGTGGGTTCGTTGGGATCCACTGGCATGTCCAGGACATCCGAGGGATGCACTGACAGGATGGTATCAGCAAACTCAGATCTGTGGGCAAGGACAGAGTCAGGACAAAACAACTCAGACAACACTGTGTTACAAGGGCATGGCTTCCCACTGCCACAGGGCAGGGTTAGATGGGATACTGGGAAGAAATTCTTCCCTGGGAGGGTGGGGAGGCCCTGGCACAGGGTGCCCAGAGAAGCTGTGGCTGCCCCATCCCTGAAGTGTTCATGGCCAGACTCAGAACAACCCAGGCTAGTGGAAGGTGTCCCTGCCCATGGCAGGGGCTGGAATGGAATGGGCTTTAAGGTCCCTCCCAACCCAAACCACTCTGGGATTGGATGTTTCCAACATCTAAATCCTACTCAGGGAAATTGGTGTTTTACAGTATCTTCCCTAAACCACACTGACCCTGATTTAGAGTTTATATTACATTACCACAATCCAGTAATTAAAATCATAAGGTAGGTTGGATCAAACACAGTATGACCAGAAAGAATTAAGAAAGAGAGGGATTTGTACATGTCATGAGTAAAGTAACAAAATTATCACACAGATCACTCCTGGTTTTGGGTAGAATAACCTGTTTGGGGTTTTTCCCCAACCTGTTTTAATATTCATTCTTTCTCATTGTCAGGCATGAGTGAACCCTCTTACTCTGACAGGGATGTGCTGACATGCCAGTACCAGTGCACAGAAACTACTTTTAGTTTCCTGCCCCTCCATTTAGCCAACTGAAAATATCAGAATAAACCGAGCCCCTTTAATATAAATCCCATCTCAGAGAGGGGACATGCTTTCCTCCTTGCCTCTCAAAACCAAATCAGATTACTCAAGGCTACCTAGGATCCTTTGAAAACAATCCCCAAAATTCTCCAAGATTTCTAGAACAGCAGCACAACATCAGTTTCTCTCCTGATGGACAAGTGAATTTCTTTTACCATCAAGACCACAAGCGACTGTTAAAAATAGCCCTGTGATAAAAATCAAAGCTATTTTCTCCCAGCTTGCCAACAGCAACAGGGAGGCTGATCTCCTCCTTCCAGTCAGAGTGTTCCAAGCATGCTGAGCTTCCACATGCCAACCAAGGAGTTAATTAGCAATGCTGGCCTGTCCTAAGCAGGCCATTAATGAAATGGAGTAAGACCAGAACACTCCTAACGCCGCTCGCCATCCGGACACGAGTCATAAATAGGGTAACACGAGCTTGTGGAAAATTCATGAAGTGTCAAGCCCAAGGCCCTGGAGTTGTGCCTGGCTCTGCCTTACCCTCCTTTGAGCTTCTTTTTCTTTGGTGTATCTTCTTCAGATGTTCTCCTGCCTCGACCACGAGAGCTTCTTTTGTCTTTCTGACTTCGTCCCTCTAGAAAGGAAAAACAACCTCATGGTTTCAGCCTCTCTGAGTGGCAGAAACATCCCCAGCTGTTGCTCTTTTGATGCAGTTGCTGTCTTGAAATCCCTATTTCATATGTAATTGAGTAATCCTCATTATAGATGCAATTGAATATGCTGATTGAAATGCATTTTTAAGCCACAAATACACCCAACTGACAAGTACAACTGAGCACTAAACTCTTGTGTTTGCAGTTTTGGCAATAAAGCACTGCAGGACGTCAGCACAAGTCATAAACAGCATCACACTTGATTAGACATGCAGTAGTTCTTTTTAAATCTCAGTGTATTTTTAAACACAGTTAACAGGTTACTCAGTAACTAACATAACTTTTAACTCCACCTCCCTGCTCCTGCCCCTCATTTCATAGTTCAAAGGCATCAAGCTGAGCTGTGCTGCTGTATCCACATTCAAATGTCACTGTAATCACCCAATATTTCAGTATAAATTACAGAAACTGGTATCTTCCTTTAACTCCTAATTGTTCCTGAAACTGTTACACACAGCAGTGCAGTTTTGGCACAGCACCCTCCTCAGAACCAGTAACAACTTCAGGATGATCTGGGCAACAGTGACAATAAGTTTGATCCCAGCACCACATTTCTCTTCACCTCCTGCCCGCTGTAAACATTTTGAAGAGCATTAAAAACAAGCAGAGAACGGTGCACTTCTTTCCTTCCTCCAGAAACAAGAGCCTATTTTACATCTCAGCCTTCCTGGTTTGATATTCCCAGTGCTGGAGAAAGCTCTCAATTGTCTCAAATTCACCCACTTTTCAGGCTCCGGGATCCAGGCGTTTCGAAGTCGCTGCCTTCCAGTTTATCTTTGAGATCAGCTTCAAAGCGTGCCAAGTCTGCATCCAGCCGGCGGATGTGCTTATCCACCTGCACCCAGAGGAAACCACAAACTGAATCACAAAGAAACACACACCAAAAAAAAAAAAAAAAGCCCCAAAATGAAAACAGGAAGGGCTGAAACGTGGCTGTTATCGGCACGAACAGAGCGTGGTGCCACAGAGCCAGGCGTGGAAGGGGCACAGAGGGAAAAGGGAAATGGCACACACACACAAAGGGAATGAATGAGGCAAAAGCAGGAGGACCCAGTCCCTCTGCAAGCAAGCAGAAAGGAAGGAAACGGGAGGCAGCATGAAGGAGAGTCCAAGTAACTCAGACTACTGATTTTCAGAACAAAACATGGTGAGAGACACTAAAAATAACGGGTTTGTCCCTGCCATTTTCAAAATTCAAATATAGTCCTTGGAAAGTGTGGAGTAGAGCAGTTAGGTTTTTTTCCCTGGTACTCCACTGTTATGTGAATCAAAGAAGTTCAGCAATAAATACAGACAGAGGTGACTATCCTCAATATCAAGTCAACACACATTAATTAAGTACCTTGTACTACCCTGGCTGCAATAAAGTGACTTTCAGAACAAGGATTTTAATCCACCACCCCCAAACTGTGCTGCTGCACTACTCTGTCATCAAATGAGTTCACTAATTATCTAGGGCACTGATATTCCTGGGACATAAGTTCCTTTTCTGCAGTATTTGATGGCAATAAAACATCTACTGCAGCTGTAGCAAAATCCAAAGCATCTCTACAGGCTGGACAGCCAACACTTAGTACAGCCAAAAGGATCCCCCTCACTCAAGTTTCATCCAGGGGGTAAAACACATCAAGAATTATTCAAGGGACAGAAGGAAAAAAAAAGTGGAAAACTGCATCTTAAGAAATGGGATTTTCTCACAAGGTCCATCGAGGAAATTTTGATGTCCAGTAAACCAAGGCAATTGAGCAGAATTCCTGCTGTTCCTCCACAACATAGTACAGCAGCTGGCTTCAAACAATTTGGCTTTCAACTAAGACCAGCCCCAAATAAATTATCAGTGACAGAGAGCTGCTGGGAAGGAGGGAGTGGGGTAAATTTGCTGGCATTACCACACAGCAGACGAGCACTACTGATAAAGTCCCCTCCAAGGGGGATAAACTCACTCATTCTTCAGCAAAAGAGAAACCTGGTGCCACAGCAGAAGGCTTTTTGGGGATGGCAACAGTGAGAAATATAAGCTTGAAGACTAATAATTTCTTTTGGTAAGGCATTTAACCAAAAAAAAAAAAAAGCAAAGCCAGGGAAAGCCGACACTGTGAAGTATCTCCACGTGCACCATTGCAGAGAATGCCCATTTTTCCATGGCTCACCATCTCGTAGGTCTGCATGGCCAGCTGCACTTTGTCATCACTGTACTCCTTGCACTTGCTGTAGGCACTCTGGATCTTCTTCAGGTGCTCCACCCGCTGCTCAGGTAACATGTTCTTCACGGACTCGATGTACGCCGCTGCCAGGCTGTCAATCTCTGCCTTCTTGTCTGAAAAACACACGAGATACAAGTGAGAAACCATCCAAAGCTGCTATCTTTGGTTTTCTACTTCCTTATGGTATTTAGGAGACCCTTCCTGACAGTTTTCACACACCCCTCAATTCCTTAAGGCGTTTTCCTTTTTAAAAACAAAACCGGTTAAGTTAAAGGCATTCACTCCTTCACACTTGTGGTGTGATTCTGCTTTCTCAAGTGTTCTACAGCTAATTCAGAAGTTAACTCACAGTTAAGATCAGAAAGTGAACCCATGGGTTCACAAGTTTCAGCCTCTCTTCCCACATGCAGAACATTTTATTTGTTGTGCAGTCACTGTTCCGATGGCTCAAAATAAAAATCGTTCATGTGCAGCCAGATACCAACAAAAGCTTCAAAAAGGAAGAAAAAACGGTCCTGCAAAGCACACAGGAATCTAGAACTTGGTAGATATGGAAATACGTGGAAGGAAGGCCATCCAAGTGGCCACGGAGAGCGGTGATCGCAGAGCTAGGAATTTAAACTGAAAACAAAATCCAGCGCTGTGATGTGAGCTGTACCCTCACAGGAAAGAAACAAACACCGCCGAGCGCTCCGGCTGAGGAAAGCAACAGCAGCAGAGGGGAGACACGTCCTCCAAAGCCCAGCCTCCACTGGGCTCTTCCCACCCTTCAGGCCGGGCTCTCTCGGCCTCTGCTTGCCGAGATACCGGCACGTACCTTCCGTTCTCTGATCCAGCTCCCGCATCAGCTGGAAGTTCCTCTGCAGCTCGCACGGCAGATTCTCAATACCTGCAAGAGAAATGCTACTAAATGCTCTGAGCAACCCTGTCAATGGAAGGTGTCCCTGCCCATGGCAGGGGCTGGAACGAGATGAGTTTTAAGGTCCTTCCCAACCCAACCCAACCCATCCCGTCAGTCACGTACCGTGAGCCGTCCGGTCACCTCAGCAGACCTTGAGCACCTGCCTGGGGACCTTCGCAGGCCGGCACTGACCCGGCACCAGCGGCGCAGCCGAGGTGGGAGCGGGACCCCACCCGAGGGAGGGGAGGGGAGGGGAGCGGGCCCCCCCGGCCGGCTGCCCCCACAGCCGCCATGGCCTCCCGCTGCCGCTCCCCAGCGCGCACCGATGACGTAGCCAGGCGCCGGCTGATGACGTAACGCAGCGCCGCGCCC
>VWZW01001991.1:332304-358580 GCA_013397115.1 Edolisoma coerulescens | reverse complement strand
GGGTACGGCGCGGGCCGCCGGGCGCTCGGGGTGAGCCCCGGGGAGGGAGCGGGGTGCGGGCCGGGGGCTCTCGCGGCGCGTCCGAGCTCTGGGCCGCTCCCACCCGTGAGGGATGGACCCCCAGGCTCGGGCGGAGGGACCGGGCCCAGCCCTGACCGATAGACCCGTCCCACCCTGGGCGGACCGAGCACCGAGCAGCCGTGACAGATGGACCCCCAGGCCCGGACAGAACGACCGCCCCTCACCCGCGACGGGCGGATAGAGCCCTCGCACCCCGGACAGACAGACTGACTCTCCTCCCTGCATGGACCGACCTCCTCCCCCCGAGCTGTCATAGGCAGGTGGATCCCCAGCCCCTTATGGACTGACCTTCTCCCACCTGTGACAGACAGACAGACCCTGCCCTGCTCAGACCAACCTCCCACCCGTGACAGACAGACCCCCCCGGACAGATAGACACCCCTTTGAGAAGAGCAGTTTGGGGCAGCCTTTGCATCTTGTCCCTTTCTCTCCTACAGACAGAACCACAGAGATTGGGCAGCTGATCAGTTCCTACCTGATGAGGGAGAAGAACCTGGAGGACCACACCATTCACCTGCTCTTCTCTGCCAACCGCTGGGAACACGTGTAAGGATGATGTTTGTTCAGTTGTAGAAGGAAATTGTGTGCTGTTGCATTCCCCGGGGTTTGAGCTTGCAGTGGGTACAGAAAATACAAGAATGTGATCCTGTTTAGACAGGAAAGCAGGCTGGAAGTGGTACCTTAAGGACTCTTACAGCTTTGGATTTAATCACAGAATCCCAGGACGATTTGGGTTGGAAGGGACCTTAAAGCCCATCCAGTGCCACCCCTGCCATGGGCAGGGACACCTTCCACTGTCCCAGGTTGCTCCCAGCCCTGTCCAGCCTGGCCTTGGGCACTTCCAGGGATCCAGGGGCAGCCACAGCTGCTCTGGGCACCCTGTGCCAGGGCCTCCCCACCCTCACAGGGAAGGATTCCTTCCCAAAATCCTATCTAACCCTGCCATTGTAATCTTAGATCAGATCCTACAGTTTGTTCTTTTGGAATCACTGGTGCCGTATTTCCAACTCCTGTGCTGTACTGGATTAAAGAATTGGGGAGCTGAGACTGAACCAGCCTAGACTGTGAATTACTCTCTTTCCTGAAGATACCTTGATTTGCCAGGCAGGCCCTGTGAGTGACACTGGTTAAGGAATTGTGCCCAAATTTCCCCTCCAGCCAAAGGCTACGTTCAGCTGTAACTGGCTGTCCTTGCTTTAGTCACAGAGTCTGTGTGTGGACACGGGGAAATCAGTGTTGGCTGTTGTTTTTACCTGGAAATAGAGATTTCAAAATGTTCTCATTTTACAGAAGAGCTTTGCTGGCTCTGCTGTCGTGGCAGTGCCAATTCAGCTGGGAGAACAGAAGGCAGATGAGTGAGCTCTGAGAAGAACTGTCATGAATGAAGGTGGCAGAGCGTATCACAAAATCTTCTGCACCACCTAAAAAGGGAAGAGGACTAAGCTGTTCATGTCAGTGTAATTAATCTGTGACCTTTCCTGCAAGCTCTGGGGCTGCCTAGAGCAGTGCCCAGCGCTTGGCACCCTGGATTTGGGTGTCATGAAAGGGTATTTGGTCAGTGCCTGGTGGAGAACACAAACAGCTCTTCACCTGCCGTCTGCATCACAGCTGCCCCTGCCAGTGATCTCCATAAACAATGATATACTTGGCAGTTTTAGATGAACTCCTTTCATTTCTGTCACCATAAAGGAATGCCACTTTATTATTTTATCTCTCCCATGGTTTCAGACCGATGATGAAGGAGAAACTGCATCAGGGGGTGACGGTCGTGGTTGACAGATACGCCTTCTCCGGAGTGGCCTTCACGAGTGCCAAAGAGGTGAGTGAGACCTGCAGCAGCTCCTGCCCCTCTCTCTCTTTGGGGAAGCAGCTCCAGGTAGAGGCTGTTGGTGTGAATGGCCATGGGGCCATTCTTGTTCTGGGAAATGAGGCATGGAGGTTTCAGCTCAGGCATTAACATGGGTCTACCCTTCCCAAGAGCAAGCAGAGAAACTTATTTGGTGACTTTTTGTAAATGTGGACAGACTGCTGGACTGGAAGCTGACCTGTGTGACTCTGGAGAATGATTCTGGGAGTTTATTTAAGACTCTCTGTACTTGCTCAGGCTGCTGGCCCATAAATTTGCAGAACATAACAGAACCACGTATGATAGAAGGGACCTGTGGAATTCATGAAGCCCAGCATCCAGCAGGCTGCTTGGGCCTACAGCCAGCCAAGGTTTGAGTGTCTCCAGGGAGATATATCCACTCCTTTTTGGGTTCTTCTCTGCTCACCCTCCGAGTAAAAGTGATTTTCTTCATTTAGCCTGAATTTCTCGCATTCCCACTTGTGCCTTTTGGCCTGTCCCTGCTTTCAGAACAAGTCAGCTCTGTCAGCCTCCCTTTGAGCCACTCTGCTCAGATGCTCTTGTCCCACTCCATCAGATGTTTCCTGTTCCTGCTGAGCAGCCATCAGTCCTCGAGGAGTACCCTGTGGCCACAGAAGCTCCAGCCATGCCTGCAGCACCAGCTGTGACCCACATTCATTCTTGCCCAAACCTTTCCCTGCTTCCTGGAATGACTGAGGAGATCTGGGCCCCCAAGCCCTGCACCCTCACCTGCATCTTCCACCCTCCTGCTTCCCTGGACTTGGTGTGGCTTGGGGCTTAACCCTGAGACAGATGCATTGAAGCTTTTAGGTGCTAAGCAGGTGTCTACAAAAGCCCAAATTAGGAGCCAGGACGTGTGACACAAGCTGAGTCACCCCAAAATAATGATCCCAAATCCACATGGGTACAACCAGGAATGTTCTGCTGCTCTCTGGTGGGGGAAAAAGGGTGTCTTAAAGTGTCTACATTTCTTTGAATGTAGCTGGTGACCTGCATCCTCAGCCACGTGGATGCAACCTTTGGCAAGCAGGGATGGCATCCTTTGCTGCTGGAAGGGACCTCCTCTGCTTCTTAAAAGAATGGAGTTTGGCATGTTACTCATTCAAGAAGCATTCCCAGAGGAAGGAGAGATGTTGGTGCCCATATCTAACACAAAAGTCTACTGGCAGCCAGAGCTCCCATCCAAGATGTTGTGGCACTTCCAGCTTCTCTTACCCCCTCACGGGATTGAAAAACCCACTGCACATACATCCAGAAAATACCCAGATTACCAGGATGCAGAACATCTGGGGAGAAACTGGAGGGCAGATGTGCCTGCTCCTCTTAGAGGGATTTAAGATGTGGATGAGCAGTAAGTGGACAAGCCTCTGTAGTCTCACCAACATCATGGATTCACATGCCCTGATGGAAGCCTTCAGATCTGTCAACAAAATCCAAAAGCTGGAAAACTGCATCTGTTGTGTCTGGGCTGAAATTCCCGGGTAGGTGAGTATTGGAAAGGAGCCTCCATGGGCTCAGAGAGATCTGCACTGCAGCTCTGTGGTCTTTGTGTGTGGGAGCAGCTCTCTTCAGGACTGAGCACCTTCTGGAGTGGCTCTGTGAGGCTCAGAAGGTGCCTTGGTAGAGCTCAGATGGGCTCTGCAGAGAGGCATGAAAAGCTTTAGCTCTCTCCAGCTTAAATGGGCACAAGAGGTGCTGAACACCTGACAAAACCTGCTCGCCCCCAAATTACCAGGACCGAATTCCCACATGATAAGCTGGGAAATCACCTTTTCAGTTTGCAGCCTGTGCAGAGTGGTTGGGGTTGCAATTCCTGCCATCCTTGGCTGTTCCTTTCCCACCTCACTCTCCAGCCAGCCTGCTGCTTTCCCATCTGTGTGTGTGTCTCACCTCAAACGTGCTTGTCTTTGCTTGGGACAGAACTTCTGCCTGGACTGGTGCAAACAGCCTGATGTTGGACTCCCAAAGCCAGACCTGATCCTGTTTCTTCAGTTAAGCCCAGGAGAAGCAGCGGAACGAGGGAACTTCGGACACGAACGTTACGAGACCAGCTCCTTCCAGGAGAAAGTTCTGCAGTCCTTCTACTGCCTGATGGAGGACAAGACCCTAAACTGGAAGGTGAGGAAATAACTCTAATGAGCTTGTCATGGACTGGGATGAGGGTCTCTAATGAGAGCCCCCAAATTTTGCCTGTCCTATCGCTGTGCTCTCCCTTCCCACTTCTGCTCAGCAGGACACTTTGGGGACCAGCCAAGGGCACTGTGAGATGGGGCAGAGAGGGCACCTTCCTGTTCAGGACCCCCTGGTCAGCTGAGATGAAGCCCTAGCTTACCTGCCTCTGTCACACACCCCAAAGACTGCCAGCAAACAACATGCAGCAGCAGTTTCTTCTGTTTCCCTTCACCCACCCTCAGGTCTACTTCTTAAATGTCTATTCCTACACATATATTGGTTTTTCCCAAATCCACTCCAGAAACTGCAGAGAGGAGGTTGTAATTAGCTCATTTCACTACTCAGGAAGAGTAACAATATTGAGTAATGGGGGGAGCAGATGTTAACAAGGTTTTTCTCATTTGTTGGTGTCCAGTAACACATTTCTGTATTCTCTATATCTATCCTGTATTTTTTTTTTGTCTTGGAAACAGACAGTGGATGCTTCCAAGAGCATTGAAGACTTGCACAGAGAAATCAAGTCCATTGCAGAGAAAACTATGCAGGAGGTTCAGAATAAACCTTTGGGAGAACTCTGGAAATGAAACTTCATACAGGTGTAAAAGAATAAGGGAGAGGTCACTTCTTGGATCTCCTGCACTTGGATGACTCTGTGACATCCCAGCAGCTCCAGCTTAGATCCTGGGTGTTCTTTTGGGTCCAACGTGCTCCTGCTGTGCTTGTTGCTCTCTGCTCCTCCCCTCCATCCTGCACAGTCCCTTCTGCATTTTTTAAATGAGTATGCCATGAGCTTGTATCAAATTCCTGGTAAAAGCCTCCCTCTCCCAAGCAGGAGCTCTTGGTCCAGCTCCAGTCCTGGAGTGCAGATGTGGGTGTGGAGCCCAGAGCCATCCCTGGACGCAGGCAGTTCCCATTTTTGGGGAATTGCCACGTTTCTGATCATTCTTCCCCTCCAGTAAATGCGTCCCCCCTGCTCAAACCAGTTTGTAGAGGACTTGCTAATAAATTATTCTTTTAAACATTTGGCACAGGGCATTTTTTCTTTCAGTATGATCATTTATCTTCTAGAAGGGTACATGGGAGGTGAAAGTGCTGCAGTTCAGGCACTAAATCCAAGGAGAGCTGTTTGCCAGAGCTGAGGAAAAAAGGGGAGAGGTGAATTCAAGCCTTCTCCCCAGCTGTGCAGTGCTGGACAGCTGTGAGCAGGTAAGAGCCCGAAATAGATGGATTAACTCACAGCAAGGCCAGTTTGGAGGGCAAGTGGCACATAAATTATTTTAGACTGGCCAAGATGAGAAGAATAGAATCATCACCTGTGGCTCCTGCACACACCCCAGTGCAGTCTGAGACCAGACCAGCTGTGAATCACCTAAATCACCAGTACAGACTGGAATGTTAATCATCTGCAAGGGACACAGAGATGGGCATGGCCAGGAGAGTTCAAGTCACTCTGCTGGATGTTTAACTCACCTTCCAGTGGGGTGGACTGCTCTGATCTCCACAGACTAAATCCTCTCTACCTCAGAGCGAGGCAGCTTGAACAGATTAATGAGCAGGGAGAGGAAGGTAAATATTTAAAACAAAATTGCTGATACAAGCATCAGCTACAATGGGAAAAGCTGCTGCCTTCCCCCCACAGCTGCCCAGCACTTGGCAGCCAGACACTCCTGGTGAGGGAGGTGAGTCCCTGCCATGCTGCATCAGGCCCCGACAGTAACACTGGGACAAGACAACACTGAAAAGCCAGAAATACCTGTTAAAGATCTAAGAGAGCTGAGCTTAGCTCTGTTATTGGGGTTAACACTCAGGTAAAATCTTGCCTGGCTGAGCTGTCCTTAAGCATAAAATCATGAACATGAAATGAACAGTAGAATCATAGACCCATTGGGGTTGGAAAGGGATCTTAAGGATCACCTTTTTCCATGGGCAGGGACACCTTCCACTAGCCCAGGTTGCTCCAAGCCCCACCCAACCTGGCCTTGGACACTTCCAGGGATGGGGCAGCCACAGCTTCTCTGGGCACCCTGTGCCAGGGCCTCCCCACCCTCCCAGGGAAGAATTTCTTCCCAATATCCCATCTAAGCCTGCCCTCTGGCAGTAGGAAGCCATTCCCCCTTGTCCTGTCCCACTAGGCCCTTGTTCTCCAGGTTTCTTGGAGCACCTCTACACACTGGACTCTTCTGGTGTACTGCTTACTACCCACCACCTCCTTCAACGTGTGCAAGGACACGAGGACAGGCAAAGATTTTAGATCTGTTTATTCAGATAGAAATTGAAAGCAGATGAATGGAGCACAGCCCCACTTCCTCTGCTGCCTCTTCCCCTGACTACAAGAGAGAAGAGGAGAAGCAGGCAGAAAGCAGCAAATAATAATTTAGTGACAGAAGCATTGTGGTTCCCAGTTCCAACCTCTGCTTTCGGGTATCACAGGGACAGTTTAGAGCATCAGTAGGTCAGTCACGGGGGAAACTGGTCATTTCTAGCCTGGTGGCACCACGTTGGGCACACCCCCATCATCTGCCAGGTTCCAAACCTGAATGCACAAACCAAAGCCTTGTAAACAGGGTTGCAGTGTGCAGCACGCACCGAGGGAACTACGGCAGCAACGTCCCTTGCAGTGTGCACGGAGACAGCTCTCCTCCACAGCTTACCTTTCTCTGGGTGGAGAAGGGCCCTAGGCAGAGCTACCATCTTAGAGTAGCTCAAATTTCCAGTATATTTGGACCTTCTCAAGGCATTCTGCCTTTCTTGGGATGGTTACCTGATGGGATTCTCCAGGTTAGCTCCTACAGCACCTCTGGGCACGCTCCGCAGGGAGGGGAGCTGGCAGAGGCAAGGTACCGACACAGCTCGGAAACCTCCTCGACCTTCAGGCACCTCTTCTGCTTTGGAAAGGGAATGTCTGACAGGAGGAGCTGGAGGGACTGCTGACCAACCCACCCAGGGCACTTCAAGAGGTTTTACAGCTCAGGTTTTTGGCAGGACATCACTCCCTAGTCACCGTGCCAGCTCACTGGGGGACAGGCAGAAGCCTGGCACACGCCTGGCAGATCCCTGCTGCCCTGTTTCACCTCTCCCAGCTCTGGACTCTTTTTTTCCAGGGCTGTGGAATTCAGTTTTCTGTTCAAAGCAGCTTTCCTGAAGGTACTTGCTGTAGAGACTATTCCATTGTAGAAGCACATGACTGACTCACTGAGCAACACACGCGTTTTCCGTTCTTCCATTCCTTCTGTTATTTAAACTGGGATTGAGATGCTCCTCCCCAGCAGCACAGCACTGCTCCACACTTCCCTTATTGAATTCCCAGTCACTTAGGAGTTCCCTCAATTCCCTTTCCATAGGGTGTGAACAGGAGAGGTAGTGCTGAGTGTCCTGCAGAGCATGAACAGGAGCTGTGCCGTAGGGACCTGCACTCCGGAGGCTTCACAGCTGTCTGTGGGATGTGGCTGCTGTTCCCTGGCATTGTGAGCTGCAGTCCAGGTTGGCCAGTGAGAAGGGAAGCTGCTAAAGGCATTAACTGGACGTTTCTCCTGCTAAATGACGGGTAGGCTCTACTTAAGCTTCAGAGGGGAGTCCCCATGGAAGGATTCAGCGCTCTAACGATTTCCGTGCCTCCCCCGGAAGGCCCAGCTGACCTGCTGATGTGCCAGACAGGCTTTGAACTCCTAAGCACCACTGCATCCACCTCCAGCAACCGTTTGCTGCTGAGAAATTCCAGCTGCAGGCAGTAAGGCTGTGACAGCCTCTCGGTTCCTCATCCCACCGCAGACCCTGCGCGCTCCGCTCCGAGGCTGCACGGAATGCCAGGATGGACGGGAGGCGGGGATGGCAGCAAGCGCCTATGAAAACCGGTAGCCCCAGGCTCTCGAAGGAGCTTCCCTCCCCCCTTCTCCCCACACATACACAAATTTGCAGAGTCAGTTTCCTATTTGTTTTCAAAGGGACAGGATTTCAAAGTCTTCATCTTCCGAGTCAAAGAACCTTTCCAATCTGTCGGCATCAGAGGAGTCTGGAAGAGAAGAAGAAAGCGCTGCCTCAGTGGGATGCCGCGACTGCCAGCGAGAGCAGCAGCTGGAGGGCATCACAATTTGAGTGCCAAGTGCCTACAAGTTCCAAGACTCGGTGACAAACCCGAGTGAGGGCTCTGAGGAGGGTAAGAACATGTCAGTGGCATGGAAAATGCACTGGAGAGAATTACACGGAGCACAGAAGTGCATCATCTTTCGCAGATCCAAACACATTTCTGCTGCCACTGTTTTGTACAACCTTCCTGTGCCCCAGCTCTGCATTAGCAGGAGATGTTCTGCCTCGAGAGGCTCAAAACAGGAGAACGTGCCCAGGTCTGGACTAATATCCATGAAGATTTCTGTCCCAATTAAGAGATACTATTCTCTAATCCATAGGGGTTAATGTTTCTGCTGTAGTTGCTTTTGGTGCAACTGTTAGGGAATGTGACTACAACATGCACTCTCCCAAAAGCAATTAGTACAGTCCACTTTGTGAGGAAAGGTAATGTTAGTTGATCCCACCTCTCCACCCTTCCAACTATATGGTGAGGAAAAAGCTCACACCTAAAGGGGAAGCAACTTTAGCACAGGGGGAAGAAAAGGAGAAACCTTTATTAGTTCAGGCTGGACAGTTACAGAATCCCAGAATGGTTTGGGTTGGAGGGGGCCCTAAAGTCCATCCAGTTCCACCCCCTGCCATGGGCAGGGACACCTTCCACTATCCCAGGTTGCTCCAAGCCTCATCCAACCTGGCCTTGGACACTTCCAGGGATGGGGCAGCCACAGCTTCCCTGGGCACCCTGTGCCAGGGCCTCACCTCACTCACAGGGAGGAATTCCTTCCCAATATCCCATCTATCCTTGCCCTCTGGTAGTGGGAAGCCATTCCCACTTGTCCTGTCACTGCATGCCCTCTACAGCTTTCTTGGAACCCTTTAGGCCCTGAAAGGCGCTCAAAGTTCAATTACTCCTTCCAGTGAGAGACAGGACTAACAGAAATGGAATGGCCGTGGCAGATGGGAGAGGCTCTACAAGCCAGGGAAGAGGGAGAAGGACACGTAAGTCCATTAGAAAAACATTTTTAAGAGTAGGAAAGACAACATTAGGGACAATTTAAGACAGGCAAGGATCAACTGACAGTTTAGGGGAATTGAGCACTCTTAACAGCAAAGGACAGTGAGCTAATGAAAGCTTTTAAGGAAGGGGAGAGAGAGAAACAGCAGGAGGTGCAGGTTGCCAGGAGGCTGCCCAGTGCCTGGTGATGGGGGAGGCTTGCCCACACACTCACTGCTCTTGGCAGAAGCAGCCAATGGCTTTATCTCCTGCAACGTTTGTGCACGTTATTAATGTGATAAGCAGAGCCTGACAGGCAAGATTAGTGCCCAGCACTTGTCATTTTTCCCACTGGTAATGGTACATGCCAGGAAGGAGTGTCTTTATGCTGGAACTAAGTGTGACCAGCCCTGTCTTGGAGCAGTTTCATTACCTACAAACTCGGTTTGCAGCCTTTTCAATGGGCACTTTTGATTCCTCCAAGGATCCCTTTAGAAACCATAGAGTCACACTGCCATGACAGCCTGTGAGCTTGGTTTTTCTCATGCTCAGTCACCATCACCATTCACAGCTTATTCTAAAAATCATCCTGAGACACTGTGGGACCAGCAAACCTCTAGCTGAAAGCCAAAGAACTCCATCAACTGACCCAAGAGCTCCAACTTAAACTCCAGGTGGAGCAGGAACACACTAGAAGTCATCGTGTAATTCCACGTGATTTCCAGAAACCCAAAAGGACCGGCTCACCCTCAGCTCTCTCTCCCTGCGTGGCCTCACCTGGTGTGAGATTCAGGACATCAGGGTTGGAGAAGTGTGAGGGCTGGCGTTCCACCAGCTCGAACATGGGCAGTGCTCCTCTGACCAGGGACAGCTGTGGAGACAGAGCAGAGCTGTGAGAACCAACAGCTCTGCACTGCTGGTGCACTTCAGGGGTGATCACCATCTGTTGGGACTTCACTGTAGCTGGAAAAATGTTTTTCAAGGCTTTTGACTCACATCATCAACAGAATTTCAGAGCTATGCTCCTTTTGGTAGTTTAATAAACTATTTTGATACGCTTAACATAGGGTCAGGCTGCAGAGAACATGGTCTCTGTGCAGTGGTTTGGAAACAAGACAATACCTGATATTCCTTTCCCAGGGACAGAGAATCAGAGACTCATTAAAGTTGGAAAATAACTCCAAGATCTTCGAGTCCAACCATTCCCCCAGCACTGCCAACATCACCACTAAACCATGTCCCCAAGTGCCACGTCCACATGCCTTTTGAACACTTCCTGGGATGGGGACTCCACCACTGCCCTGAGCAGCCTGTGCCAATGTCTGACCAGATCTATAAACACAAACCTTTTTGATTTGCTGGCACCAGTCATTAAAGTCTGCTTCTGTGTTGCAGAAAAAACCCTGGAAAAAAAAAAAAAGAAGAAAAAGACTTTATCTTTCTATACTTTAGATTGATCATTTCAGACTTAAGGCCCTGTGTCAACACCAAGTAACATAATCAGGACTGGGAGCAGTTACTACTCCTGCCTGCCTTGGTTTGAAAACGTGCCTCACACTGCCCTGTTAAACTGAACACTCCAAAAAGGCTTGATGTGACCAGGCTATCCAAGTGCTGGACTCATTATTTATGATATATATGCTCAATATTTTCTTTACTGCAAAAAAAAAAACCAGGAGGAACAAACCCTATGGAAACAAAGGGCAGGCATCTCGGGTTCAGCAGGAAACAAGCCATGGCACATCATCATACAGATTCAGGAATGGATTCACCTCTGCCCCTCAAAAGGCTGCAATCAAAGCCCAAACTAAACCTGAGAGAATGACACTGCCCCATGAGGAATGGTATTTAATTGCCATGCAAGGGGGACTTCCCTGGGACAAGCCACTCTCTGCACGAGGAGCTGCTTTACCAGCGTCACCAAAACCCAGGGCAGCCCAGAGCACAGCACTGCAGAGTACCCAGCCCATCACCACGGCCTCTGTGGGACAGAGGGACCCCAGCACTGCTCCTGGGGGGGTGGGGAACAGGACACACCACGGCAATGGAGGGGTCGAGCTCGGCGATGCTCATCCTGCAGGGAGGGTGCTGGCAGTGGAAGCTCTCGTCGGGGAGGCAGCCGCTGTCACTGGGCTCCACCGCCGGCTGCGTGGTGTGGGGATCCAGGTAAATGAGCTCCTCACCTGGGCACAGAGGCAAGGACACATCAACTGCAAGAACCATGCCAGAAGTTGAGGAGTGGTGAGACAGAGAGAGGAGGAAGAGCAGTGGCAGAGCCAGCTCTCATAACGGCACAGAGGAATCCGCGTTCCAGGGACATTTTGCTTTCAGCCACTTCCCCAAATGCTTCTCAGCCAGGCACAGCTGCCAGCACAGCCACGGTGGCCACTCCACCCTGACACCCTGGGACTGAGGCACAGGCACTGTTTGGGTATTGTTCCTGCTCATCCCTTCCTGGGTAAGCTCAAACAGACCCCAGAAATCTAAAGCACAAATAACCTGAGGTCTCTTGCAGAGAGGAAACCAGAGGGAAGGAGGAGAGTAACAAGAGTTTGCAGGGTTTGAGGAACACCTAAAGGACAGTAAAATCCAGCCAAGCCACAGAGGGAGGTCAGCTCTGAATGCAGGAAGCAGGCTCTATGCACTGCTCTTCACAGACAGGATTTAGCATTACACAGTGGAAGTTTATGGCCACTGTTCAAACCTACATCACTCAGGTGAGAGGTTCAGCCCACAGCAGCCTTCCACCCTTCCAGCAGGAAAGCAAAACCCTGCAGCATGCACCACAGGCCAAGCAGGAGAGCTGTGCCACCCCAGAAGCATTTCTGAGCTGGGGGGGAGATTCTTTGGACAGTCTTTGCAGTCCTCTGGGCACTCACCTACATAGCCAATGAAGTAGTGAGCACTGTTTGGCTTCCCTCCGATCACTCCCAGGGACTGGGGCATCATGAAGCAGTGCTGGAAAAGCAACACAGAAAACACACAGCTGACAGACAGTGAAACAGCAGGTGGGAACAAAGGCAAACATCCAAAAATGCAGTGGGAAAGATGGACAGGGACACAAAAAACCAGCAACTCTAGCAGCAAAACAGGCCATTTCTGGAGAAAATCCCCATCAGGCTGCAACACAGGGCTGTCTAGGAGCATGGAAGCAGCTCAAAAACACTTTCAACTGCTGACAGGAACAGACAGGGGGGCCAAATGAAAGAAGCTGCACTACTCCAGGACTTGGTATGGGCAAGTCCTGGCTCTGCTGCAGTCAGTGGCAAGATCCCTGGAGCTGTCATCAGGTTGCAACAGTGCTCTCAGGAGGGAGCAATCCTTCAGGAAACAGTTTGAGCTCCTTATCCACCTGGAGCAGCCAAGCATGATCTACTGAGTTAAGGGAAGTAGAACCTCCCACGAATCTGAGTCTGGAGGTCTCTGACCCAAGCTCAGAGCTTGCTAGCACTGTGCACCCTGTCTTGTGCACACCCTAAATTCTGCAGCTTCTCAATACTCCAACCTGCAACCACCTGACAGCTCTTAGCCTCAGTCTGCAGCACAAACTTCAGCATCTGAGCCACGGGGAGTGTGCAACACTGTATGAACTAACACTCAGCTTACCAGCAAGCAGGGTACAGCTGTGCTGAACAAAGGCTTCAGCAGGCTGGTACCATCCAAACACAAAGAGGGGCTGAGATTTAAGCTGTGAAGTAAGATCCTCAAAAGAAAAAAAAACCAACCAAAAAAGGCCCAACCCCTCAAGCCCCCCCATTTTCCTGACTACAGCTTGCAAGAACCTGTATCCTGACCTCTGCCCAGGATTGTCTCTAAACACCTTTTTCTTTTGCAATTACTTCTGAGTCATTAATTCACAACAGGATCCTTAAGCATCACCCCAGCAGGAATTCAGCTCCAGGTTCCCTACCTTTAGTGTTTCAATATAGGCTTCATTGATCTCTGTGAGCCCGAGGCGGAGAGGTATCAGCAGCACCAGTGGTTTCCACAGGGTGAGCCTCTCTCTGAGCCCCACATCCTCTGGGCACCCGTTGTAGAGCACATCTGGCTCCAGGGCAGGGCAGGCTGCAGCTCCAGCACCCGGCACGACGGACTGGCACAGCCGCCCTACGGAGAGGGAACAGGAGCAGAAAGCATCAGGAGTCTGTTTCCAGACCTTGACTCATTCCTCTGATCAACAGCTGCTCCTTACTAAAAGCCTACAGCACTTAAAGCACAGAAGAGCTTAGAGGCTGAGTGCTGGGACTGTGTGATGTGTGCCTCAGCTGAGCTCATGCCCAGCACCTCACACCCACAGCCACCAACTGCTGGGCGGTGAAAATGCAAATCCTTCCAGAAAGGTGAGCAGCCACCTGTGCCAACAAAGCTGGACAAGCTGCTTAGCAGGTCAGACAACTGTCCTGAATTCACAAAGCTTGCAGGCAGAAAGAGGAAAGTTCTCCTCCAGCTCCAGAGGGGTTCAGAGAGGATAGGAATGAACTGAATGAGGACAACATTATGAGTTAACACAGGAAATATTCACCTGTAATTAAGTGCTGTAGCAAGATACAAACATGGTATCTGTCTATAGCTGTAATTTTCCTAAAGTTCACAAAAACCTTCATAAATTTTATTTGGGATTACTCGGGGGCCACTTTACAGACCTAAAGCAGTATGATTCCTAAACTCTGCAATTTCAGCATGAGCTTTGCCTCTTAAGATACGGGGCAGCAGAACTCCTCAGGGCATACACATGACATAAGCACTCTGCATCCTCATCCCAAAGGCTTGACAAAACTCAGCCAGGCTGCAATGCACCCAGGTTATGTAAATTCTGGTCCAGAAACAACTCCAAGCCTACCTGTCTCACTGGCCAATTTAATTACTTGCTGAGTGTGTGAAAAAAAACCAACCCAAACCCCAAAGGAACCCACAGCATGATTAAAGAATCATGAAGCCAAGGCAATTAGACAAAATGCCAGAGGCTCATTTAATTTATTCCCAGCCTAAACTGAATGCCAGGACACTCCAGCAGGTAGGACACCATGTAAACAAACACCTTAATCACCAGCCATTTCAGCTGGGTGTTTGTTCACTGCTGAGAGCTTCAAACCCAGCTGAATGAGGATGGTATTACACTCAAATTTAGAAGAAACAGGACTTTGATCTAAAGCCTCAGGAGAAGAGACAACCTGCACAGATTTTTGCAGTTCCTCCCTATACTCTTCCTCAAGGGAGAAGCTGGATGTGTGCATCTTAAGCACAGACATAGTTACCAGAGGTTCTGAGAAAACTCAAAATCATTATTTGTAGTGATTTTTCCTGCCAGAGCAGGTTCTTTTGTTGCAGTAGCCCACCTGTCCAGATGATCTGAAATCAGCTGCCAAGCCAGGGCTGTTGCTGAATGGGGTGTCCCTGCAGGTTTCCTCATCAGGCAAAGCACGTGGCAATCCTGCACTGTGTATGAACACATTTACCTCCACTTTAAGCAGCAGAGAGCTTGGCACAGACTAAATTCACCTTGACATCTGGCAGGCTTTGCAGTTCTGTGGTGCCTAAAGCTTCCCAGCTGGATCCAAACCATTTACTGCAAACACATCCCAACAGATCTGACACGACACCTCTCCTGCTGTGGCTGCTGCTAGCAGGTACTGGCTTTACTGCCTTGGATTCTCACCACCTTTGTGATGCACAGGATTCTCCAGTGCCCAGCTGAGATGCCCTTTCTCATGGAACACTGACTCAGAAGGGGTAAAGATTTATGTTTCTTCACTGCTGTAATAAAAAGCATTTCCTGTGAACCTTTGGCTGAACCCTAACGGTGACAGAATGAACAGATGCATGAAACATTACTTCTGTCCACAATGTTTGGGGCACAAGGTATCAAACACAAACCCACAGACATGTAACACATCAGACCCACTCACACAGTGACTTTCAGTGACATTATGATCCACATTTGAGGAAAGCAAGCACACACACCCCTGCCCACGACAAGCTGTATGGACATGTCACTTGAAGCAGCATCAGTGCTGAACAGCCAGTGCCACACAGACAGAGCCTGCAGCACACCTGAGCCTTGTAGCCAGCATGCTGCAGCTCTAGGAGTGATATTTGCAGGCTAGAGATGAAAGATAAATCCAATTTCTGTTTGAAAACAGGCCTTTGTTTAAGCCAAGGGCATCAGCACATACCTTCAGCTAAGGTTAGACACGCACTTCTCAGTCAGATCTGAGACTACCTGACAAGAGATGGGACTTTGTAAAGTGACTGTCCTGCACTCCAGGCAAAAATTGCCTGGCTATTGATCTTGGCCCTGTGGCAGCCACACCAGCCTAAATGGTGCCTGCCACCATCTCACCTGTAACCCTACACCAGCTGTTTCAGAGCACTGCCCTGGCAGAAACACTGCAAAGTTTGTGCTGGGGGGGCTCACTGCCTCAGGAATCAGCCTAAAGCGAGCCATGGGAAGGCTGCTGAGGCCAGGACCATGCAGGGCTGCAGCAACCAGCAGTGCAGCTGCTTGGCTTTGGTTACTGCAGTGCTGCAGCCAGAGCAGGCAGGCTCAGGATGGGAACAAAGAGCTGCTCAGCCTCCAGAGCCAGCCTGTGGGCAGGATGCACCAAAAAACAAACAAAAAAGGAAAAAAAAAAGGAATCACCATTGAATATTCCTTAAAAATACAAGAGTGATGGATTCCCTTCTTACCCTCTTCCCCGTGCCAATTTTGGTCCTTTTCCCCTTCAGATCTGTTCTAGCTTTCTTACTCTGTCCAACAGCAGAGTTCCTTCCTACCAATGATGTGAGAGAGGAACCAGCCATTTACTGCTTGCTCCTTGTGGCCACAAACAAGTCTGACACCGCCTACCAAGCAGCTCCCATATGTTGTCTGAAGGTCAGCAAACCTTCTCTCCAGATCCAGAGGCATCATCAGATGAAATGAAAGTCAAACAAGGCCCTTCCTTGCCCTAGAACAGCAATTCTCACCTTGTTTTAGCACACTTGGACACAGCTTTCACAGATCATGAGTGTTGGAAGGGACCTTAAAGCTCATCCTGTTCCACCCCCTGACATGGGCAGGGACACCTTCCACTGTCCCAGGGTGCTCCAAGCCCTGTCCAGCCTGGCTTTGGACACTTCCAGGGATGGGGCAGCCACAGCTTCTCTGGGAACCCTGTGCCAGGGCCTCCCCACCCTCACAGGGAGGAATTTCTCAAAGACAGAACATGTACTTGATGCTTCTTGTGCCCTCCAGCTTTTTTCTGGGCTCTTGCTGCTGAGGATACACCACATTTTACCTCCACATGACACTTACGGATTTCTTCCATCACCACTGTGTTGTCCATGGCTATGTGTACTGCCAGGGAACTCCACGTATCAAAAGTTGCAAGTTTTCTACAGGAAAACCAAAAACAAATAAGTAATGAAGGATTAATACAACTACAAGGCAAAGATGGTGGTGTATCAGAGGAGAAACCAGGTTAGGAGAGACTGGTGTTATCAATTATGATGTGAAATGTGCTTTGAACCTGGGAAAGCTGCTGTTAGGCAACTCCAGACCATTCCAGGGAGCCACATGCTCATCCACCAACATGAGGGGAGAATGGTGAGAGGAGGGAGGGTGTTATTAAAGGCAGGCAGAACCTGTCAGCTCGGAGGTACCACACAGCAGCTGGCCCCACTGCCTGACTGAAGAGAGAAGAGGAAAGGGCAGCACTTACTTGAGCACCTGCGCCACCGTGTTTGGTCCGTACCACTGGCCTATGGATTTCCCCTCCCCGACTCCCATCTGGGCTGCAGCACAGCAAAAAACCAGAATAATGCAGTCAATAATTTCACCCACACTGCATCCCTTCCAAATCAGGTTGGTATTCAATAGGGAAGAATTCTTGCTTGGAAACTTTATTGAATCAGCAGTATTTGCTGTTTCATGGCGGTGAGAAGCACATCCTGAAGGACTGCAAAGCAAATCCTTTCCTCAAAATGCAGCAGCACGGAAGTGCAAAGGGCAGTCTTGCCTCAGAAGAAGCTTTACCCAGTGTTTGATCACTAGACCACCCCCTGTGACTTGAGTTCTGTTCATTGAAGCTACGCCTTAACACCCCACAGGAAACCCTGGAAAAGGCTGCTCCTCTTATTTTTCAGGGAAGTTTCTATCAAGGTGAGAGCCTTCCTTAGTCCATTTGCTATGTCTGAGCATTTCTTTCTTCTTACCTATCTGGTGAATGGAGTAGTAGCTGTCTTTTTTGTCAATGAAGGCATTAAGAACATTGAAGTAATTATCCATCTGCCTCTTCCCTTTTATCCACCTCCAGTCTAGGACAGACAAGAGATATATGAAATAAACATGGTAGTTATTAGCAACCAGAGGCTGCAAGCTGCAGTTCTCTTGCTGTGTATTGACCAACTCAATTTTCACATTGTTGTATTATTGCTAAGCATCTGAGGCATTCCCAACAGCAAAGGGCTAATTTTAAAATAACAGAAAACATTCTTACAGCTGGGATAAAGGAGTATCACCCACAGAAAAGCAAATAAACAAACATAAAATCAGAAAATACAAATATCCCCATAGAGTTCCCAGCAGACTATTCTCTCAACAGCCCCGAACTTGAGAAGACTGACGAGAAAGTTACAGAACCCTCAGCAATTCCCAGCTGTGTCCTTGCTATCTCTGTTCTTCCAAGTGCTGCACTCCTGGGAGCACATGGCCCTGGAAGTCAGTGTGGGCTGTGCACTGGTTTACCTCTTCCCAAATGCCTGCAGACCAAGGCCTGAGCAAAGATCATCTGGCCACAGCGCAGCATGCAGCCCCAGCCCGTGTCAGAGGTGGGACCGGTTCCTCCTGGAAACAAGGATGGAAAATAAACAGGGAATGAACGGTGAGACAGTGCCAAGAGGGAGGAGAATGAATGGGCAGCAGGTTCGCCAAGAAACGAGGTGGGGAATGAGGACTAGCTTAGCTCACACACCCAAGGCTGAGAACCAGAAATGTGGTTATCAATGAGTAACTTAGTGGCATCCCCTAAAAACAAACTCCTCTAACACTGACTGAAAGGGGGAAAAAAATTCCAAGGGAAATCCAAACAACTCAAGAGAGAGCTGAATTTCTCAGGAGAACAACAGCTCTTGAGCCTGGCTGCAGACTCTCAGCCCAATTCAGACACATTTCTACGCGAAGGTGTTTGTTAAAGATGACTCTTGTAATCCTCATCTTGAGGAGGCAACTCATCACGCAGAACAAACCAGTCCCAGGGAATTCCCACATCAGAAGTGGCTATGAATAAGATTTCAAAGTGAACAATGTAGTCATGCCAAAAAAAAAAGGCACTAGCCAAAAAAAACCTACCCAAGCAGTGAAAAAAAGACACATCCTACATATTGTTGGAGAAAGCTGGGTATCAGCTCATGCTGGAATGTCTAAGACAAAGGGCACAAGGCTGGAAGCATTTCCCTGACAGACCTTTCAAAGGAAACTGCTGCTCCTCCACTGCAGCTCTGGCTGTTACTACAAATAACAGAGATCAAATGTTCAGTGTGATCACAGTAGGTAATCTGTGCCCGGGCACAGCTTCTGCAAGTCTTTGTAATGCTGCTTTCTTCTTTTGGTCCTAAACAGGGAGAAAAATCACCTAGAGAAGTATTTAATCAGCTTCTCGATGGCCACCAGTTGTCTTCTGTAATTTCCCCAGTAATTCATAACACGTACAAATTCCCAAAGTGATAATGCTTTACAAAATTAGCATTAGACAGTTCCCTGACCCTTACAATATTTGAGTGGGCTAGCACGGACGGAAGGGACAAACAGTAACAGGGATGACTGGGAGAAAAAAATACTGAAAAAGGTTTACTGTATGCCATGCAAATCATATCGATTGTGTAAATGGGAAATGACTCAGAAAATGGGGTCTGTCTTTGTCCCACAGCCTTTAATGACTCACAAGGAAACCGAAATTGTGTCTGTGAGCCGGTTAAACGTGTGCTAACCCTTCAGTCTCAAACATATGTTTAACCATGGTGCACAAACACGAATTTCAAGGGATTAAACTGCATCAAAGATGTCTCAGAGCTTGTGAGGCAGAGGGCTTCCCAGCAGGGAAAGAACTGCACAAGCCAGAAGGACCAGTTACAAAGAAGTCTCTTTTCCAAACCTGAGCCATGTTCCTTTCCCACTGACTGCTGGGGATGACAATGACAGAAGGGGGACATGGGTAGGCCTCAGAATCCCATTTATCTGCTCTTAGATCACCTCTGATACACCCTGCACCCAGCACACAAAGCCAAACCCCAGAAGAGGCCATGCAGAATGTCTTAAGGAACCAAGATATCCTCCTCTGAGTTCACTGGGAAATATTCCCCATATCACTACAGCTCCTGTGTGTAACAGACACTTCAGGCACCTAACTCCTCCCAGCCAAACAAAACCCCCACGCAGAGTCTGGAGCAGATGCACAAAGGCAGAAATTTCTGTATTATTCTCTAGGTTTCATCATTTGAATCCACTTCAAGCCCAAGACCATCATTCAATAATATTTCACACTAGACTGATGTAGGATGTGATGAAGTACAGAAATCCTCCCATGTTGCCTAAAAAAAGAGCAGGTTTCCCAAACTCCTCCTTGCATCCTTTTAAAAACCACTGCTATCCCTCCTACCCAAGGGGACGAGGAATTTTCATTATCAGATAAACAAAAAGTCCATCCAATCAATTAGATGGAGCACATTTCAGAATCTTATGAATGGAAATTATGTCATGTTCGTGGGGACTGTTTCATCAGGGATAACCAGATTATAATCATTTCCAGGATGTCTTCAGACTCCTCCAGAGTACATACCAATAGCAGGGAAGTTCTTTCTGTAGGTGAACCAAAGCCGAGAGGTCACATCCAGCAGGATCTCTTCCTTCTCTGGAAAGTGTTCAGCATGGAAGGGCACACACATGAGGGTGGCACCACGACAGCTAAACCCACCTCCCACTGCCCCTCCCCAAGGACAATGGAATTCTGCTCCTCACAGTCTGCAGGCCCAGAGAGGCAGAGTCTGGCTGAGGAACAGGGCAGTGCTGCTGTGCACAAAGAACTTCCTTTCCCCCCCAAAACAGCTGCAATCAACCCAAAGACACCGTGGCCACAGGTGAATTATGAAGCAGCAAACCATCTTTCTACCCCCTTGCCTCCACCACCCCGCCCTCATGACATGTCCCAACAACTTCCATATGGTAACTTTCTGCACAAAAATATTCCAGAGTCCACCGAAATGGCCAGCCAGACAGAAGCAGGGCAGCTAAAACCCAAGTGCAACACTAACCAAGTGCTCTGGAGCCTCAGAACATTGCCTTGTGCACACAAAATACCTGTAAAAACGCTGTATTTGCGGCCGAGGATCCAAACGGGTTCTTTGGTCTCAGGGAAGTCTTCATACTCGAACCTGAGGGTGTCGTAGGTAAGAGTAGCTAGAAAGAAAAAGGAGAAACACACCTTTCATAGCTTTTCCTTTTGGTTTTAAAACCAGACAAAGCCACAGAATCAGAGCTGCTGTGGCCCAGTGACTCCCAGCCACCCCCAGAGCCCCTGGGCTGGCAGGAAATGGCCCTGCACCCATCAGCTCTGGGAGGCACAGAGGTGACCCAGCCCTGGCTCGCTCCCAGCTGCTCCACAGGCAGAAATGCAGTGGGATTTCCAGGTTAGGCCAGCTCCAGGTTCTGCCTGGGGCAGAAAACATCTAAAACTTCAGCTGGCAGCTACACCATTTCCCAGAACAGGCACCATTGTGCACATCATCAGCCATGGCATTGACGTTGAGGGCCTCTTCTCCATTGAGCAAAGTGGTGAAAATCCTCTTGCAGAAAACATAAATTTTGAGGGAAGAACACACAAAACACAGATCACCTTAAGGTGGGAACTAAACCTCGCTCAGTCCCTCCTCAAGAGGCACCAAACACAGCAGAAGCCTTTACAGGTGTCACCCCACAAGGTGAGGAACACAGAGCTGGGCAGATGTGCTCGTGCACAGGTGACAGGCAAACCTCTTGTCTCTTTTACTGGCTCCCTTCACAGCATGGCATCCATCAGTGCCTAAAAACCCATCCCCTTCCAGGACCACGACAGAACAACCCAGCAGCCCAGGTTGCCCTCGGATCAGGGCAGCTTAAGCTGCTGTGCACAGGGTCCAAGCAACAGGGAGGAAAAACCAGGGGAGTGGGATGAGCTGTGCCCCACCAGATCCGTGTTTGGAAACACAGACTTGAAAGTCGCCTGGGAGTTCTGGAAAAGACCCACATGATTTTGGAGGTGCCAATTCTGTAACAAACCACCTCTAAAATTTAAAGCAGAGCTAAGACAGACTGTTCTGTAACTGTTAAAGTAGCGATTGAAAATATCTCTCACAGCAAATGCAGTAAAATCTGCGGTAATGGGATGTGAATTTGGAGCAGGATAAAGGAGTACACGGCCACAAGCTCCTGTCAGCCCCGGTCTCTGCAAAAGCCACCCCTCTCCAGGGGGCACACCTCACTTTTGGCTTCTCCAGAGTCACCTGTAAGACCTCCTGAGGTATCTCAGCCTTCCATTCCGGGCTCCCTGACCTGGAATTCCAATTCCAAATGTCCAAGAAAACACTCGAGCAGATATCATCACTAACACCAACTGCTGTCTAAGCAGGAATCCTGGCAGCAGAGGTGACAACAAGCTCCTAAATCAAATTTTGAATCAGACTCTGCCTTAACTCCAGCCCACGAGATTTAAAGCACGTTCCTTGTGTGAATTGGTCCTTAAGACTGTTCCAGGCACCTTTAGGATTGCACAGGCCCCACATTCCCATTCCCACCCCATGATGTGACTCCTCAGCAAGCTAAGCAAAACAATTCTGCTTGCACAGAAATGTCCCAACAAATTACTGCAGTCTTCTCCTCTAACAAACTTTAGCAGGGAAATGAAGGATTTCTTTCCCATCTACTACCCAAATCCGTCAATTCCCAGATTTGAAAAGGTAACAGGTATGACCTTAACATAAAAACTGAAGTTCTCAGGAAGGTTCTAAAGCTCCAAGTAATATTCCGTGGTTTATTTTGTCAGTTCCTAAGCCTGCCATGTACCCAAGTCTGTGTCAGAAGTCTCCAATAGCTTAAAGAAAATGAGTGAAACAAGGGTGCTATACAGGAACATCAAGCTATCCTTCTCCTTCCCAGCAACATTCCCTTGCCTGCTCAAATATCACAACCTCTGCAGCCCCACAGTTTGCAGGGCACCAGGTCTTTAGCAAAGGCAGGATTTGCAACTGGACACTTCACAGCAAGGATCAGCAGCTGGAAAGGGGCTGCTGGAGTCTTTCCCTTTCCACCAAAGCTCAGAGGGGAAGGGATCAGCAGGCAGAGGGGGATCTCCAGCTGGACCAGCTGCAGGGACTGCAGCACATGTGTCACGACACTGCATATTGGGGAGGAGAGCCCCAGGCTTGCAGCCTGTCAGCTGAATGCCCAACATCTGGCTCTGTACAAGGCCCTCTGTGTCCAGCTGTGCATCCCAAAGAGGTGGTCAGACATTCGTGTTGGCATTTGGGGAGAAAACAGTTGAAAAGGCAGAACTACTAAATGCAGGAATTCAGGTTTCCCCTTCCCAGGGAGGAAAATTCAAGAGGTTGCTCCCAGTTAGTATCAAGGACATTACAACGGGAGCAGTAAACTCCCCACAAGGCTTGAGGTCACTGAGCATTTCCTTTACAAGCCCCCACCTTCATATGCTCCAGCACTTTTCCAAAGTCCATCTACTGTGCTATTGCCCAGATGGGCTGAAGACCAGCCAGCAGGGCCCAAACAATTCAGGCAGGGCACAAAGAATGTCACAGCCTGCACAGCAGCCTTTCTCTCCTTCTTACAGCCAGAGACGAAGAAGAGAAATACATCTGGAAATTCACCAAGCAGAAATCCTGTCTGAAGCTGTTCCTCTCAGAGCTGCAGAAGCCGGGTGAGATCAGCACAATTCTCAGGCAGTGCTCCAAAACTTCACCTTCAGAAAGCCCTCGGACTATTTTAATTACCGACCTCTGAGCATCCAGGACAGTGGAGCAGCAGCTTCTGCAGAGAAGGATGTGCGGTCTCTGCACATCAAAACACGACAGCTCAGCTTCACGTGGCTTTAGAGTTAAAAAGCAGAGTGTCAGCCCTGCACAGCTCCCCCTGAGAAAGGCAAACTCGCTTTCCAGGAGCCTTGGACACACTGGGGATGAGGGGAGGCTGGCTGGATCGCTGCCCCATGGGCACACCTTCCGTGGGACCTGCAGAACACCTCATCCCAGAAAGCCTCGGCAGAAAAGGCAAAGCTTTGTACACGCCACAGCAGAATCCCAGAAGGGTTTGGGCTGGAAGGAACCTTAAGGCTCATCTCACTGCACCCCCTGCCATGGGCAGGGACATCTTCCACTACACCAGGCTGCTCCAAGCCCCATCCAACCTGGCCTTGGACACTTCCAGGGATCCAGGGGCAGACACAGCTTCTCTGGGCACCCTGTGCCAGGGCCTCTCCACCCTCACGGGGATGAATTTCTTCCCAATATTCCATCTAACCCTGCCCTCTGGCACTGGGAAGCCATTCCCTGTGTCCTGTCACTCCAGGCCCTTGTCCAAAGTCCCTCTCCAGGACTCCTGGAGCCCCTTTAGGCCCTGGAAGGGGCTCTCAGGTCTCCCCAGAGCCTTCTCTTCTCCAGGCTGAACACCCCTACCTCTCCCAGCCCTTCCTCATAGGAGAGTGCTCCATCATCTCGACATAAGAACAACTCTAAATACACAGAATTAGGGTAGAAGGTGAAATTTTCCCTCCCTTCTCATACTCTTAATCAGCACAATGAAACACTCGAGATAAAGACATAACTTGTCTTTGTAACAGACACACCCAGAGGCAGAGCTGGGCGCTGGGAGCAGCCCTTGAGTGCTGCTGGCACTTTGCAAACGTGGAGGCCAGACCTGTGACACTGTGACAGCCTGTGACAGATGCTAACTTCCTCTCCCATACCGCAGCCAAAGCCATTTGTTTCCCCATCAACTTTGGGAAACAAATGACAACAAACGAAGGCTTGGGTGACTCAAACAGAAACACGGCAGGTGATTTTCCCAGCACCAACCACCTCGGTCAGTCTGCCTGCTGAAAAACTTCTCATACAAAATACTGAAGGCTGAGCTTTGCAGCGTGGCACTGAAGGAAAGCCAGGTTTTGCCATACCTCCCTTCTCAAATTGGTCCTGGGGCTTCTCCACTCTTTGAAAAGGCCTGGCTCTCATGCCTCTCCAAATCCTTTAGCCTCCAACTAAGGCCACCACAGAAGACTCAGAAATGAGGTGGATGATCTCTCCTTTAGCTGATACAGGTACCTCACCCAAGGCAAGGGAGGAATGCAACTGGACGTGGAACATTTCAAAGGGAGTCAAGAAGAGAAGGTAAATTTAATACTTTAGTAAAACGCATTGCTGGAAAACACCAAACAGCTCAAACCCTTACTTCTGCCCCTTGCAGAAGAAAGATTAAACCTTTTCTTTCCCCTCAGCTCTTTCAAATCCCGATTATCTGAGCACCAACGAGGAGTTAAGAGACAGACAGCGAGGAAAGTCAGGCTACTGAAGCGTGGTGCTGTCCTGAAGTCCTGGAGCAAACACTTCCAAGTTTCGCTGTCAGGTCCCCGACCATCTCGGGAGCAGGGCTGGGCACAAAGGGGCTTGAGCCCAGAGATTCTCCTCCTCGTCTCCCGGAGGAGATCCAGCCCCACCATCCACCAGAGCCAAGTTTTCCTTCCCTCGCACAGCTCACACCGAGGGCAAGCAAACACATCTCCCGGAGCAGGCGGGACTCACTCAGCGCAACGCGCCCGGCCCCCAGGGCTGACACCGGATCCCAGGACGCTCCGGCAGAGTCGGGACGCTCCCAGCCGGACCACGCTGACAACGACAGCGGCACGAAGGCCAAACCACGTCAGGACAGCCCTGAGGAGGGACGGGAGCCAGGGCTGCCCGGCACACCCGTGCTGGGCGATGCGGAGGAGGAGCCCACGGCGCACAGGGGAGCGTTTGTTATCACGGAACAACACTGATCTCCGCGGAGGGGGTGGGAGCTGCTACTACACCAAGGCTGGAGGGAAGCGGGTCCCAACGCAAGTGCCAAACACTTCTTTTTACTCGTCCCAGCACGAAACCAAAATCTCTCCCACAAACAGCTTCGCTAGAGCCCTCAGTGAGGGTGATGAGTGGCTGAGTCGCCTTCGTACCCCCCGACACCTTCTCACGCCTCGAAAGTCACCTTCTTACCCCCAAGCTGCCTTCTCGCCCCTTGAGCCCTCATGGGGAGCGGGGCACGGCGACACCAACCCTGGCACCGCTCCCCGCTCCGGTTCCCCTCCCGGGCAGACCCGACCCGGCGGCAGAGCTCCGAGCTTTCGAGGAACGACGGCCGCAGCGGGGCTGGGGAGGGCAGGAAGACACGCCGCCCGGCTCCGACCTGCTCGGGCCCACGCCGGCGGCCACGCAGCCACCGCCCTCCCCTTCGCCCCGCCGGGGGAGCGGCCGGGCCCCGGAGGGCCGCGGCTCCCAGGGCCGTGCCCAGGGCGGAAAGCGGCTCCTTCCCCGCCGCCCGTCGGAGAGGCCGCGNATTGGCTGGCGCTGGCGCTCGTCACAGCTCGGCGCGACGCGCCGCTCTCTCCGGACACGGGAGCTGCCATGTTGCCGTACGGAGAGGAGACGCCGAGCGCGGGGAGGCAGCGGGCCGGCGGTGGGGCCGAGGCTGGGGCTAGAGGGCGGTGCGAAGTGTGAGAACTCCGCTCGTTGCGCAGAGCGCCGGCGGGCGTGTCCCGTGACACGTATACCTAGGAAAGATGCGATAAGCGGGCGCCGCCATCGTGTTGTACGGCGCCGGCCGAGCCCCGCCCCTCCTTCCCCGTGAGAGTAACCCCCTCTACCATGCCCGCCCCACTCGGAGACGTCTTTCAAGGCTTGGCTGACACGGACCGAGGGGCTCGTCGGGAGGCGGACGCCCAGCAGCGCCGACGAGGCAAGCGAGAGGCGCCGGGAGCGAACCCCACCTGCCCCGCGCCGTACGGCTGCAGCTCGGCCAAAATGGCGGCGGCCATGTGGCAGCCGCCA
>VWZW01001991.1:318489-332192 GCA_013397115.1 Edolisoma coerulescens | reverse complement strand
GGCCTGTCCCCCCGAGCCTCCCCCGGGCTGTGCCCCCCGCGGCCCGTCCTCCGCCTCATCCCTCGCCGGGGATGCTGCCGGCCGTGAGTCCCCGGGGAAAGTCCCTGTCCCGGGAGTCCCACTGGAAACGGAACCTGGTTCCCCTGCTCAGGGGCTTTCTTCCACTCCAGGCATTTCTACACCTAATTAAATGTTATTAAACACACCCGGTGTGAGCAGCACCCGGGTTACGGAGGCAGCGCTGGGCAGCGTGTTGGCTGGGCTGGGTGTTTTGGTGGCGGTCACATCCCCCTTCCTTGTGGACAGGCTGTTCCTCGTGGGGCTGGTGAGCGGAATAATGGATCGATTGCTGTTGAAAATGGAAACAACACCTTTTAGTCCTGCGCTTTTGGTGAAGCGGAGCTGTTGACACAGCGAATGAATATCAACTATTTCAGCCCAAAGTGAAATAATTCTTAAATGAGTGTAATTTAATTAGTAAATGAGTGTAACTTAGCAAAACATAACTTTCCCCAAAATCTCCTAAACCTAACCACCACCTTGGACTTGGTCATCTTAAAGGTCTTTTCCATCAACAATTCTGTGATTCCATGGTTCTGTGATTCTAAAAGTACCAACCCTTCTGATTTCCAAAATGTAGCTTATTTTTTCGTGGGTTTTGTCTGTTCCTTTTTTAGGTTCCCTCTGAAGGATTCAAAGCGCTTGATTCAGTGGCTGAAGGCTGTTCAGAGAGACAACTGGACTCCCACCAAGTATTCCTTTCTTTGCAGTGAGCATTTCACCAAAGACAGCTTTTCCAAGCGGCTGGAAGACCAGCACCGGTTGCTGAAGCCCACTGCTGTCCCTACCATCTTCCAGCTGGTGGAGAAGAAACACGACAAGCTGGATTATGTCAGGAGCCGAAGGAAAATAGCCAGGCAGGCGCCGGTGCGGGATGGGGAGGCCCTGCGGGAAGGAGGCGGTGAGGTAGCGCAGAGGGCCCCGTCTTCTGGCCAGGACTTCATGGTGACGCAAGGGACGAAAGAGATGGAGGAGGCCACTCTGAAAGAGGAAATGAGATCGATGTCCCAGGAGGAAGAGGCCCTCCACAGCCAGCTGGACGGCCCTCGGAGAAGGACGTTAGGGGATAGTTTGGGTGCGAAGCCTGGAGTGCAGGTAAAGCCTGAGAGGTCTCCTGTGAAGGACTGTGCCAGGGGCAGCTGGGCGGGGAGCTGGGTGGCAGACAGAAGCGGCGTGTCGGTGGACGACTTCACCCCTCCTGCCTCCGGTGCTTGCAAGTTCATCGGCTCCCTCCACTCGTACAGCTTTTCCTCCAAGCACGCCAGGGAGAGGCCATCTCTCCCCAAAGAGCAGCTAGAAAGGAAAAGGCCAAAGAGAGAAGTGGAACCGAGCTGCAGCAGCCAGCTCTTGGGACACGACAAGGCCGTCGCAGAAGTGTCCCCGACGTCATCCCTCACCGCGACCCCCCAGAAACCCTCCCAGGGCCTGTCGGCGTCCCCGGCAGACCTGACCCCTCGGCCCGCCGCCGAGGCCGTGGTGGGGCGGAAGGGTGACACGGACGCCAACCCCATGTCCATCAACGAGGTGATCATGTCGGCCTCGGGGGCCTGCAAGCTCATCGACTCCCTCCACTCGTACTGCTTCTCCTCCCGGCAGAGCAAGAGCCAGGTGTGCTGCTTGCGGGAGCAGGTGGAGAAGAAGAACGGAGAGCTGAAACTTCTGCGGCAGAGGATCAGCCGCTCTGACAGCCAAGTCAGGAAGCTGAAGGAGAAGCTGGACGAGATGAAGCGGAACAGTTTCCCTTACTTGAACAGCCTGATATCCCAGGACTGTGGTCAGTATTCCCAGGGGTGCTGTGTTGAGGTGGAATTCCCTGTTTTCTTAGGGGCCATTTAAGTTGGAGGATGTAAAGGTGTGATGGGGAAAAGGTATGAGAAAGGGATATTTTGGGAAGGAGAAGTAGCAGCTTGTGTTAGACCAATGGATACAGATTCAAGAATTCGCTCAGTGGGCACACAAGTTAATTCTTATATCCCTAACCTTTCCAAGATGTGGAGTGGGAAGTTGGGTTGTGGTGTTGCAGGCAACAATTAATCTCTTGATTAATTTAATTTCTTTTCTTTCTGGATTATTTTGACTTGTTTGTGAACCAGTGGCTCCTGTTAGGACTTTCCTTCTTCCTTTGGAACGTGCCTGTGATTTTTTTTTTTTTTTCTGGTGTGTTAATGAGCTGTCCTAGCAGCAGGTATCTGGGAAAGCCATTCTTGTCCTCAGTGGCATAAGAAGTAGTTTTGATCTTGGATTTCAGATGCTGCACTCAGTACTCAGGATACAGGAAGTATAAGTGAGGTGGGAGGTGTCAAATACGACAATGCACGTTGAGGTCACAATTTGTGAGCAAATGTCTGTGTTTGCTTTGAGCCTTTCCTCCCTTGGACGGCAGAAGAAGTCAGGAAACATAATAAAGTGGGGAGTGATGGAGAACGCTTCTCTATCAATTACAAAAATAATAATTAAGCACCTGAAAGCATAGGGGAACTCAGTGGGGGATGAGGTCACGTAAAAAGTTTGTTACCTGAAAGTCAAATTGGGCCATAACCCTTATTCTTGCAAAAAAAGAGTGTCTTTTAATGTACAATTTGTGCACAATTTGTGGTTGCAAGGTGCAATTCAGGGCAAGAGTTTAGGACCATCTGATAGTGGTGTGTGTGTGGCTGCTGAGAAAACACTGGGTTGCCTTGGGAAGGATTTGTGATGTGGGGCTTGCTTGGAGAAGTCATCACCCGTGGAGGGTCGGGTGTCTCCTGATGGCTAATTCTCACCTTTCCTTTAGGAGAAAAACTTCATGGCTTCTTCTGGAGCTGTTGGACAGTCAGAAAGGTGATGCTGGCATAGACAGGCACATTCTCCAGGCTGCTGCAGCACGGCCAACTTCCTCACAGAAAGAGGAAAGTAGACCCTAACAAAATTCCTGAAGGTTGACACCCAGTGCTACTTTTCCCATATGTATCTAATTTTCCAAAGTATGGGAAAACTCACACTTGGGTTTGGGTAGAGGGGGAAAGGTTTTCCCCTGGGAAATCAGCATAGTCTTGTTTGTACCTTCTGGTCTGCGTTTTTGTATTTTTTAGTTGTCAAACTAAAGGAAATGACTAAATACAATTTTAGGGTTCCATAGTTATTGTTTTTATATATATATATATGTGTGTGTGTGTGTGTGTATGAAGTATTTTTTAATGTATATATTTAAAAAGGTGTCTAGCTTTGTTGGAATTCCTTCACTGAGATACTAATTGCAGAAGGAGTATCTTTAAGGATGTTTTTCTTTATTCTGGTAAGCACTGTGATTTTTCTCCTTTTTCCCAAGATTAATGTTTTCATATGTATGTCTTTGAGAAGTGAAAATTTGATGTTCTTGCGAAAGATATTCTCAATATATGAGTTACATACATTTTATGTATATATATATATATACACTATATTTGTAGTATATTTTATAAGGGAAAACATAATTTTTCTTAATGAATTGACCAATTCATTACCCATTCTGCCATCTGTTACCAACAAAACTGGACATCAGTGCGTGAAAATGAACCATTTTGGTAGTTGTAGCATGGAGTGATGGGAAGTTTGGAACCCTTTGGCTGGGAACTTTTTGAAGGGTTTCTTGGTGGCTGACTGGCTTTGGGTTTTTTTATTATTATTTTTTAGCTTAATTTTGGTGCTCTTCTGTTTTGGACTCTTTGGCGCGCTCATGGCAATAGTTTATGGCAGTGAAAATAGCTGATGAAGTGCAACCAGCTGCTGCCAGGCAGAGTCTGGTTCATGCCCAGACACTGAGTTTTACTGTAATACAAAGCTGACTTAAGAAAGGCTTTTCGTATTCATAAAAATGCAGTCAGGTGACACATGAGGTTAATAACAGTCTTTGTTAGTAGCTCCGTCTCAGTTGTCCCGAGTCATCTGATGTGTGGTTGAGGTGATGGTTTTAGCTGTGAACCTGAGCCTGCATTTTTTTTTTCTGCTAAAGGCAGTTCCTTGAGCCTAAGCAGCTGACTGGACTGACTGTGCAGGTTGTTACCTGTCTGCATCCCTGACGTTCGGCCGTTTCCACAAAATCCTGAGCACACCACACGAACTTTAGGCCCACACCCGCTCAGCAGCACTTCATTTCGGTGCTAGTTCTCACGTACTTGCCTCTAATGAGACAAATAAATCTCTGCTGGCTGTAGCCAAGCTGCAGCCGGCTGGGAGGAGCAGGTTTGTGCAGCAGTGCTGCTCAGCAGTGCCTGCCAGCCACGCTTGAGGCCGGGTGATGCAGGCTGGCCAAGTGGCTCCCAACTCCAGCTGTCACGATGTGCTTGAGCGCTGTTTCCCAGCCTGTCTTACCCTGGGGATCGACTCGTTGGTTTAGGAGAAGCCCCAGGCTGTCTCCAGCACAGCACAGCCGCCGTGGTGGCCTTTTCCATCTAAACTTTGAATTTAGTCGCTTGTTTGGTAGGAAAATATTTCTTTCTGTTTCGTGGGCTGCTTCTGAGGTCCGTGGACCAAAGGCTGAGGAATGCTGATGGCGTGCAAGCACAGCGTACCAGGCAGGACAGGGTTAGATGGAGCTTCTGGAGGATGACAGGATGCACTGAGAGAACTGAGGGAGGGCCAGCAAGCAGCCAGGGCCGTGTCCTGGGGAAGGCATGACTGTTCTGACAGCGCTGTCCTCTGCTACACGAGTGCTGTCTGACCATCTTGTCCTGCATGAAGGTCTCGCACCTCTGCCCATCAGGTCTGCTCGCTCAGAGAGGAGATCCCAGCTGCTCCTTCCACAACATCACCTCCTCTTGCCGTGCCCCAGTTTGGTCCGGTTGTAAAACTACATCTCCCAGCAGGCAGTGGGATCAGTGTGTTACCCAAACATGAGCTCACTTCCCCCATAGCCATCTTACCACCCTGCGCAGAGCACTTTCTGGGGGCAGAGGGGGCTGCAGGTGGAGCAAATAGCAAAATATCTGCGGATATGGCTGGGCATGGAGCAGACACAGGTAGGATTCCATGGGATTCGAGTTTCTGTGTTTATCAGAGAGGTAAAGCTCTTAGGATTGAGCTGCTGGGGTGTATGAGGAGCCTCTTCCATGCTGCACGTCTGTTTTCATGAAGGTCATATTAAAGGCAGGAGAGTTTGCAAAATGAGTTCATGTGAAAAATGGTTAGAACTCTGCTAGGAATCTGTGGGAGATCTGGCTTGGATTTGTCTTTGAATATTTCTGCAAAGCCAGCGTAGAAATTGGGTCATTTACAGTACTTTTTACATGCAAATGAAGCATAGTTGGTGAACTTCGGGGCAACACTTAATGTGTGGTTTTGTACTGAGGTGGAGCCCCGATGCCCGGTCTGTGGGGTCTGAAGTGGTGTTGCCCATCGTGCTGGCAACAGATTTCATTCATATTGCAGAAAACAAATAGCAAAATCCCATTCCTCACTGGCAGGGAGAAGTGGGGTGGTGCATGGATGGAGGTGCTGTGCTTTCACCTGTCTGAGAAGGACTGGACCAGCAATGGGCTGGTGTCCAGTTCAGCTTGAAAATGAAATGTTTCTAATGGGTGCTGTCAGGGAAATTGCCTCCACCAGGGCAAGCACTGCCAGCCTGGCAGTTGCATGTTAACTTGGAGCTAGATTTTGGAAGAAAACTGCTTTTGTTCTGAGGCAGCAGGTGCTGCTTGTGATTTTTTTTTTGCCCTGTCTGGGATGGGAATGGCCAGGGTAGAAAGCTGGTCCATAGAGTGGGCGTTACAAAGAACAAGGGAGCTATAAAGGAAACTGAAAGTGAGATAAGGAGTAGGAATATGTGTGTATAGGCTAAAAATGGGGCTGAATCCATGGCAGAAGGTATCTTGAGAGAGGCTGGGTAAGACTTTACCGTGGCCTGAGCACTTGGGTGGGAGGTGAACTGTTTTGTGCTCAGCATGGGAGCAAGCAGCGTGCAGGCACACCAGCTTTGGGACTTGGTTGAGGAAGGTGGCTCTTTGACCTCTCCCTTGGAGAGAAAGGCAGTTGGATGGGAGGAAACAAGACTTTTTGCACTGCTGTTGGTTTTTTTTAGTGGGATGGTCTTGTTCTTTCCAGGTTTTTTTTGCCTAATAGTCTATAGAGTTTGTGCGTTAAGCATTTAATTTTGCAGCGAGTCGGCAGTGACTCACAACAAAAACCCAGCTTGCAGCTAGTAAGCAATGAAACAGCAAACTAAGGAAAGCACGAGAGAAAGTCAGACTGAGCTCAGGTAGGGCGTTTGGTTACTCATAATAGAGTATAATTTGGTTTTTTTCTCAAGTTTTCTGCAGGAAGTGTTCCCCAGCCCAAGGAAATAGGTTAGCTGCCTTGTTAGCAACCAGCTGGCCGCTCGCTGCGGCTTTACTGATAAAGCTGCGTAGGAATTCGTGCCAGCGTAGCTTTCTGTGCCAGGGATCCCACTTGAGAGCCACGCCAGCTTTGTAGACATGGCCTGAGGGGGCTGTCCAGCTGCTCTGTCTGGTTTGTCTCATGGCAAGGAGAACACGGTATCTCCTGTTGCAAAGCCTGGACAGCCAGTTCCAGGCTGTGTTACAGTGCAGGGTGGGATTTGACTTGTAAACCCTCCAGGAATGGAAAATATGTAGAAATAGTCTGTCTGTGAATTTGGGGGGATGGAGCGGGGTCAGGTGGTGAAATGGAACTGACCTGTGTGCTCAGGGCCTGGGCACGGTGGCTGTGGCCTCAGTGGCTTCCTGAAGGAAAGAGATCGAGGTGATCAGGTTGCTTATGGGTGTGTGGTTTTGTCTCCCAAACTGTTACAACTCATGAGTGTCCTGGCTGATTTCAGTGAGATTTTGTAGAACCACAGGATGGTTTGGGTTGAAGGGACCTTAAAGCTCATCTCGTTCCAACCCCTCCCATGGGCAGGGGCACCTTCCACTTGCACCACGTTGTGGAGGAATGGGGTCTTGGAGATGCTGGATCCATAATGGCTTTCCAGAAGGTGTGTCATGTGGTAGGAGAAAGTGACTCCAGGAATGTCCTTGTTAAGAAAGAGGATACAGGGAGAGCTCCCCTGTGATTAGGTAAAAGAGGAACTACGCATATGAATGCCAGAAAATCAGCATTAAGAGGACCCCCTCTGAGGGTGAAGCTTTAAGCATGCACAAGGGTGGCCAGGGTCTCTTGCGCTGCAAATTCTCAGATGTAATTTGTATTCTTGATATCATCATACACTTACTTTTTAAGCCACATTAGTGGGTTTTTTGTAAAAATGATATGCCAGGAGTTAAGACCTTTAAAAAGGGATGTACAGGCTCCTTCATAAGTGTCAGAGGAATTTCTCTTGACAGCGACTGTATCTATAAACCTGAAGTTTGAAACAAAGCAGCTCAGCAAAGAACTTGTTGCTACAATAGTCTTGCATTTACCTGCCCCAACCATGACATAAAAGCAAATTTCTTTTCAAGTGGCTGCTATTTTTTTTTTTATGGATTCAATCAGACTCTCTCCTGTCTGCCTCCCTCTTGCTTTTCCACTCTCCCAGCCCAGCCTTCCATCACAGAAGGCTGCCAGGAGGGAAAAAAGTCTTAGTCCACCAGTCAGAGACCAACACTGGAGGTGAGAAGAGCACTGCATGGGATGAGATCAGGATGTCTGTACTCCCCTGCACTTCACTGAGTCCCTGGTCCTTATTCACTTCTGCTGCTCTCCACTTCACCGAGCCCCATGAGAACTAAAGAACTCACTGGCTTTGCTGCCATCTAGGTGGTTTGGAAAAGTAATAATGATCACTTGGCCGTGTTGTTTGCCTGGGTGCCAGAGACTTCAGGATGTACAGGTACATCTTCACTTTTCAGCTGGCTGGAATTCCAGCTCTTTGGTGGTGAGACCAGCTCGCCGGGTCAGGCATCTCCAGCCAACAGCAAAGCAGTGGGGTCAAGCTGGGGGTGCTGGAAACGATCACTTGGCTTCTCTTGGTTTATAACCAAGTCTAAAGAGTGGGAATGGCTAAAGCCATTCCTCTCATTTGTTGTTTTGATGCTTTTTCCTGAAGTGCAAGCAGAAGAAAAGGAAGTGCCCTATGAAAGCACTGTGGTGACAGAATCCATCCTGCTCCTGGGATGCTGACCCAGGAGAGGGCAGCAGCAGCCCAGGCTGCAGGCTCCTGCAGCTTTTCCAAAGCTTTGCTTTTCGCTTCCATCGTGGGAGATGAGCCTGCAAAAAGCTTGGAAAGAAATGCAGTAGTGAGTGAAAGGCAAACACCAGTTGGAGGGAGGAGCAGAACACTCCTTGCCCACAGAACTGTGTGCTCTCCTCATGGAACTGGGAAGGTGAGTACAAGGAAATACTGTCCAGTACACTGACACTGCTATACGCATTGTGGGAACTCCTTTCCAAGTCCTGGGTAAGCTGCTGGGGAATGCACAGTCGTGACAGGATGTTCTACAGATCCTGGCTCTGATGCTGTAGACTTTTATCACCTATTTCCTAGTGAGCTCTCATGTTGCTTCCCTTGCAAAATACTTCAGGGTAAAGCAGGGTAAGTAGCAACAGCAGTTTGCTGACACGGGCTGGCTTTTAAAACCTGCTGTCTGTGGGAGAATGAGTACCACGAGTGGTCTCTTTTAGCCAGGAAAGCTGCTGTTCCTTCTCCTTTGGCATTTCAGGTGTGCACTGTCTGTTCTTCCTCCTTGCTCAGTCTTTTAGCCTGACATTTCGTAAAGAGCACAGCAAAACTCAGACTGGTCAAGTGAATTTTGACCACAGCCTTATTCTTTTAGATGGTGATTTCTCCCTGCAGTTGAGTCCCTGCCTTTTAGACCAGCCAGACAGGCAGCTTGTTCTTGTCTTCTTGACCTCACTAGGTGTGGAAAACACCCCCCTGGAACGCCCACCTTGCCAGTATGAACCCTTTATCCCATGAGGGGGAGGAGCACATGCTTTGAGCATACTTCACTCATATTTGTCTGCATAACAGACTACTGAGAGTAGTGGGCACCCCATTTGTGTGGGAATCCATCTTTCCCAACATCCCATAGGTGACGTTTTGCTTTCCCTACTTACACCTTAGTAATGGATCTGCTCTGCTCTTCACGTGGCTTTAAATTGTCTGTCTCCAGTTTCCTGATGTATTTTTTTCAGGTCACAGCCTCTGAAAGTAAAATGCAAAACTGTTTATCAAAGCTCTCCTGTATCCCCAAGCCCGACAGAGTTCAGGAAGCATTTGGACAATACTCTCAGGCACATGGTGTGACTCTTTGGGATGGTCCTGTGCAGGGCTGGGACTTGGACTTGATCCTTGTGGGTTCCTTCCAGCTCAGCTTACTCTGTGGTTCTGTAAAATGATCTGTTAAAGAAGTTTTAACTTTGTGAAACAGACCTTGGTTGCTTTTTTAATAACTGCAGTGACAAAGGGAAGTATCTTTCTCTTCCATTTACTCTTTACCTTACAGGCCTTTTAAAAATGTTTGTTTTAGTCCAGAGCCTGAGCAGAACAGCTTCTGAATGATCCCAGCTTGTCTCTTTGTACAAGTTCAGGCCACTGTTAACCTCTTAAAAAAATGTTATAGCCAAACTTTGATCTTGGATATGTACACAGCCTGATTTTCTCTTGAAGTGAGGACTCATTTCCTTGGCCTCTGAAACAAGCAGGAACGGTATGTACTCAGTGCTTGAGAAAGATTAGCCCAGAGCATTAGAGGTTTCATTATCATTTAATGATCATTCTGTATGCTGAGATTTCAGTCACCTTCTTCCCTGCATGTAGATGGGAGGGAGCTTTTCTTTCAGATCAAGCTGCAGAGAGGAGTCAGAAATGAACCACCTGGAAGAGAGTGCTCTGTGTACACCTAAGAGCTGGTTTGGAAACAGACCCACTTTCCATGACTGTTCGTTGTTCCCCATCTCCCACCTTGGAGCTGGCACTGCTCTGAAGAGCAGCATTGCTGTGGTGTTGAACCATTGCTCAGGTGTTTTGTGTTCACCTCCAGCCAGCTGGAGGCAGCTCACAGCAACCCACAGAGCTCAGATCCCTGAGTTTCCTTTTCTTCCTTCTTTCTTTTCCTCCGCAGAGACTCCCCAGCTGAACCCTGTGATGGAACCCCTGTCCTGGATGCTGGGCACCTGGCTCTCGGACCCGCCAGGAGACGGCACCTTCCCTACAATGAAGCCCTTCCAGTACCTGGAAGAAGTGCACATCTCTCATGTGGGGCAGCCCATGCTCAACTTCTCGTAAGTCCAGGGGTCTGTCTGTGCTGGCAGCAGCTGTTGGACTGCAGCAGGCATGGCTCCAGGGTGATTCGTTGGTTGGGTTTCTTTTCCAATGGCAAAGTACACAAATTTTCACCTACCCAATGAGATGATGATGTGGTATGAGACTGCACGGTCTGACTTTCGTTTTCCTTGAAAACTTGTAATTCATTGGCATTCTTTGTGAAACTCCCACTTAGAATAAATGAAGGAGCTATGGCATGGCTACAGTTTGTCTGTTTTAAGCTGTGGTCCTCAGTCTTCACCACTGTGAAAATGTGAGAAAAATGAGTGCTTATCAAACCATATGGGACAGGAGGCAGGTAGCTTAACTACTTGCTTTGGCTGCAAGTGATTGTTCTCAGAGAAATCAAAAGAAATCCAGAGGGAGGGAAGTGACAAGTTGGTCCTGCTCAGTATTGCTCCAGTGCTCCTTTTGGAGGGGTGAGCTGGAAAGTGTGTTGCTTTGAAAACCAAGAAAAGAAGAACTACAAGGAGGAAGTGCTGTGTGAGGGATGCCCTGTGTTCCTGGAGGGTGATGGAGCTGCCAGCTTGGCCTGTGGCTGCTTTAGTCCCATTTCCAACAGAAACAAAGCTCTGACGGTCTTGCTCTGGCTGCACCTCCCTCCCCAGCTGGTGAACAGTTGCTTATTTGAGTCACCTTTTTTTTTCTTTCCTCCTTTTCTTTGTGCTGAGGAGTTACACAGCTGCTTTGGGAAGCGCCAGGAAAATAGGCATCAGGCTTGGAGGACAGAGACCCTGTGCCTTCCTGGCTCCTGGAGCAGTCAGTGGCTGTTAAAATATGGTCTCTGTATCCCTTAAATACTCCCAAGCACTGAGAGCTGCCTGATTTAAGTTTGTTTCTCCTTTGATACGTGTAATCACCCGTGTTATGGGTGACCAAACCTACAGTTCTTAAGGCCTCCTGAAGAATACGTAAGAATCTGAGCTGAACTTTTTATCTTTCTGAAGGGGGTGATGGGAGAAATATGTCTGCTCCCTTGCTGCCTACAGCAAGGAATATACAGAGAAAACAACTTGCCAGGTGTAAAAGCTAAATAAAGATGATACAGTAATTGCAGATATTTGAGAAAAGGAAGTTTTTGAGACACATGTGGCTTCAGCATCTGTGAAACATCTGAGTTCCTGAGGGGTTTCTGAGCTAATTCTTAGACCCAGGGGCTGTGGAAAACCTAAAGCCTGAACTTAAAGACTTAACTCCAGCTCTAAGAAATAGCTGTGCCTCTGTAAAGTAACCGTATTTTTCCAGGTTTACGTCTCTCAGCTGTGGAGTGTTGTCAGTCTTTTACTTGTCAAACAGTACTGCAGGCACTCATGTGGTTAAATAAGAGGAAATCAGGCCAAAAAGTGCCTTTTGAGTGCGAAACACATCAACGTTTGTGCTCTGATTTCCCCTCAGGTTCAACGCCTTCCATCCGGATACCAGGAAGCCCATGCACCGCGAATGTGGATTCATCCGCCTCAAACCCGACACTAACAAGGTGGCCTTCATCAGTGCCCAGAACACAGGTACCCACCTGATACCCACACTGGGCAAAAGAAGAGGTCCTTACCCTGCTGGGTCATTTCATCACTTTTTCAGAAAGCTCTCGCAGCTCTCACAGTTTTTATTTAATTAATTTTCCCTGTTGGAATCACTCTTTGGCGCTGGACCCACAGTGGTTCCTAAACTAGGAGAACCTCCCAGTGTGTGGATGTAGCACCTTGGTACCCCTTACCTGTGGGGACCAAATGAGAGAGAACCACATCTCAATTATTAGAAGTGAAAGTGTTAAACCCCAGTTGATGCTTAAATTTGCATCTGAAATGGCAGGTGCTGAAGGGAAGAGTGCCAGTTGTGCTGTGCTACTCATCCCACACGGCGTGAATAAGTCTGGCTGGGTTTTTCTGAGCAGCATTCCATGTCTGAGGTTGTGTGGGTCTGCAGTTGTCAGCAGTGCTAGGGCAAATAAAACCATTCTTCCCAGGGAGTGCTGCTCTGTTACATAGCCTAGTAGATCATGGAATGGTTTGGGTTGGAAGGGACCTTAAAGCCCATCTTGTTCCAGCTCCCTGCTGTGGTCAGGGACCCCCTCCACTAGACCAGGTTATTCCAACCTGACTTTGAACACTTCCAGGGATCCAGGGGCAGCCACAGCTTCTCTGGGCACCCTGTGCCAGAGCCTCCCCACGCTCACAGGGAACAATTTCTTCCTAATAGCTAACCTAAATTTCTCCTCTTACAGATTAAAACCTTTCTCTTTGTCCTATCCTTGTCTGCATGTGTAAAAAGTCCCTCTTCCTCTTTCTTATAAGCCCCCTTTTAAGTACTGAAAGGCCAAAATAATAATTGTGACATGCTTAAATAACCTTTGTAGCCTAATAATCTGTATACCCTTGCTTTTCCCTAGGTCTGGTGGAGGTGGAGGAAGGGGAGGTGAATGGACAAGAGCTGTCTATAGCTTCTCACTCCATAGCCAGGATCTCCTTTGCCAAGAAGCCCCATGTAGAGCAGGTGAGTGCACACAGAGTGAGCCATTCCCATAGCATTGCTCACCCCAGAAGGATTCTAGTTGAGAGGATATGTTATTTAGCATGCTTTAATTACAGAATGCCATCAGGAGTTCTTGGAAGTACTGCATGGCATCACGGCTTATTCTTTCTGTAAGAGCATTCAGAAGATTATGACACCCAGAGGGATCATTATGATAAAAACTGTCAGGCTTTTAAAATAAAATCTGATCAGCTAACCCAGAATCCTGTCTCCAGCAGTGGCCAGTAGCAGGATCCTTAGGGAAAAAATAGGAAAGTCTTGGCTAAATACTCTTTTATGGCAGTGGGATTAGTTATTTATGCTGGTTTTCTGGATTGATTGCAGTATGAGGATGCACATTTAAGGTGTGGTCAGTATTGGGCCTCATGAGGATATTTTAGGAACACCTGCAGGTCTTGCTCACTTGCTTTTCAGAGCATTCACACCTTGCTCTGGGCACTTTTCCCATCTGTGGCTGCAGGGCAGGGCTGGCACTTGCTGTCAGCTCCACCTTTGGTTGGCTGCTTTTGGGGGTGTGACTTTTTTGGGTGTGTAGTGGGGGTTTGTTGATACAGCTGGCAGGGGTGCAGCCAGCTGTGAGTGCAGTGGCACTGCTGGAGTCAGTGTGGCATCCTGAGGTCACCTCTGCAAGTGTCGCTGTCACATCCGAAGCTGTCGTGGCTGAGCAGCAGCTGAGAGACAGCGAGGCTGAACAAGCTCTCACAGCCTGGTTTTTGTGTGCTGTAAAACTGACCCTTAGACAATGGAGAGCACAAGTTTGTGCAGGTGTAGACAAAAACTTTATTTGCTTACAAGTCCAAGTGCCAGGTCCTGCACTTCGGCCACAACAACCCCTGCAGCACCACAGGCTGGGGACAGAGTGGCTGGGCAATGGCCCGGCCGAAAAGGGCCTGAG
>VWZW01001991.1:293363-318417 GCA_013397115.1 Edolisoma coerulescens | reverse complement strand
CCAGTGACAGGACAAGAGGACACAGCCTTAAGCTGCACCAGGGGAAGGTTAGGCTGGACATTAGGGAAAAATTCTTTACAGAAAGTGTGATTAAGCACTGGAATGGGCTGCCCAAGGAGGTGTTGGAGTCACTGTCCCTGGAGGTGTTTAAGAAAAGCCTGGATGTGGCACTCAGGGCCATGGTTTAAGTTGATAAGGTGGTGTTAGGTCATAGGTTGGGCTTGATGATCTCGAAGGTCTTTTCCAAGTCAGTTAATTCCGTGATTCTGTGAACCTGCCTTGTTCCATGGGTAACGGGCTTGGAGCTGGTATTGTGGAGAGGGCTGCTTTCTTTAGGAGAGAAAACTTGTTTATTTGCCTGCTGTAGTGAGGATATCCTTCCCTGGTGGTGTGTTGACAGCAGACACGTTGATGGCAAAGGGAGAAAGCACAGGTAAGGGATTTCGCTTGCGGACGCTCCTTGCTTGATTTCCTTATTTCTTTTCCTACCCCCCCATTTAGATTACCAGAAAATTCAGGCTCAATTCCGATGGGAAACTCGAACAAACTGTCTCAATGGCAACCACTACGCAGCCCATGACTCAGCACCTCCACATTACCTACAAGAAGGTGACACCCTGACACCGGGAGTGCTGGGTCTCCTCGCCGGGGGCAAGGAGCGGGACATCATGCACCAAGAGCAGCAGCAGCTCAGGAGCACGGCATGGCAGACCCTGGAGCCGGCTGCCTGCGCTCATCCCCTGGGCCCCGGAGCTGCCCGTCCTGTTGAGAATGTTACTCAGATGTTTCTGTAATGGTATATAAAAAAAAAATAAATGAAAAGCTTTTATTTTTATGGCCGTGTCTTTGGCGTGATTGCAGGGTGGCGTGTGCCGCCCGCTGCTCGGCAGTGCTGCCTGTTCATTAACAGGTGCTGGGTTGGAGATCCGACCTCCTGGACAACCTGGATGACTTTGGGGAAGCTGCAGGTTCTGGAATGGATTTGCACTGCATGGAAAGACCCTGAGAACTCCAGAGCCTGTCCAGTGAAACTTGGCTTAAACAGTGGGAGGGAGCACCTACATCTTGCTCTGGGACAGAGGAAACTGTCACAGGCCCCCATCCCAGCTGTGCTGTCCAGCAGTTTGAAGGGCATTGGTGCAGTGCTGGAGGTCAGGGCCAGACTTCAGTGCAGAATACCACAAGTTTGGGGGACAACCGTGAACCAACAAACAGAAAAGAAACTGGTAACAGTGGGGCTCGATCTCAGCAATTTCCAACTCTCGAGTCAGGATGCAGCCTTTGACCTTCATGAAATCTGTCATTGAGCCCCTCAGCAATGAGGGAGGCAAAGGACTTGCATCACTGCTGGCCTTCAGCAGAGACTTCAGCAGGACCAGATGTGACCTCTGGAGGTCCCTGCCAGCCCCAGTCACTCTGGGAGTGTAGCAGTGGCACAGCCCCACCCCAGCAGGGACTGCCTGGAAGGCACGCTGAGGTGTGCAGCCCACTGCCAGGCGGGCTTTGTGCCGCAGGGTCTGTCTCTGGGGATGTGGGAGCTCCTGGGTGTGCCCCTCACAGTCGTGATCACTCACTTGCAGTGGGTAACTATAAACACCAGGGTTGGGTAGTGCCACAGCACTCAGCGTGGGACACACTCGCAGCTGAGGAGCTTCCGAGTGCTGCCAGTGTCCGAGGAACCTCCAAAGGAAACCAGTGACTGAGGAGCCTCCGAGTGCCACCAGCGGAAGCCAAACCTTCAAGTCCTGCCAGCAGCACCCATCGAGTGCCAGCAGCAGCCGAGAGGAGTCAGGTGCGGGAGCAGCAATGCAGGAGGCCAGGCAAGAGGCAGCAGCGCCGCGAGCCGTCAGGATCTGCCGCATCTGCGCGGATCCCCTGCAAAGCCCCGCTGCCGTGGAGCCCTGCGGACGCGTGTTCTGCCACGGCTGCATCCAGTCCCGGGCTGCCCCCGCCGCCGCTGCCACCTGCCCGGTGTGCCGGGAGCCCATTGGGGCCATCCGCCTGCTGGCCCAGGGGCAGGACAACCGTGCCGGGGTGGCCCCGCGCCGCCGCCGTCGCCTCCATCCCTTCGTGGTGCGCTGGCGGCAGCGGCAGCAGCAGGAGCAGCAGGAGCAGGCAGCTGCTGGAGGGCACCAGCGCTGGAGATTCTCCGATGGGGATAGGGAGCAGAGCCCCCCCGTGCCCCAGCAGCGCGTCCAGAGAGTGCTGGAGGAGCTGGCCAGAAACGGGCTGGGGCAGGATGGTCCATTGTGGCCACCGAGGGAGAAGAGCTGGCCTCGGGACCACCTGCACCTCCTCCCCTTGGTCCCATTTGAGGTGGAGCCTCCTTGGCCCCTCTGAAATGAAAACTGGGATGTTGAGAAGGGCCTTGTCTGGTTTCTTCTGCCCGTTTGCTCCTCACTGCAGCACTGGGGGAGTGGGAGCTGTGGGAGAGGGAAGGATACGGCTGTGGGATCTTGGGTAGAGGGGGGGGTATGGCTGAAGAGCTGGTGGAGAGGGATGAATGTGGTTGTTGAAAGTGGAAGAGAGGGGCCATCCTTGGTTGTTTCTGTGCTGCTTTGCTTACTCCTGTGGGGATGCAGCCCAGAAAGAGAAAAGGAAAGGGAGAGTCCCCAGGAACTCTCAGCAGATTCTGAAGGGAGCAGTGTCTGCTCTTCCTGAGGGCCAGGGCAAGGACAGAGACTGAGGTGGAGGTTGGGGCAGACCCTCCTCTCCTCTCCTGGCCCCACAACAGCTCTGCAGTCCTGGGGAGGCTCTCTGGGCTGGAGGAGGCAGCCCTGGCACAGCCACCAGCTGAAGGGCACTGCCTGTGGGAGAAGTGGTCCCAGCCAGGATAGACCTATTCAGGGGGTCTCCTGAAGCAGCCCAGAGCCCTTCCCCATTCTGGGGCATCCCCAGGAGCTATGTGGTGGCCAAAGGGTGTGTCCCAAAGGGTGGCAGGTTCTCACTGCCACCCTGCTCCATCCCCTTCCACAACCCAGGTGGCTGCAGAGCTCCTGGCATTGGGGCTGAGCTTCTGCCCACCCCTCCCTGCTGCCTTGGCAGACCTTGTTTCCCAGGAACAGCCCCAGACATCGGTGCCAAGAGTGCTGGGGGCTGTGTCTGCCCCATCCAGGGCAGCCGAGCAGGGGGTGAGGCTGCTCAGGGTGACCACGGCCTCACGGTGCCTTCTGCCCTGGAGACGGATGGAGATCTCATGGAGGTGTAGGTGGGAAAACGCTGGCAAGAGGGAGGTGGCTCTTTGGTGCTTCCCAGCAGCTCCCCCTGAGCAGCACCCTGCTGCTGGAGGCCCCAGGCTGTAACAGACCCCTTGGAAGGAGGCATCCTTGATGGGGACTGCTCAGAGACAGGGGTCCAAAGGATGTCTTCGGGGCATGGGGGAAAGAGGAGGGAGGGACGTGTCCTCCCTTGCCAGGGCATTGGAATGCCTTCCCCCCGAGGAGAGGGGCATGGTCCATGCTCTGCAGCGAGGTTCCTCCTGGGGGACACAGGACAGCCTGGGGCTGCCAAGGCAGCACCACAACGGCTTCTGGGAGGGTCGAGCTCCGGCTGGAGAGGGGTCATGGGTGGGAGAGACTTGGAGTGAGAGGCTGCTCCCAGTGGAGGCTCCGCAGCGCTGGCAGGAGGTTTGCTGCTCTTTGGCAGGAAAAAGCATCCTGGATCACAAACACCAGTGTGGCTGAGTGTGACCTGGGGCATGGGACATGTGTGCAGGCACAGCCCCCGGAGCGCAGCTCCCACTTCCGTCCTCCCGCTGCTGCAAATGGATGTTAACTTGCTGGGAATTGCTCTCAGCCTTGCTGCTTTTTAGCTGGGCTTTCAGGAGGAGCAGTGGGAACCACCCCAGTGCTGGCTCCAGGCGAGTCCCACCGGACCGTGGCGGTTTTGGCATGTGCAGAAATGAAATAAAAGCCCCGGTCTCTGGGGAGCCAGCCAGCCGAGAGCGGATGAGCACTCCCATTAATGTCTCATTAATGTGCAGCTCTGGCGTCGGCTCTTTTGGCAGTGCAGAGGTAATTACAACCCAACTGTAAAGCGTTGCACATGGATTTATTTACTGCCTTATTAGTGGCATCCGCTCTCCCAGCGAAGCGGCTCAGCTGGTTGCTCTCCTTCAGGGGAACCAGTGGGACTCATGGCATGGATGCTCCGTGCTAACTCACACCCTCGGGCTGGAAAGTGGGCTGAGGGAGGTGAGAACACCACTGGGGTTGCATTTTGACCCTGCTCGTTGGTTTGGTGCCTCTCCCCAGCACCTGAGCCCAGCGCAGCATGAAGGGGGCACAGAGCTTCACCCCAAACCTGGGGGACTTGGCTGGGTTTGAGATCCAGCAGCATTTCTCTTCCCACCTGTCTCCCAGCACTGCCCCACAATGTTTTACCATCAGAAAATCACAGAACCATGGAATCATGGAATCATCAAGGCTGGAAAAGCCCTCTAAGATCATCAAGTCCAACCATCAACCCAGCACTTCCACTGTGTTCACCACAAAACCATGTCCCCAAGTGCCACATCTACACATTTTTTCAACACTTCCAGGGATGGTGACTCCACCACTGCCCTGAGCAGCCTGTTCAAATGCTTGATACGCCTTTCAGTGAAGAATTTTTCCCTAATATCCAGCTTAAACCTCCCCTGGTGCAGCTTGAGGACATTTCCTCTTGCCCTGCCCCTTATTCCCTGGCAGCAGAGCCCAACTTCCCCTGGCTGCAACCTCCTGTCTTGTGGCCAGCGAGAAGGTCCCCCCTGAGCCTCCTTTTCTCCAGGCCAAGCCCCCCAACTGCCTCAACCATTCCATGTAAGACTTGTGCTCCAGAGCCTTCACATCTCTGTTCCCTTCTCTGGACACCACTCTCTTGTCCAGCAAGAGCCATGGGGATGACAGGGCCTGGTGCTGCAGGACCCTCAGCTCACTCAGAGCCGCAGTTCCCCGGGCTCCCCAGTGTGCTGCTGCTGCTGAGCCACAGCAGCCAAATCACTGCTGCAGCATCCACTGCCTTGGCTGCTGTCCTGGCCCGGCTTTGCTGCTTAGCACATTTCCCAAGGAAAATGGATTCTGGGTTTGGTAACTGAGTGTTGTGGCAAATGCAGGTTAAGGGGCTGCAAACCCGCTGGAGAAGCCAGTTCATTTAGGGCACGGAGCACAACGGGAGGAGGAGAGCACCTGGAATGGGCAGGTGGGAAGCACCATCCAAAAGGCTTTTGTTGCCTGTGGTGGGACATGAATGAAATAAAAATTCCTCAACGAAAAGTTCCTCAATTAAAATTCACATGTGGCCCGTGCTGACCCAGGTGCCAGGTTGGGATGAAAAGCATGGAATTAGAAGTGTAAATATTCATTCACGGGCATGAGATGTCCCAGCCAAATCAGGGCACCCAGAGGTGGTTTTTACGAGGTTCTTACATCCAGCAAGCACTCAGGTACAACACAACTCGACTGAGCACTGACACCCACGCTACCAGATCTCCAGTCACAGTAAAACTTGGCAACACCACTCTGCTTCTGCTCGTCTGTCGATCCAGGTGTCCTTGAGTCCCTCTGGCTGCAGTGACTGACCTGTGACACCAGACGAGGCTGGGAGCGTCTCAGAGCCTGGGATGCTGTGGTACCTTGGTCGTCCCAGGGATGAAGCTGTTCTTTATCCCTCAGGGACTGCTCTAAGCCTCTGAAAAGCGAAGTCCTTCTCTCCAGGGCCGGGCTGTCCTTTTGTTCGTTTTACTTCAGCACGAACAATACCAAAGTCTGCAATAAAACTCCACTGCTTCTTTACGTCACAGTGTTTAATTACGATATATATATAGTATATATATACATAAAGTCAATATACTTTGGTAATAAAAATGATGCTTGACGGTCAGGGAAGGGATTTTTCATCACATTTGCCAAGCCTCCATCAGCGCCCCGGGCTGCCGCTCCTTCCCGGCAGCATCCAGCCCCGGGCAGCCCCTGCTCGTCGCCTCTGCCCGGAGGGGCCGGGTGCGGGTGCCTCGCCCCGCGTGGGGCTGACGGACTGCGGGCAGTGCGAGCGTGACTCAGCCGCTCCAGCAAACTCGGGACTCGCCTGGGCGCTGCAGCTCCTCGGCAGGGATCGCTTCTGCAGCCTGATTTGCTGGGAAGCTGCCAGCCGACTGCCACCTCCTCCTCTCTGCAGGCGGCTCTGCCCTATTCTCCGCTCATCGCCCGTGTCTCCAGCGACAAAATGACCCGGCGGAGCAGAGGGACGCGGGGCTGAATCCCTCCGGCAGGCACGGAGCGGAGGAGCCGGTGATGCGGCCGGAGGATGCGGCGGGGAAGGTAGGGGCAGCCTCGCTGAGGTGGTGCCGGCGGAGGGGCAGCGGGGTGGGCAGGTTCACGGGCAGGACTCGGCCTTGCACCCCGTCCTGCTGGGTGCTGTGACCACCCCGTGCGACCGAGGGACGACCTGACCCCCTCAAACTGGGGGTGGGCAGGCAGCGTGTGCCGCGGGAGAGGCTCTGTCCTTGTCCCCGAGCCCTAAGGAGTTCCAGGTGTTGGAGGACCTGGCGTGGGAGCCCTTCCTGCATGGGCTTATGAGCTGCTTGTGGCCATGCCCCAAGCCCCCAAGAGCCTGTCTGCCTTGTGGGACCACGAACAGGAATTAAAGGTGCATTTGACCTTATTTCCAACTGCTCTTTCTCCAAAAATCAGATCTGCTGGGGGTTGTGCTGATGCAGAAAGCCAGCCTGCCAAAATCTGCCTCCCAAGGTCAGTGGGGCTCTGTAGATCCCTGGAGGGAGGCTGATAAAATGGCTTTTCCTTGCTGCTCCATGATTTTGCATCAGCACTCCTTGTCCCCACAAGGACTCCCCACCCCTGGGTGAAATGCAGAATTTGGCTTGAAGAAAGCAGACAAAATCCTCCTTAAACACAGACCCCACAGCCTGACCAGAGCATCACCTGAGTCCGGTGCTTCCTCCATTACCTAATCCCAGCTCTCCTGAGAGGACACCATCCCCCTTCGGGCTCCAGAAACACCCAGGAGCATTTCCACCTTTGCTCCAGCAGCTCTCCCATCTCAGCAAAGAGGGCTGTGAGTGTTCAGGAGGGTTCAGGAGTTCTGCAGCCCCTACTTGCAGCAAGCCCGTGTGCCTCTTGGGACCCTCAGGGCACCTTTGCAGGGGACACAGGAGCCCTCCACAGAGGAGCACCCGGTCTCTGCAGCCAGCGTGTCCATATTCCCAGATTTTCCATGCAGGGCCATGCTCAGGCTGCTCACACAAAAGACCTAGTTTCTGCTCTGCCTGCTGCCAGAAATATCCCAGCTGCCTGCAGCGGAGAGCAGGTGAGGAGAGCTACAGGCTGGCAGGCTGAAAGTGGTGGGGGCCCTTTGTGGACATTGATGGGCTTCCCTAGGGAAGCGTGGTGCATGATGAGGCTGGTCACCACACACGTGGCCCCTGTGTCAGGACTGTGGTGAGGGGATGGCAGGTTTCCCATGGACCAATCTCCACCTAGGGAATGATGGATGGGGCACCTCAGTGCTCTTGGTTCATGGGCGTCCGTTTTCTTTGAAGCCCAGGTTGGACGGGGCTTGGAGCAACCCGGTCTAGGGGAAGGTATCCCTGCCCATGGCAGGGGGATGGAATGAAACGAAAGGCCCCTCCCAATCCAAACTGTTCTGGGATTTTCTGATTCTCTTCTGCTGCCCTCAGGATGGGGAAGTTCAGGAGCTCCCAGCCTAGGAACAGGAGAGAGGAGGCTGAGAAGCACAAGACACAGGAGCCATGTCGGCGCGTGGCCGGTGCGCCAAGGTGCTCCCCTCCGAACTGAACAAGGTGTGCCCCGAGAGAGGAGATGACCCTGCCACACACCCCAGGAAGATGAGCGACTTCGAGGTGGTCCCCAACCTGCAGCAGAGCAGCAGCAGTGTCTCGAAGAGCAGGCGGAAGGCGCATTTCCCCACTGGCAGCAATGAAAAGGCAAGTTCAGGAGGTGCTGGAAGAGGGGACGGTTGGGCATTAACACATGAAACAGTGTTAATGAGTGGCTCATTAACAGGAGCATTAATAACCGATCAGGTTAGTTTTAGGGACAGACAGAAAACCTCCAAACATCTGAGGTACGTGGCCAGAACTCATATCCCCTCTCCTTGGAGTACATCTGGCTTTGTCCTTGCAGACAGCCATGGAGCTTTCATCCCTCACGCCCAAAGAAGCACCCAGATGTGCTCCCATCACCATGGTGTCTGGCCCCTGGCATAACTTCTGGCTCTTTCCAGAAACCCTGACCCCTTGCTGCTTTTCTTGCTCCATCAGGAAAATCTCATCTCCTGGATTCCTGAAAACATCCAGAAGAAGGAATGCACCTATTTTGTAGAAAGCTCCCAGACGTCAGATTCTGGGTAAGTGAGACAGTCCCTCCATCTGACCCCTTTCAGGAGAGCAGAAGTGAAGGTTGATGACAAAGCTACAGCACCAGAAAATCCCATCTTTCTGTCATAGGGATTTAAAACCCCTCTTTTAACTGGTTCTTCGCCACGTGGTGAGTCATCACATGGCTGAGATTCTGCGTCCCAGAGAAAAACGTTTCCAGTACTTTTGCAGGCAGTCATTTCCATCCTAAATATATTTCTGTCCTAAATCTCTACCAGTGGAATTTTAATTTTTTTCCTTAGTTTCCCCCCAAACAATGCCCTTGTTTCTGCACAAGTTCTGAGTTGGAGGAGCAGCTGGGTGGGAGATGTGGGGGCCCGTGTTGTTCCTGTGGAGAACAGCACCTCCTGCCCAGGCTGAGGCTGGGCTTTGCCTTTCGGGTTTCAGCTGTTCTTGACAAAGCTGTTGGTGTGTGTTTCAGGAGGATCGTTTGCGAGTGCGGCTATCTCAGGGAACAGCATCTGGACGATGCTGCCAAACCTCCCATCTTCCTGGGGAAGGAATGGGATCCCAGCAGGCACATCCAGGAAATGCCAACGGATGCCTTCGGTGATATCCGCTTCACAGGGCTGGGACAGAAGACAGGGAAGGTGATCAGTTTGTCCCATCTGTGGGTGCGTGGGGAGGCAGTGTTTGGGTCTTGCCACGGCAGATGGCATGGGAGTATTTCCCTCCTGAATGAGAGGAGGTTTGGAAAGGGTGGAATTGCCCCAAAGGCAACAGTGGGGTTGAGACAGGATCCCTCCTCTCAGCGTTAGACCCTTTCTGAAACCACAAGATTCGTGATTCAAGGAGTGGCTGTTGCCTGTCCTCATCCTTAGTTTTGTCTGGGGAATGTTTGTTCCCAGGGAAGAGAATGGGAATAGGGTCATGGACAAAGACCTGAACCAGCAACAGCATGATTCTACTGCGGAATGGTGTTGGGAAGCCTCTGGTTCTTTGGTGGGACAGGAGGAATTGTGGTGGGGGTGTCCTGTTACCCTGACCCCGTTGTTTATACCCAAAATGTGTGCATGATCCCTTTCTTTGCAGTATGTGCGTGTCTCCTCGGATACCCCTCCACGGGTCATCTACCACCTCATGACACAGCACTGGGGCCTTGACGCACCCAACCTGCTCATCTCAGTCACCGGGGGAGCCAAAAACTTCATCATGAAGCCAAGGCTGAAGAACATCTTCCGGCAAGGGCTGGTCAAGGTGGCCCAGACCACAGGTAAGAGACCACAGAATAATAAAATCAGAGTCATAGAATAGTTTGGGTTGAAAGGGACTTTTAAGGGTCATCTGGATGCTGAGGGTCTCCCTGTGATTGTACCTGGCCATGCCAGGTTCAGTAGGTTGGGCTGTTCTGGTGATGCTGAGCTGTTTTAGGAGACCTGTAGGTCCCTACCTGGACCACAACCACCAGGGATGGGCTGCTCCTGCTCAGTCACTGCAAAGAGGCTCAAAAGGAGCTGGACTCAGAGAGGTGCTGAAGAAGGCATTGCCTGTGCTGCCGGGGCAGGGAAGAGACATCTTCTGGGGGATGGAGCATCCCCAAGGACCCACAGCCATATGGGGGAGGCTGGGAGATCACTGTGGGCAGAGCCTCTCCCTTCCCATGCCCCTCTGTGACCCCCAGGAGCCTGGATCATCACAGGGGGGTCCCACGCTGGTGTGATGAAACAGGTGGGAGAGGCAGTGCGAGACTTCATCCTGAGCTGCAGCCACAAGGAGGGCGACATTGTCACCATCGGCATTGCCACCTGGGGGACCGTGTACAACCGGGAGAGCCTCGTCTGCCCCATGGTGAGCCAGGCAGGGCCGGAGAGGGGATCGCTTTGGGCTGCTGGGGAAGTCCTGCCAAGGACTGAGGTGGGAACAGGTGCTTCTAGATGTCACTGTGGCTGGCAGCCCTGGAAAACCCAACTGTACCAGAAGCGATGGTCATAGAACTTTAGAATGGTTTGGATTGGAAGGAACCTTAAGGGTCACCTTGTTCCACCCCCTGCCACGGGCAGGGAACCTTTCATTAGACCAGGCTGCTGCAAGCGCCATCCAGCCTGGCCTTGAACCCTTCCAGGGATGGTCCCATGCTGGTATTTGCTGAGAAGCCCCTCCACCCTACCCAGTGTCTTGAGTAGGTTCCATGCTTCTCCTGGGAGGACTCCTGTGGGCGTGAGGGCCAGTGGAGCATGGGGCAAGGCTGGCGTGAGCACTGTGGGGGCACAGGGACTGTTTGGCCAGACTGTCCCCACATGCTGCCCCACTGCTGTCCCCACGTGCTGGTTACTTTGGCTACCTGGTGCTCCTCTGCCAGGCTTCTCCCAGAGTGTCTCCTCCTGCACCTTACAGGGGGGCTTTCCTGCTGAGTATGTGCTGGATGAGGAGAACCAAGGCAGCCTGTCGTGCCTGGACAGCAACCATTCCCACTTCATCCTGGTGGATGATGGCACCCACGGGAGGTATGGGGTGGAAATCCCCCTGAGGACCAGGCTGGAGAAGTTCATTTCAGAGCAGACCAAGGTGAAAGGAGGTAATGGCAACACACACCCTGGAATGGTGTCCTTCCTGGGCTCCAGCAAGGGGCTGAGGCTTCCTCAGAGGATCCAGGCACAGGGTCTGAGAGGATTGCCATGATAAATGTGGAACCTGGTTCCTCAGCGACACAGAACAAAGAACCTTTCTCTGCCAGACTTATGGGATCACTAGAGGAGCCCCCGAACCTTGTGATGCTGAGATGATCAGGGAGAGTCATTTCTCCCAAAAGGCCAGGTCCCAAGGGAGCTTCCAGGCATCATCCTCTCACTGCACAAACGATCTCCTGTCATAACACATGCACGCATGTGCTCACAGAATCCCAGAATCCCCTGAGCTGGAAGAGACCCGTAAGGATCCTCAAGTCCAACTCCTGGCCCTGCACAGGACAGCCTCAAAAATCCCACCACTCATCTGACCTGCCATGCCAGACAATCACTGGGCATGGTTTTCCTCCCCTCTCCTGGAGCCTGACATGTCAGGGACAGTGCTCCCACCTTGCCTTTCCACCACTCAGAGGAGACCGTATGGGGGGGATTTGCCCTCTTGGGAAGGTGACCCCGGATTTTGCTTCCCTGCAGGTGTGGCCATCAAGATCCCCATCGTGTGTGTGGTGCTGGAAGGAGGCCCTGGGACTCTTGATGTAAGGAACTGCCTGTGGCAAGCTGAGGAGGGGGTGGAGGAGGGACAGCTCCTTCCCAGGGTGCTGCTCTCTGTGGTGCCACACTGACAGGAGTGCTGGGAGCAGCAGCAGGGACCCAGGTCCAGAGAGGGTCTGCCGGTGTCTGGGTGGGATCAGGACCAACCTCCCTGCTCTCTTGCAGACCATCTACAACGCCATCACCAACGGGACCCCCTGCGTGATCGTGGAAGGGTCTGGCCGCGTGGCCGACGTCATCGCGCAGGTGGCCAACCTGCCCGTGGCCAAGATAACCATCGCCTTGATCCAGAAGAAACTGAGTGTCCTCTTCCATGACACCTACGAGCTCTTCACCGAGAGCAAACTGGTGGAGTGGACCAAGAAGGTGAGTCCCTTGCCGGCTCCTCTGAGCTTCAGGAGACTAAAGGGGTCCCAGAGGTCCTGGCCAATGAGCAGCAAGGGTCCCAGTGGGAAGTTTAAGGCTCATCTGTCCCCAGCCGTCCTCATCATGGTCCTGGTGGGCATCCCGAGGGCTCAAGCTCTGCTCCTCCACTGCCTGCTCCCTTTGGGCAGAGAGGGAGTGTTCATGACCAACCCCTGCCATGAGGAGAACACGGCACAGGGGCTCTGCAGGCGACGGAGGGGAGTGAGGAATTGCCCTGCACAGTGCAGGGGCCTCTGGGAAGCAGTGGGGAGGAGATGCTGCTGCTCATTGCTTGCCCATGGCTCTCCCTGTAGATCCAAGACATAGTGCGGAGCCGGCAGCTCCTGACCATCTTCAGAGAGGGCAAATACGGCCAGCAGGACGTGGATGTGGCCATCCTCCAGGCCCTCTTCAAAGGTGAGGGGTAAGGGCCTTCCTGGGAGGAGGGGGCGAGGTGAACAGGAGGGGGGTCAAGTCACCTCCTACCGCTCCTTGACTTATGGGGTCACCAAAGAAGTCCCCAAACCTTGTTACTGGGGAGAGATGATTATCCAAAGGGCCACACTTCCAAGGAGGCCTCCACGTGGTATCTCCTCACCAGATGATCCTCTGTTCTAACACGTGCACTTTACACGCAGCATCCCGAAACCAGGACCACTTTGGTCGTGAGAACTGGGACCACCAGCTGAAGTTGGCTGTGGCCTGGAACAGGGTGGACATTGCCCGAAGTGAGATCTTCACAGATGACCACGATTGGAAGGTAAGATGATCACGACCTGTGCAGCTTGTCCGGTCAGGCTTACAGCATGTCAGGCCTGTGGGTATGGAGGGCACTTCTCACTTGGCTGTGCCTGGGGAGAGTTTTAAAGGGATTTCTCTTGGACCCTGAACTCCCAGTGCATTAACTGGGGCTGTTCTTCAAAAATGCTCTCGAACGCCTGAAGCCGAGCTAAGCACACACAAAGACAACTGGTATTTTGTGCAAAACCAGTGTTTTTAAAGACCCACCTAGAACCTAAAATTCCTCTTGACAGCTCTGCCCTGTGGTCACTGCTCAAATAGCAATTTGTCTCTAAACTCATCTCACCCAGCCTGGCGCTTCCCTGCTCATACCTTAAAGCAGAGTGGGGCAGGACCCAGCTCTGCCATCCCATGCCTGCTCCCGCTGTTGAGAAATCGAGGCTGAGCAGGGTTGTCTGTCCTTTCTGATGGGGCTGTGGGACTTGGAAGGGATTTTCCTGTTTCAGTCAACAGTTTGGGTTCCCCCAGCTCACGTACCTTTCATGGGACTGGGAAGGGCTGGTGGGAACTAGGAACCCAAAAGTGAAGCATTTGAGGATATGTGCCCCATCCCTGGAAATGACGAAGGTCAGGCCGGCAACCTGGACACCTGCAAGGTGTCCCTGACCCTGGCAGGGGATTGGAACGAGATGAGCTTCCAACCCAAACCATCCTGTGATTTTGTGATATTCATAAACTTGGGACAGGTGGTTTCTACCCTACCCATCCCTCTGCCCAGCAGCCAAGGGGGCAGAGGGCTCTACTGCCAGAGAAGAGTGCCCTCTTCTAACCCCCTGGGAATGTCCCACGAGTTTTAGTGCATTCCAGATGCTCTTTCACATCCAGAGACTCCTCATGTGCTCAGGGATAAAATCTCCCCCTCAAGTGAGGAGCATGGTAATGTCCTGCTCTGAGACCACGGAGAACCCTCACCTCTGCCTCTGGCCTGCCAGCCTGCAGATCTCCACCCCGTGATGGCAGCTGCCCTGATTTCCAACAAGCCAGAGTTTGTGAAGCTGTTCCTGGAGCAGGGAGTGCGGCTCAAGGAGTTTGTCACCTGGGACACCCTGGTTTACCTCTACGACAACCTGGCACCGTCCTGCCTGTTCCACAGCAAGCTGCAGAAGGTGCTGCTGGAGGAGAGAGAGCACACAGCCGGCTCCAAAATGCCGAGGCTCCAGATGCACCACGTCTCCCAGGTGCTGCGGGAGCTGCTGGGCTGCTCCACGCAGCCGCTCTACCCCAAGCCCAAGCACACGGAGCGGCCCCGGCTCTCCATCCCCGTCCCGCACAGCTTCCTGAACGTACGCATCTCCCGGTTACCTGGCGGCAGGGTCGCAGCAGGGAGGGGACACTGGCTCAGGGAGCTGTCCTGGGGGTTGCAGCTGGGTCTCTGTCCTCTTGTCTGCTCAATAATTCCTACTAAAAGTGCCTTAAAGCCCTGCCCAAGTCATTGCCCTGCATTCCAGGTGCAACTCCCACCTTCCTGCAGCTGTAGCACTGCGTGGATGTGTGATGCTGGTGGGCAGGACCTGGTGGGGGGGTGCACAGCTCCACATGATCCCAGCCCTAGAAAAAGTGACATTTCCAGGATGAGTCCAGTCTTGGCCACCCCTCTATCTGGGCAAAGTCCTTTCCATGGGTGCTGGAGGCAGCACCCGGGGTTTGAGTGGCTTTGTGCTGAGGGAGCAGGTCTGAGCATTGCACACCTTGCAGGTGCAGGGGTCAAGTCTCCGGTCCCTCTACAAGCGCTCTGCTGGCCGAGTCACCTTCACCATGGACCCCGTCCGGGACCTGCTCATCTGGGCCGTGGTCCAGAACCGCAAGGAGCTGGCAGAAATCATCTGGGCCCAGGTATCACAGCCCAGAGCTCTGGTCATGGCTAAGGGGCTCATATGGAGCCAAACCTCCCAGCCCCAAGGGGAACAGTGGAATCTGCTGGGATTTAGGGTAGTGGGAGCGTTGTCCTGAGCCTGACCCCAGCTCCTGACCCACAGCAGCCAGCTAGCCAGCCTAAGGGCACTTGGTGTCCATCCCCAGCCACACCACGAGGCCAGATCCCTCCCTTCCTGGCCAACACAGGTAGAGGGGATGTGCTGGACCAGAAGTGGGCTAGTCAGGCTGAGAGAGGGCTGAGCACACAGGGACACAGCAGCTGGGGTGGAGAAAGCTTCCACTCATGAACAGCATTCCAGGACAAGAGGCAGTGTAGCTGGTGGCACAGTGAACATGCCAAGCAGTCACTCTGTCCCATCGGCCATGGCATCCCACAAAGAGGGCAGGGTTGTCCCCGTATTCCCTGGGGCAGTGGGCTATCCAGAGGTGAGCTTGGCTCAGCCCTTTTCATGGCAAGCTGTCCATCCTGAGCACCTATCTTACTGGGACACCCTCCTTCCCTCCTGTGGGAGCTGGGGAGGGCTTGTCAAGACTTCTGGGACTTGACAGACAGAGTGTCCATGCTTTCCTTATCCTCTTCTGTGCCAGAGCCAGGACTGCATGGCGGCTGCACTGGCCTGCAGCAAAATCCTGAAGGAGCTGGCCAAGGAGGAGGAGGACACGGACACTACCGATGACATGCTGGCCCTGGCCGAGGAGTATGAGCACAAGGCAATCGGTGAGCGGGAGGGCACCAGCACCCAGAGCTGCTCCTGCACCCCACAGGGCTGGTGAGCTTTACCCAGGAGATGTCACGGGGATGACAAACGAGGGTCCCATCCTCACAGTCAGGGCCATGATGCTCCAAAGACTGTGCCTGCATGGCGGTGGGAGCGCAGGGAGTACCACTGTGTGGTGCAATGTCCTGATCCTGCTCGGAAGGGTGACTCTGTGGGTGCCTGGCCCTGTAGCTCAGCCTCGTCTTCCCGGTACTGGCCCATCCAGGCGTGTTCACAGACTGCTACCGCAAGGATGAAGAGAGAGCCCAGAAGCTTCTCACCCGCGTCTCTGAAGCCTGGGGGAAGACAACCTGTCTGCAGCTGGCGTTGGAGGCCAAGAACATGAATTTTGTGTCCCATGGGGGTGTCCAGGTGGGTTCCCAGCAGTGGTCCTTGGAGGGAATGTGCCCAAGTGTCCCCAAGACCCAGAGTTCCTCATGGGCAGCAGTGGGACTCTGCCCTTCAGCCTCTGTAACCAGCGCTCCTCTTTCTCCCTCTTCACAGGCCTTTCTGACCAAGGTCTGGTGGGGGAAGCTGTGTGTGGACAATGGGCTTTGGCGGGTGATTACGTGCATGCTCTTCTTCCCCCTGCTCTACACCAACCTCATCACCTTCAGGTACCCCTGGCAGCTGGGCCATGCATGCACCGAGGCAGGGGTTTCCTCCAGCCTCACCCTGTGGCTGGCCGGGGGAAGCAGCCACGGCATCTCCCTGGGCAGCCGAGCCCACGTCCATCCCTGCTCCCAGCAGGGAGAAGAGGCTGCAGCCCATGGGCTGCCTGACGCGCCTCCGAGCCTTCTTCACAGCACCCATCGTCATCTTCCTCATGAACATCCTCTCTTACTTCACCTTCCTCCTGCTCTTCGCGTACGTCCTGATGGTTGACTTCCAGCCGACGCCGTCCTGGCGGGAATACCTCATCTACTTCTGGCTCTTCTCCCTGGTGTGCGAGGAGACCCGCCAGGTGTGGGCAGGCAGAGCTGAGGCTGGGAGGTGGCAGAGGAGGAGAGACACCCCTCTGGGTGCTCCTGGGAGGTCCCACACAGCTCATGTTCCCATGCTGCTTCTCATGTCACCACCTACTCAGAGAGGTCCCAGCACGTGGCACCACTAGATCCCCCATCTCTGAGGCCAGGGATTCTCCTTGGCTGCACCTGGCTTGGCCCCATGTATTTGCAGAAGAAAATGCTGTAGGGTTGGTGGGCTTTGCCCAGGAGGTGTCTGGTGTCTGTTTTGGGAATGCCAGAACATGGAGGGAGCACTTCCTTTGGGTGAATTCCCAGCAGGATTTCCAGGCTTTGCTTGACATTTGAGATTTTCCAGCTTTTGCTTCAACATCTCGGTGCCTTTCTCCTCGAGCCTGAAGAACCCCATGTCCCAGGTGTCCCCATGCTCCTTCCCAGGTGTCCCCATGCTCCTCCCATGCCCCTACAGAAAACCTCATAAATTCAGGTTACCTTTGGCTCAGCGAGAGTGCCCAGTGATGGCCAGATGATCTGTGTGGTCTCTCCCCTCTATGAGGCACATGAGTATCTTACACCCAGCCCTTCCTCTCTCCCCAACAGCTGTTGTATGATCCAGATGGACTCGGGGTTGTGAAAATGGCTTCCCTGTACATCAAGGACTTCTGGAACAAGCTGGACATCTGCGCCATCCTAGTCTTTATTGCAGGGCTGACTTGTAGGTGAGCTGCAGAGCTCAGTAGTATTTTCATGGAATCATGGAATCTCAAAATGGTTTGGGTTGGAAGGGACCTTAAAGCTCATCCTGTTCTACCCCCTGCCATGGGCAGGGACACCTTCCACTATCCCAGGCTGTTCCAAGCCCTGTCCAGCCTGGCCTTGGTCACTTCCAGGGGTGGGGCATCCACAGCTTTTTGGGCAACCTCACTGCCCTCACAGTTATTCCAACCTAAATGATTCTATATGGTTCTATGGTAGCACTGAGGTGTTTCCTTTCCTCTCTTCCACGTCCAGGCTGATCCCATCAACATTATATCCTGGGCGCATCATACTGTCCCTGGCTTTTATCATTTTCTGCCTGCGCCTGATGCACATTTTCACAGTCAGTAAAACACTGGGGCCCAAGATCATCATTGTGAAGCGCATGGTGAGAGCTCCCCTCTGTCCTGCTGGGGTGATGCTGGACCGTCCTGCTAGAGCAGCTGGATATGCCACCCATGTTCTCCCATCCTGGAGAGGGGCTTGCTCCAGGACACAGCTATCCTTCCCCTCTGTCTTTGCAGATGAAGGATGTCTTCTTCTTTCTCTTCCTGCTGGCAGTGTGGGTGGTGTCCTTTGGGGTGGCCAAGCAGGCCATCCTGATCCACAACGAGGAGCGCGTGGAGTGGCTTTTCCGCGGCGTGGTCTATCACTCCTACCTGACCATCTTCGGGCAGATTCCCTCCTACATCGACGGTAAGGACACTGGCCAGTGGCTGTGACAAAGCTGACGTACCAAACGCGTGCCGTGTTGGCCCATGGAAGTCCCACAGAGGTGGCAGTGAACAGAGCACCTGGGATGACGCAGATGGAGGTCAAATCCCTGCCTGGTGCTAAGCTCCCTGCAGGCTGGCTGCTTTCTGAGAGCACAACATGCTCCCCAGGACACCCGAGGTTTGGCCACCACGGAGTCACGCTGTGCTCTCCCACAGGAGTCAACTTCAACATCGATCAGTGCAGCCCCAATGGGACTGACCCTTACAAGCCCAAGTGCCCAGAGACAAACGCGGACAACAAGAAACCCATCTTCCCAGAATGGCTGACGGTCATCTTGCTGTGCCTGTACCTGCTCTTCACCAACATCCTCCTCCTCAACCTCCTCATTGCCATGTTCAAGTGAGTCTGGGGGGCTCTAGATGTGGTGGAAGTAGTGGGATCCCACTTGGGGATTATAGATGTGGTGGAAGCAGTGGGATCCCACTTGGGGGTTATAGACATGATGGAAGTAGTGGCAGGTCAGGGCTGATCGGGGAGGTGGATGGAACTGGGACACCATTCAGACACGATGTGCACCCTCATCCCCACGGCACGGCTGACACCTGGGCTCTTCCCCAGCTACACCTTCCAGCAGGTCCAGGAGCACACGGACCAGATCTGGAAGTTCCAGCGGCACGACCTGATCGAGGAATACCACGGCCGCCCACCCGCGCCCCCACCCCTCATCCTGCTCAACCACCTGCAGCTCCTGGTCCGGCGTGGCTTGCTCCGCCGGCCGGCCACGCACCACAAGCTCAGTGAGGACCAGCGTCCCCCTCCTGCCCTTTGCCCCCTCCTCAGGGCATGGTACCGTGTGCCGAGGCACAAGGCTGGGCATACGGGCTGTGGTCCTGGGGTTTGGGATGCCCAGAGGTGTGACAGCACTGCTGTCCTCTTCCTTCGGCAGAGGAGAAGCTGGAGAAGAACGAAGAAGCTGCCCTTCTCTCCTGGGAGATGTTCCTGAAGGAGAACTACCTGCAGCACCAGCAGTGCCAGGAGAAGCAGAACACGGAGCAGATGATCCGGGACATTGCACAGAGGTACTGTTGCTCCTGAGAAAGGAAGTTCTTTCTGTCCTTCGGTGTCCTGGGCAGGGAAGAGTTGGGATCAGTGGCTGTCAAGGGTGTTCCAACCAGCACTGTCCCTCCAGGGTTGATGTACTGGCAGAGCTGCTGGACTTGGACCGGGTGAAGAGGACAGGGGTAGTGGAGCAAAGATTGGGCTCTCTGGAGGACCAGGTGAGGCAAAACCAGGGCAACTACCCAAGAAAGGTGAAATTTTTCCAGGGGCTGAGTCAACTGAACCAGAGCACAAAATCTCTCTGAATCAATACCCTCTGAGACAGTTCAAGTTTCATTGCCATTAACATCTTAGGGGAAAAGTTTATAGGAATAGTTCTGTTTGGCTTCAAAGTAAACAGGATGCAGGTGGGAAGTGGTGGGATGGGCCACTGCCTCCACTAGTCACCCAAACAGTTAGAGCTGACCCTTGACCCGAGAGGACCCCCCAGACCTCCTGGAGACAGAGACTCTCTGTCCCCTCCTTTTGGAGCTGTGTGAGCAGTGGGGTGCCCAGGGAGCCAGCCCAGCCCTGGCATATCCTGTTTCCATTTCCCTTTCCACCTGCTTTGTAAAAAGATTTCCCTGGAGAAGGTTTTCCAAGGCAAACATCAGGACACAGCCAGGATCGCTGCTGCCCGCAGGGCGCGGCAGTCAGTGCCAAGGGCAGCGGTGCCTCCTGCCAGGGCTGGATCCCGTGGTCCTCGGGGGGCAGCGGGGCCGGGGGTGACCCTCTCCTGTGCCTTGCAGGTGCATCAGAGCGCCCAGGCCCTGAGGTGGATGATGCAGGCGCTGCGGGGCAATGGCTTCAGCTCAGGCGAGGATGTGCCACCCGTGGGTAAGAGGGGCCCGACTCCTCCCCAGCAGCACCGGGGCCCCAGACTGGGGCTGAGCAGCCCCTCACACCCCTCTGTCAAGCAGTGAGGCAGAGGTTCCTTTGGTCCTGGGAGGTTTGGTGTCTCCATGAGGTCATCCAGCCCCTCCTGAGTCCATTCCCACCCTCCCTGGGGTTTCTTCCAGGACCTGCCAGAAGGGAAGCCAGGGTCCACGTCCCCAGGGGACATCAGCATCCCCATGGAGACACCCAGCCAGCCCCCTCAGCAGAGCCCTGGTCCACAGTGCCGGACTTGGAGCCCTGCTTTGTGGGACCCTGCTGTCTGTGTCTGCCTCACAGGCTCCTCCAAAGCCTTGGAGATGGACCTGGAGGGGAAACCCGAGGAGAGCCGGCCCCCGTACCACGTGCTTGCCCGACACCTCCTGTACCCAGGGTCTCACACTCTCCGCTTCCCTGTGCCAGATGAGAAGGTGCCCTGGGAGGTAGGAGCTGTGATGCTGGGCAGTGGGACTGGGAGGAGGAGGCTTGAGGCATATCCTGACAGTGGTGGGAAGATCATCATCCCATTTGAGAGCTCTTGTTCTTCCCAGCCCTGGGACCATTGGCTTCCTGGAGTCACTGCTTGAGGCTCCCTGAAAGAAAAGTGCACCATTCCTGCTAGGATCTGCAGTGCTAGGGATGCCTGGGGATGCTTGGTTGGACACAGAGGGTACAACCACCCAGCTCTGCATTTCCTGAAGCACAGCTGGCTCAGGGTCAGGGTCAGGGACAGGATCCATCATCGTCTTCCATGGGGGTGTGAGCCCTCCAGCCAAGACCCTGAGCTCAGCCCCCAGCAGAGCCTGGAGCATCGCCTGGGGAGTGATGCCACAAGCTGGGCAGAGGAAGAGACTGGGCCAGAAGGGGTTCCTGGGGTGCCAGTCCCTGTCTGCTGTGAGAGCAGGGGCACAAGCAGGGGGCTGACACAGCCATGTGTTGTGCAGGTGGATTTTCCCCTCTACGACCCCCCTGCCTACTCGGCCGACCACAAGGACATGGCTGTGCAGGACCCCTTCAGCCTGTGAGTCTCCCCCCACGGCTCCCCACTCCTCCACCCCTTCCCTGGGTGGCACAGCCAGTCCTCCCTGCCGGGCTGCCTCCCACCCTCCAGCTCCTTGGAGTCTCTCCTGAAGATCAACTACAACACCATGGACGGGCTGATCGACCGGCAGAGCTTCCACGGGCTCTACGCCGTGCAGGACGGGCTGCCTCTGTGAGTGCCACCGCCACGGGCTCGCTGGGAGCTGGGGGGAGGCAAAGCACTGGGACACGGAGAGGCCAGGGGTGCCTGGGCACATCCATCCCGTTCCCACTTTCCTATGGCTACTGGTGGGGCAGGGATAATTGCATGCATTGTCCTTAGGGCTGACCCCCCAAAACCACCCCAAAAGACGTGGGATGCAGTGGTAGGGAAGTGTTATAGGGGTGCACAGAGGGAGTCTGGCGCTGCCCCAGCCCCCTCACTCTCACTCTGGCAGGAACCCCATGGGCAGGACGGGGCTGCGAGGCCGTGGGAGGCTGCACTGCTTTGGGCCCAACCATGCCCTGCACCCTGTCGTGACCCGGTGAGTGCGTCCTGCTCCAGCACGGGGCTGAGGACGTGGGGTGGAAAAGGGGTCACCTCAGAGACCTGGCCAAACCCTGCACGGCCAACACGACCAGTGCTCGGCAGAGGGGAGCCAAGTCCAGCTGCAGCATGACAGGGGCCTCTCTCACAGCTGGAGGAGGAATTTGGATGGGTCCATTATAAGAAAAAGCCTGAAGAAGATGCTGGAAGTCCTGGTGGCCCAATACCCACTGTCAGATGTCTGGGCTCTGCCTGGGGTAAGAGCTGGAGGAAACCAGAGCTGGTGCAGAGGGAGGTGGGGAGATGGGAGGGAAGGAAGGAAGGAAGGAAGGAAGGAAGGAAGGAAGGGAGTCCCACAGAAAAGGGGGAATCACAGGTGTGTGTCACAGCCGTGGTGAGGAGGGACCTCTGCCCCTCCTGCAGAGCATCTGCGTGCCAGGGGTGCTGGGGGAGCAGTGGTCTCCCTGCACACACTCACCCACCCTGACCTCCTGCCTCTCCCTCCTCCCCCTCCACGGCTTCAATCCTCACATCCTCCACGTGAGCTTGTCAAGCCATTGGCAAAGCACCCTTTGGCAGACATTGGGTCAGGCAAACTCAGACATCAGCTTGGGCAGAGCTGAGGACTTTGGGCAGGAGAGGGAGGATGGGAGGCACCAGCAGACCTTGTGGTATCTTCTGCAGCCGTGGCAGGCCACTGCCTGGTGGCCAAGCTGGTGGCCAAGCTGGTGGCAGGGAGGGAGGCTGGGCTGTGCTGATGCCATAGCTGACCTCTGCTTTGGCACAGGGGTCACTGGAGCCCGGTGAGACACTGCCACTGAAGCTCAAGTGGATCCTGCGCCGGGAGTTCTGGCCCCAGTTCCAGAACCTGCTGAAACAAGGCACTGAGGTGGGGGGCACTCGGGTGTCCCTGTGGTTGTGGTCACAGGAGGGTTCGGTGGTACGGGGGCAGGTGGGCATCGCCCCGGCACAGGGACACGCAGGTGTCGTGGGGGTACAGGGACATCACCACGACACGGGGACACGTGGACATCGTGGTGTCACAGGGACACACAGGGGGCCCAGGGTACAGGAGCAGGGTGCATCACCTCCTGGCCACTGCTCCCACCGGAGAGGAAGGGCTGGGGGAGGTGAAGACATGCCATAATGCACGTGTGGGGGTCAGGGAGCAGCCCCGAGACCCCGAGGGAAGGCTGCCCACACCAGTGTCTGTGCCTGCTGCAGTGACTCCCCACGGCTCCAGCTGCAGTGGGAACAGGGCTCTGGTCTCCAGCAGGGCAGAAGAGCTGCAGGACGATGCCCCACCCACCCCCAGGGTGCCCTCAGAGAGGTGATGAGGGCTCTGCTCGTGTGGCATCTCCCTGCACAGGTACACAAGGGGTACCTCGACGACCCACGCAACACAGACAACGCCTGGGTGGAGACGGTCGCCATCAGCGTGCACTTCGACACCCAGAACGACGTGGAGATGAAGAGGCTGAATTCGGTACGGGGCTGTCACCCCTGAGGGCTCCCTGACCCAGCCCACAGCGGGCCTGGGGCACAGGAGCCAGATCTCCAGACCCAGATCTCCACAGGGCTGGGATTCTCTGGCTGCATGCAGTGGGGGAAGAACACGGGGATGAATGTGGGGTGGCACCTCAGTGTGTGCCCCGAAAAGAAAGGGCAGGAGGCTGGGGACTAGAGGTGCTGTTGAGTGTGGCTGGCACGGCCCCTTGCCTGACATCTGTCCCCTTCCAGTTCCTCCAGGGCTGCGACCCGGAGCTGTGCATCCGCTGGCAGGTGCTGGACAAGAGGATCCCCCTGCACGCCAACCACAAGGAGCTCCTGCACAAGGTCTCAACCCTCCTCGGTGCCTACTACTGAGGCCTCATGCACAGGCCAGGGCTCCTGCTGCCCCAGACCAGGTTCTGGCTGGGACCTGCAGCTCCAGCCCAGCTCACCTGTGAGAACACAGGAGGTGCTGGAGTTGAGGTACTCTGGGTGCCTCTGTGAATGTACATTGCAGGTCCCTGGGAGGAAAAGTGGGCCCTCCCTGGGGGCAGGGGCTGCCCGGGCAGTGCATCCCAGTCACCTGAGCCACCAAGCTCGGCCCCAGCTTGTGTCTTGGTGCTTCCACATCAGCCCACAGCACTGGCCCAGAGCTTGGGCCACACAGAGCCACAGGGCTTTTGCTGTGAGATGGTCCTTCCGTCCACTCCAGCCTGCTCTTGGCTTCGGGATGGGCACTGAGGGCTCGCCCATCCCAGCTATCCCTCCACCAGAATATCCATCACTGCTCCCCACTCCTGCTCTGAGCCCTGGCAGCCCCACTGCCACAGATCCCAAAGGATTGCTCTGGAGAAGGCTTGGAGCTGCTCCTGTGGCCGCTGTACCCATATCTCTGGTTGCCTCAAACCCAACAACATGGTCCTGAGCTGTGATCCAGCACTTCTGAAGGTGTGAGCAGCTCTTGGCTTATATACCCGTGGTTTCACAGCTCTGCACAGGCCCCCCTGCCATGCCCCAAACTGATACATGATCCTGCGTGTGTATGCTGAGCGCTGGCTTGTAGCTAAACTTCCCTCCTCTCTCCGAGCCAAGGCCCCAGCTGAACGTCACCTGCCTGTCCCCATCCCCTCGTGCACATGGATGGAAGGGGGCAGCTTGCTGGGACATGGGTGATCCATGCTCTGTGGTTCCTTGGGCAGGCAGGGACAGGGGAGGGGACATCAGGGTGTCAATCCCAGACATCCCGGCTTTTAAGGGGTCTCACATTTTCCATTGCCTGCCATGGGGAGAACAAGGCACAGTGGACACATTTTTTGATCATCCAGAAGAGCCCCACGGTGGCATGTTATGCCTGGGACTGCTCAGGAAGGGATTTCAGTTCCCCCACCTTCTCCCAGTGGATCTGACACTGGCCAGCCAAGGCTGCTCATCCCACACTGGTGGCCACCACAGCACAACTGCAGTTTCACCAGTGACGCACTGGGGTTTGGCAAGGGGAGGGGGCTCTGTCTGGCAATGTATTCAACCCAGCTCAATAAACCATGTATTAAACAACTGCAGGCTGGTGGTGTCTCACGGCTGTTTAACCAGGGGCTGTTCCTGGAGGCCGTGCTTGGAGCACACTTCCAGGATAAGCCCAGTTCCCACCCCAATCTTGTACAAACTCCCTTTGCCTGTTGACTGACCCCCAGTGATGGCTGAATCACAGAACAGTTTGGGTTGGAAGGGACTTTAATATCATTCCAAGCCCCCTGCCACGGGCAGGAACACCTTGCAGCAGACCAGGGTACTGGAGATGACTTGACCCGGTTAGAGTTGATATGGGAGCTGTGCTCCAAAGTGATGGCACAGCACCTTCTCCCACTGCTCCTGGACTGTTCCATGTCTACTCCTGGCCTCCCGTCACCGAGAGGGACAGGAGACGATCTGCTGAGAGCCCACGTGGGCCCGGGGGGGGTCCAGCCCGGGGCACGGCCGGGGAGGGAAGATCGTGCCTTACAGCAGCCGATCAACTTCCCAGACCCGCAGCCCGGACCGCAGCCTCCAAAAACCTGCTGAAATCCCATTAGCAGCACTTAATTTCTGCACATTTGGGCTCCACGCGGCCACTCTCCCGCAGCCCCGTGGGGGTGCTGCCTGGCTGTCCCATCACCCCGCTCCCCCGCTCCGCCCGCCCCCGG
>VWZW01001991.1:243175-292761 GCA_013397115.1 Edolisoma coerulescens | reverse complement strand
AGCCACCGCATCCGCACCGCTCCGCTTCGCACCGCACCGCACCGCGCCCAAACCGCACCGCAGCGCACCGCGCCCAAACCGCACCGCACCCGCACCCACACCGCGCAGTCACCGCACCCGCACAGCACCGCACCGCACCTACGGCCGGAGCCGGAGCGAAGCACAGCCGCCCTGGCCGAGCCGGTAAGGGACCCCCGGGCACCGGGACAGCGGGAGGCGGCGGGGGTCGGTCGTGCTGCGCGGAGGGGTCCCGGCTCCCCGGCCCCCGGGCAGGGCAGGAGGGAGGGCCGGGACATCATCCCCGCACACCCCGGAGCCCAGGGAGGCTGCGACTCCTGAGAGCCCCTCGGAGCCTTTCCACACGGTGGGAACCGGCATCGCATAATCTCCTTCCTCCCCCGGAGAGACGGAGCTGCCAGAGCTGTCAGAGCCCGGTACATTTTGCAGAGCCAGAGGGATTCCAGGGAAGCTCAACTTCATCTCCCCACGCAGAATCCACAGCTCTGGGCAGGGCCGTGGGCAAAGCCACAGACAGCATCCTTCAGGTGTGAACATCCCTCGGGTGTGAGCATCCCTCGGGTGTGAGCATCCCTCGAGTGTGAGCATCCCTCGGGTGTGAGCATCCCTCAGGTATGAGTNATCCCTCAGGTGTGAGCACCCCTCGGGTGTGAGCATCCCTCAGGTGTGAGCATCCCTCGGGTGTGAGCATCCCTCAGGTGTGAACATCCCTCAGGTGTGAGCATCCCTCGGGTGTGAGCATCCCTCTGTGGTACCCTGAGGATGGTCACACCTGAGGGATGCTGCTCTTACCAGGGGAATGCCATTAGCAGAAGGATGCTGGTACCAAAGGGACAACAACTTGGTGTCCATAAAAACATCGCGTGGGCCATTTAATTCCCATGAGAAAGGTTCCCTTGGTCTCCCACATCTCTCATCCATGGGGATCTCTTCTCCCAGGCTGGCCAAGGCAGCAGGAGGGGCGCGAGCAGCACCAAAGGTCCCACCTGCTTCACCTCCTGCCTCGCCCCTGGCAGCACTGGGGTGTCCTTTGGGGTTCCTACATCACCCCTTTTACTGTGCTGGGCAGTGGCTCCTCTCTTCACCTCCCACCCCCAGAGCCAGGCTATCAAACCACACTCTGTTTACTTTAAGAAACAAACTCACCTCCAAACACTTCTTTGGTGAAACCCTTGGAAACACGGCTTGTACCAACTCACAGACCACAAGGGAAGGGAAAGGAAAGCAAAAGAGCTCCACATCTTGTTATTTAAAATCCTGGTGGTTGATTAAGTCAGCCTGATGATCCTTAGAGTCTGACTCATCATTTTTTTTTAAACACTCAGGGTTGGTGAGGTAGGCATTTACTGCTGCTGTTCTCCAGCAGCAAACTACTGCATCCCCCCTGGAAATGGGTGGCAGGATGGGGCAGAGGCTCCCAGGCCAGGCCCACCTCCACACCTCCATCTTGCAGCTCCCTTTGTCCACCTGGGTGGCCTCTGCAGAGGCAGGGGTGGGGGAGCTGGGGTTTCAATCTCTGGAGCTCTATTTCTAATTAAACCAAATTAAGCTGTCCTGGAAAAGACAGCCAGTGTCACTCCACCCTTGTTTTCCGGTCTCCTGAGCCCAGCCTCTCACCCCTTTGCCAGGGCACATCAGACATGAGCCATACCCCGTGTTCCAGGAAATAATGCCGTGTCACATCCCCTCCACCCACAGCTTCCCTTCGGTGATGGGAGAGGCCTTGCAGGAACGCCGAGGGGCCGTCCTGCTGCCCAGGAGCTGCTGCCACCCCCGGGGAGCTGCCGGCGGCCACGCTGAGCTGGCCGGCGGCAAGATGACCCTCACCACCGCCACGCCAGCCACCAGCGTGGCCCAGGCTTTCTTCTGCCTCCTGTTCTGCATCCCCCGGGGCAGCTCCTGCCCCCCCAGCTGCCAGTGCACGGAGCGGGCAGGGGCGAAGGCTGTCCTCTGCAGCTCCCGGCACCTGGAGGAGATCCCCAAGGACATCCCCAGAGATGTGGTGTTCCTCAAGCTGGATGCCAACAGCATAACCAGGATCCCCAGCAACGCCTTCAGGCACCTCTCCCACCTGGAGGAAATCGACCTCTCCAGGAATGCCATTGAGAAGATCGACAGGGCAGCTTTCAAAGGGGTGGCAGCTGGGCTGCGGACCCTTGACCTCTCCAGCAACCGCATCCGCAGCATTCCCAAGGAGGCCTTGCTGGCCCTCAACGCCAAGCTCCGGCTGGCCAACAACCCTTGGCATTGCGAGTGTGCCTTGCAGGAGGTGCTGTGGGAGGCACGGCTGGACCCTGACTCCGTCCAGGACATCACCTGCCACACGGCCCCGCGGGAGGAGTACGTGGGCAAGCCGCTGCTCCAGGTCCTGGATGCCGGCGTCAACTTCTGCAGCGTGCGCCAGAGGACCATGGACGTGGCCATGTTCGTCACCATGTTCGGCTGGTTCGCCATGGTCATCGTCTACGTCATCTGCTACGTCCGGCACAACCGGGAGGACGCCTGCAAGCGCGGGGATTACCTGAAGTCCCTGCCGAGCACCCAGGCCCACGCAGAGACCACCAGCACCGCCCTGTAGCGCAGGGCTGGGTTGCCACCTTCCAGCCTCTTTGCAGGGTGGCCACCGGGTGGGCATCAGAGCTTCTTGGCGGGATTCTCCGGTGCTTTCTTCAGACAAGTGCCACCAATCTGCCCTCCCCAACGACACCGGACTGAGCGTGAGCAGACGACACGGGGGGGAGGGATGCCAGGGACACGCCACAGAGGCCTGTCCGTGGAGAGCAGGTTCCTGGGGACGAACATCCCCAGCCAGACCTTCTTCCTGCCAGAGCTGGGCTCGCAGGGAAGGCAGTGCCAGTCACATGCTTGTGGTTTGGAGAGAACAAGTCCCTGGCAGGGAGAGATGGGGGGACAGATGGGTTGTGGGGCCAGGAGGTCCCTGGGGTGCAGAGGGGTCATCCCATCCTGGCTCCAGTGAGGGACCAGCCTTGCCGAGGGCAGGACATCCTCCCCAAGGCCCTGTGGTATCTTGGCAGCCTCTGCCTGCCTCCAGCAACCCGGGGGGAACTCGAAAACCTTTTTTTCCTTGTTTCCTCAATAAAGCCCTGCACTTAGGAAAAGCCCTCAGGGTTTGTGCTGCGCTGGGAGCTGAGCATCCAGGGAGCTGAGCATCCAGGGAGGGTGGTGGTGCTCATGGTGCTTGGGGGGCTTGTTCCAATTCAATCTCTCCCAAAGCAGACCAGCCTAAATTCAATGTACCAGCACAACTCCCATTAGGTGCCATCCCCTCCACCCTCAGCTGAGTCTGCCTCGAGCAGGGACCAGCTGCCCAAATGCATCTGGTCTTGCCTTATCTTGCCCTTCCTCGGGGCTGAATTCAAGTTGCTGCTCACAGCTCAGTGATGGAAGCAAATCAAATTCTGCCTTTTCTCACCAGGGAGAAATGGTCCTTCCTGGCAGAGCCAGCTGCAGCTGCACTGAAGAGGGAGAGGAGGGAGGGATGCAGAGGCTCACCCTGCAGGTCTGGACCCCGGGAAGGCTCAAGCTGTGACCCTCCAGTCAGCTGATGAGGCTGGCACCTCCTGAGTGCTCCCCAGTGCCAGGGTGGGTGGCCCAGCTCAGCAGGAAACCCAGGTCTGGGGAAGGCTGAGGGATGCCCTGGGACACTCAGGTGAGGCAGTGGGTCCTGGGTGGGGGGAACAGAGGGGCACCCTCACCCCGGCACATTGCTGTGCTCAGGGCCACCTCGTCCTTGCCGGGCCACCGATGGCCGTGGACATCTGGGGGTGACTTGTTGGGTGAAGGGATGGGCAGGGCAGCTCGGTTACACACGTAGGAGAAAGGCTGGGTGCACATAGTTTATTAGAGCTCTGGTTAAGCAAAAGAGTCCCCCAGCAAGGGCGAGGAAAAGAAAAGAGGCCACAGTTTCACCTGAAGCAGTTCTGGGGTTTTCCCATGCCCGTGGATTGGCCCAAATGCAAAGCAGGTTTTCCTGGGAGTCGCCAACCCCACGCAAAGGTGCACGGACCTGCAAGGACCAGCCTGCTCCTTGAACACACCAACAGGTCTGTACAACACACACGACACCTGCTGAGGGACACCCAAACCAGCCATGGCAGAGTGGGAGGGTGGGCAGGCAGCCGTGGCAGTGGCACGGGATGGCGAGGCCACCAAAGATGCCATGAAGAACGGCTGCAGTGTCAAACCAGATGGTCCTCAGGAACATCACAGCCCCAGGCAGACAGAGCCAAGCCTGGACCCACCTCTTTCTGAAATTTCTCACTGGTTTACTCCCCTCTGCCATGTACCCACCCCAGCAGCTCGTGCTCTGCTCTGTCTCTTCCTTCCCTGGCTTTGTGCAAGCTTTGGCCACAGCCACTGGCAGCTCTGGGTCCCTCCAGGGGACTGGAAATCGCCAAGTGTAATGGTCCTGGTGAGCCAGGGATCCACCTGGGCTCCAGGAACCTTGGGTAGGACATGGCTCTGGAGCGTGGTGGCAGAGCTTTCCCAGGAGAAACAGCCCCTTCGCNCCTCCTCCTCCTCCCTTCCTACAGAGCATACAGCCAGCCACTGCCCAGCTGCTGCTGCAGCCATTCCTGGGCTCTGTGGTCCATCTTCACCCGGATGCCCAGCTTGCCCTGGTCCTGGCGATGAGCTGAGCGTGTCTCAGCCACCTCAGGTGGTTTTCAGCTTGAGCACCTTGGAAAGCGGCTCCTTGGCGCTGGAGTAGAACAGGTAGGAGCCCTCAGCGGTGTGAAACGCCTCCCAGTCTCTACAGCCCACGGTGGGGAGGTGGTGGGCTGCCACGAAGCCTTCGTAGCCTTGCCACCTGCACAGGGAAGGCAGTTAGCTCCTGGGGCGTGAGCTGGGCACCTGGGAAGGGCAGGGAAGCTGAGCCATGGGGCTGGCATCTCCCGTCTCCCTGCTGTGGTTCAGGGTGGGATGTCCCTCACTGGGGCTTCCCACTCCTGCCTGAAAACAGGGATCAGTGCTATCCATCCTCCCTGGGCAGATGCAGCAGGCTGTGCCCATGCAGGGTCGTTCCTGCTGGGAGCAGCCCCCGAGCCCCCCCAGCCTGCCCTCTGCAGTACCTGTAGATGATGCTGTTAACGGAGAAGGTGAAGCCATCGAAGGAGTTTGCCACCACCAGAAAAGAGTCGTCCCCCACCGAGAAGAACTCCCAGTCCAGGGCACTGGGGATGAAAGAAGCAGAGGGGCAGGTGAGGTGACCCCTGTGTGGCCAGTTGAAGGAGGGGCTGTGTGTCCATGGGGCTGAGCCCACCCCACCCCAGTCTCTGACGCCCTGATGACACACAGAAAACCCTGCTCTTCCTGTTCCTGAAAGAAATCCACCCTCATTCCCAAATCTAGGGCCTTCTCCCAGCTCCCACCGGGATTTGGTGCCAAGGAGCCATCACCCATTGCCCTCCCCACTGGTCTCAGTCCCTGAGAGTGTGAAGCCTGCAGGAACCCTCCAGGAGACAAGCAAGTATAGTTTTAAACTAAAAGAGGAGAGGCCTTGGCACAGGGTGCCCAGAGAAGCTGTGGCTGCTCCACCCTTGGAAGTGCCCAAGGCCAGGCTGGACAGGGCTTAGAGCACCCTGGGCTAGTGGAAGGTGTCCCTGCCATGGCAGGGGGTGGAATGAGATGGGCTTTAAGGTCCCTTCCCACCCAAACCAGTCTGGGATTCTGTGAGACCTCTGGGTTGCTCAGGGGAAGGCCGTGGGCCGAGGAGCACCCTGAGTCCTTGCACAGGTACCTGTAGGTGAGAACGTCCTGGAATTTAACAAACATCTGGGCCGTGATGTTCAGCTCATAGATGGAGGAGTTGATGGCGTAGAAGTTGGAGGGTGCTGGCATCCCGCTGTCATAGCTGTGGCTGTTGGCAACAGCCAGAAAGACTCTGTCCCCAATGTGAAAAACCTCCCAGTCGGCAGCGCCGAAGGTCTGCGGGGAGGGAGGCCGTGAGAAGCTGGACGTGGCTGCCCTGCCTAAACACAGAGGGGGGACTGAGGAGCAGTGGCCAAGCCTTACCAGGATAGACTGGAAGAGCTGGAAAGAGCCACTGAGCCAGATGTAGATGTGTGAGTAGATCTTAGTGGACGTGCCATTGAATGTGTTGGCTACAGCCAGGAAGGAATAGGGTCCGATGGTGAAAAATTCCCAGTCGTAGGCTCCAGAGGTCGGAATGGTCTGGTTAGTTTCAAACAGCCCTGTCCTGGGGTTCCACCTGTATATCACGCTGTCTATGTTGTGGTTGTTCCCTGGGGGAGACAGATGGACAGATGTGCACCGTGAGGGAAAGCAACTCCTGGTTTGTGTAAGAAACAGGACCCAGAAACAGGCTCAGCTGTGTGAATATTTGCCAGCAGGTCACGAGGCTGTTTGTAAGTGACCTGTTGCTCCCCAAGAAGTAGCCAAAGAGATTCCACAGCCTCCATCCCTACCTAAAGACCCCCTCCATCCCCACCTAGTGTCTCCATCCCTGCCTAGAGCCTCCATCCCTTGGAACACACCAACAGCTTGTCCCGAGTGCACGGCAGAGGCTTTGTGGCAGCCCTGGCAGAGGAGGGACAGGCAGGTGCTTCATCCCCACACAAGCAGCACCCCAGAGGCACCGTGCCAGCGTCCCAGGGTGGACAAGCTCTGCCAGCTGTCCCACAGGGTGTCTCTGTGTAGTGGGGGCAGTCCCAGCTGTGTCCCTAAGCTCCTGACAGTGGGGGCTTCCCCCCAGCCCTAAAGCACGTGCTCCATCCAGCTCCTGGGCTCTGCTCGAGCATCTCGACCTCAGGCCTGTGTGGAACCCAGCTGCCTTTAAATCCTCATTGCAACGGGGACTTGGGCAAAGAAAGGCTGCAGGAAGAATGGGAATGGCCACAGGGATAAGTGGCAGCTCCTCGGGGACTGACCCTCCAGCCCCCTCCAAGGGAAACATCCCCAGTTTGGCTCGGCCATGATGCTCTTGACCCCTGCGTGCTGCGCGTGGCTGCCAAAGGGACCACACTGCCACAAGGGCAGGTCTCATCCAGGCTGGCCCTGCTGGAGCCCAGCAGGTGACACAGGGAGTCTCCAGCCTGCCCAAGCAGCCTGCTGCCAGCTCTGAGCCTGCTGCCAGAGGAGCTGATGCCCCCTGGGCCAGCCCTGAGGGCAGGGAAGGAGCCCACTGGCCCATCATCCGCACCCAGCTGGGAGCACCCCACAGAGCCAGGGCTGTGCTATCAACCCATTCCTCCTCTGCACCAAGGGGTGCACATCCCAGCCCAGAACACCTCACGGCCTGGGAGGGGAATGAGGCTGGATCGTGTCTGCAGGGTATCAGCAGAGGGATGTCAGCAGGCTCCCACTCAGTTTGCTGTGTGCTCACAAGGATCTGGCTTCACCAAAGGCTCAGCCTGGGGTGCTACCAGGTCATGTAGTATTGGGGATAAAAATGAAAAGAAGCAGAGAGATTCAGCACAGACACCGTCCCCACTCCTGTCCTTGTCCCCTGCAGTCAGAAATGCAGAGGGTGACGGTGTCAGCCACTTCCTCAAAGGCTTTTCTCTCCTCTGCAAGGCTTTGGGCATCCTGAGGAACCCCAGGCTCGCAGCTGTGTGCACACCTCCCTGGCTTTGCCCTGCACTCCGCTCCACCAGAGGATGCACAGGGACCACGCTCTGAGCAGGGCACCTGCCAGGGTTCCAGACATCACCCCAGGGCCCAGAGGGAATATTGAGGGCTGGGTACCTTCTCTGTGGTTGACCACAGCGAGGAAAGCCTCTCCCTCGATGACAAAGGCCTCCCAGTCCCTGGCGCTGTGCGTGGTGATCCTCTGGTAGGTGATGAACTTGGCTTTCCTGCGGCTCCACTTGTATATTACAGAGAACTCCTGACCCCTCTCGTTCTGCTCAAAATTCGCCACTGCCAGGAAGATCTGGAAAAGGAAAAGCTGGGACTGCTTGGTGTTTTCTCCTCTCAGAGGAGCACGGGCAAGAAAACACAGGGGGAGGTGGGATGGAGGGCAAGGGATGGAGGTGGCTGGTGTGGGACAAGATGGCCCTGGCTGCGGTCCCTGAGCAGTCCCCAAGAAGCACAAAGAGGGGACAGGGACCCTGTGGCCTGTGGGGGTCTTTGCAGCTGGCAGGGGCACAGGTGGCAGCCAGCAGCCTCTTAGACAGGGGGAGGGAGAGCAGAGCTGTCTCCACTCACGCCCCTCCAGCCCCAGGAATGGGGAGCACAGACATGAACTGTGCTGGGGAAGGAGGGAGGCTCAGCTGACAAACCCTCCTGTAAGGAAAGGTGGTTCAGAACAAAAAAAGGCAGGAATGATAATGGTAACAATGACAATAATGATAACAATGACAATAAGGATAATAATGACAGTAATGGTAACAATTCCCTGAGGCAGAACGTCTTGCAGACCAAGAAACCCCTGTGCAAGTGTAAGAGACAAGCGTGGTGCAGCAGAGGCAGCCAAGTGCGGGGCAGGGAGCACATCCAAGCTCTGTCATGCTGGCTCTGTGCCACTCCAGGGTCCTTCAGATGGAGCAGCAGAGATTATGCCCCAGTTTGGGCCACAAAGAGGCACAGGGCCATGGCCCACAAAGAGGAGAGAGTCAGTGGGGATGTGTCCTGCCTCCTGGCCTGTACAGGACCCTGCCAGCACCAGCCTGGGGCTTTGTTCAGCCAAGGAGTGGCCACCCCCAAGGACAGGACTGGGCTGGGTCTCCCTGTCCCCTCACAGAAGGTGAATCCTCAGCTCTGCTCTCTCTTCAAGCACCAGTCCAGGGAGCCCCTTTGGGGCATCTCCACCACCCACTTCAGTGGGAAGAGAAACACCTGGATCCAGCCCCACAACCCAGGAGTCTCAAGTCCCCTGGTCTGCACTGACAGGGACCACCAGGAGCCCCCAACCCGGTGGAGCAGCAGCAGATCCCAGTGCAGTGACAAGGTGCTGTCACCCACAGAGGTGCTGCCACCCACAGAGGTGCTGCCACCCACAGAGGTGCATCCCACCTGCCCCGTGAGAGGGGAACCTGGGCTACTGGGATCACCAGTACTGAAGATGCTGCTGGTGTAGCACCTCTTTGGCCCCCATCTCCATGGAGAAATGCTGGGAACCACCTTGAGACTCCCCAGTGCTCCCATCTCCTGCTTGTCAGGGTGCAGCTGGAGTGACGGGGAGCAACGTTGGGGACATCAGGCACATTCCCAGCCCAAAGCCAGCGCTGCAACACAGCTGCACTTCCAGGCCTTCTGCAGAACCCCACCAGCAGGGACAGTCCCCAGCACCGCGTCCCCTTTCAGAGATGGTGCCCAGCATCACTTCCCACCGCCACCAACAAGGGACACGGCCCGTTTGTATCCAGCCAGCAGGGCTGTCGGAGTCACCAAGCCTGGAGGCAGCAGTTTTGCCCACCCCTCTGCACCCTGGAGCACGTGGCTGGCAATGGGGGAGCCCTGCAGTCACCCTGGGGACAAAGCCAGAATGGGGCACGACAGAGGGGGAATAATCCCAGCTTCCCTGGGAGCCCTGCACAGAGCTGGCTCTCAGCAGATGGCTTTCCTGGCGCCCCTCCAAAGTGATAAGTAGCTTCCCAGGGAGAGGAACCAGGCAAATCCTCTGCTCAAGTCCCAAGGCAGATTGCCCAGGGGAGGAGAGGAGGCTCTGAAGTCCTGGAATAATTTAAAAGCAAGAGAGTTTAAAAATGCAGCAGGTTGGACTCGGTGGGTCTCAGGAGGGAACTGCAGGCTCTGATGGCTCTTTAAGACCACAGGAGATCTCTGAGATGCAGTTACCCACTGTGCCAGGTGCTGGCAATGGCCTGGGTGGATGTAGCTGTGTCTCAGCAACAAAATGAAACACAGCAGGCAGTCCACGGATGAGCCAGCAGCCCTGGAGAGCCCTGGATCATGTGTGTCAGCGTGACCCCATCAAAGACAGCAGAGAGGGAGATTCACCCCTAAACCACGCCCAGGACCCCGGCCTTCAGAGAAGCCGGTGTCGGGCAACTTCAATTTCATATCCTGAAATATGGGGGCATCTTCCTGGCGGACTCACCTTCTTCCCAATGGTGAAATACTTGCAGGACTGAGCTTGGTAGGTGGGGATGTTCTGGTAGTGCACGAACTTCCCGTCGGTCCACCTGTAGATGGCCGACCCCGGGGGCGTGACCCGGTTGGCCATGGCTGCGAACAGTCCCACCTTTGGGATGGTGAAGACCTCAATGCCCATCGTCTCCGAGTTGGTCACCAGGTTCTGGTACTCCTCCACGTAGTCCAGCCTGTGTTGGACTGGGAGCCCACAAAAAAGAGGGGTGAGGTTAAAACCAGGGGATTTTAGCTGGAGAGGGACCTGGCTCAGTGGTGCTTGCTGCCGTGCAGAGATTTGTGGGGCAAATGAAGGTCCTGGTGTCACTGGGGCTGAAGGGCCAAACCAAGGGGTGGTGAGAGGCTGACTCCACCTCGACAGGCAGCACATCCAGCCCCATCCAGCCCTGCCTGTTCTCCAGCGGAGAGCAGAGCTGTGTCCTTTGGGAGCAGGAAAGAACCCCATGCCATGGATTTCGATCGCTTTGATGTATTTATCCTCAAGAGAACAGGGAGGAGATGACAGGAGGAGAGGTTAGAGAAGACTAAGACAGAATTAATGCCAGAAATCGGAGCAGAATCCTCCAGAGTGGCCCCGATGGCAGATGGATGGGCACTGGAAGGGACAAATGGCAGGGGAAGGGCCAGTGCTGGTGGCACCAAGGGGCACAGGTCAGTAAGATCCCAGCATGAATTCTCCCTGGGGAAACAAGGACACGGTGCAAATCCTGATGATTCCAGAGCTAGGGAAGGATAGGGGGTCCAGTCACTGCTAGCTCCTGTGGGGAACAAATGGCTCATCCAAACCCACCCTGTGGGTATCAGCAGGAGAAAAATGCTGGGAGAGGAGGGAAGGGGAGGACAGTTCAGTTAGGGCCATATGGCCTGGAGTGAGTGGGAGAGTGCCAGTGGATGACATCCATGTCACCATTGAAGAACACCCATCCAAGCCAGGCTCTGCTTGCCTTTTCCACCTTGGTACTCCCACTGCTTTCCTTACAAAGTGTCCCACCAGAGCCCAGATGACACTGAGACCTGTGTCTGCCACCCTCCCAATCCCCCCCAGTATTTCTGGCAGCTGATGGCACTCTTTGTTTCCCCTTATCCATCCCACAAATGCTTTGGCACCAGGAGCACCAGTGCCTTTGGAAACCCACGGAAGGGAGCACCCCAACACCCTGAGCATGGCTCTCCACGGGGTGAGCTGTCCTGCTCAGACAGGTCAGGAGCTCATCCTGCCCAGAAAATCCCCAGGAGGGACAGATAACGTGGAGAAGGTGGAGGGACCACAGAGGGACTTGAATCCAGAGGTTCTCTGGAAGCGTCGTGGGCACCGAGAGCAAAGCAAAGCCTGGCCAAGCAGGGGACAGACAGGGGGACACCCCAGCCCCTCACTCTGCTGCTGATTCCCATCCCAAAGTGGTCTCAAGGGCAAATCTCAGCTCCTGCTCTGCTGCAAGGGCCTCCTTCCCTCCCCACCGGTACCTTCCAGCATGGAGAGCCAGGTGCTGCCGTTGCAGAGGTACAGCCCTCGTCGCGAGGCGTTGAACCAGAACTGCGCCTTCTCCTGCTTGGTGCAGCGCGGGCGGGCCCCCAGGGTCACCTTCATGTCAGTCTCTGGGCATGGAGAGGAGTGAGGCAGGAGCCTCTCAGCGCTCACAGTGGAGGAGCAGAGAGGCAGGAGGGGCGAATGTCCTGGTCTCGTACTGATGATGGGCACCAGGCAGGGGGGAAATGGAATCCCAGCACGAATCTGGGAAGCCACAGACTGGGAAAACCCCATGTGAGGCCACTGACATGAGCCCAGCTCTGCCAAGGGACCCAGGCAGGGCCGCCCCATCTTTTCAGGGAGATTTTGGACAGGGATCCCAACACACGCACATTGAGAAACAGAGGGTGCTGGGAACACCCTCTTCCCCTCTGCTCCTGCTCTGTTCCCAGCCCCGTGCAAAGACCCTTCCTCACAGAGGTGGCCAACAGAGCCTGTGCCATGGGGGCACTGACCGTGGGGGCACTGACCTTAGGGGCACTGACCGTAGGGGCACTGACCGTAGGGGTATTTGAGCACCTCGTTGCTCACTGGCTTCGCAGGGACATCCTGGAGGACGGTGGGGACGGAGAGCGTTGCCACTTTGAAGTTCACAGCGTGGCATATCCGAGGAGTGGCATCAGCTCCTGGCAGCAGGACAAGCTGTCTCAGCAAGCCCTGGGAAAGCAGGAGCAGAGGGATGGAGACCAAGTCCAGCCAGATCACAGAATGGGAAGTGCAGGTAATTCATGCCTTGGATTTCCTGCCTGACTTCTGCTTGTTGCCCTCCCTCCCGGGATGCAGAAGCGTCCATGGGATTCATGCACATTTATCAGATCCCAGATGCCCAGCTGGGGCAATCGAAATGTGAGGGGAGCACTGGCACGGGGCTTGGAGCTGCAGCTGCCTTTCACTGCCTCCACACGGGAAGGACCCCCAGCCGCCTCTGCTTCCCATACCATGGCCCAAGCCCAGGCAGCGTAGGGGGCTGAGAGAGGGCTGTGGGTCATCCCACAGCCACCACGAGCACCCTGGGCACGCCTGGGTACCCCCGGACACCCCACACCGCGGGGCACCTACCGTGAACACGCCTTTCCTTCTCCGCCTGTTGCCCAGGTAGAAGCTGGCTCTCCTCACCGACAGCGAGGCTGGAAAAGGTGTCTCCACCACCCTGGGGATGGGCAGAGAAGAGGTAGGGGACGATTTCACAGCATCTACTGGATGCTGGTGGAGGAACATCACCCTGCCCACCCTGCTGAGCCCCGCACCGCCGTCCCCAACCTACACATCCTTGGGGATGCTGCAGTCTACCGTCAAGGAGAAGGACTGGCCGGAGACAGCCAGGACGAGCGTGTGCCACTGGTTGTCGGAGAGGGACACGTTGGGGAAGGTGACGCGGCTCTGCCAGCCGCCGACGCGCTCCTGGCTCCAGAAGAGGAAGTGCAGCTTGTCGGGGGCGTAGCGCAGCCCCACCAGCACGCTGGGGCTCTCCTCCACCATCAGCGTGAAGATGTACTCGTTCCTCTGCGGGAGGGACGGGCTCTCAGCTGCGGGCCGGGCCGTGCCCGCGCCGTGCCCGCCGGCCGCGCTCACCTTGGCGGGGACGCGGAGCGCCCGCAGCGTGACGATGATGGAGAACTCCTCGGGGAAGCGGTCGCAGTGGATGAAGAGCCGCGAGGCGGGGAAGCCCAGGGCGCGGGGCCGCGAGGCCGAGAGCTGGAAGCCGCGCATCCCCTGCACCTGGAACACCCGCATGCCGCGGGCCGGCACCGCCTCCGACAGGATGTCCAGCGGGCGCAGGTCTGGGAGAGAGACAGCGGAGCGCGTCACGACGGGGGAAGCCGTCCCACCCTGTCCCGCTGTGGGATGGGGTCACCACAGCGCCTCCCCAGCAGCAGCACGGCCTGGCGTGCCGCGGTGGCCTGCTGGCCCTTGCCTGGGCTCTGCCCCGAGCCCCTGACCCAGGGCCAGAGGCACGATTTGCCGTTCAGACACAGGGCTGGCACCTCCATCGCCACAGCAGGAACGCCAGGTGTGCAGAACCGTCTCACTGATGCAGCTCTGAATGCTGACACCGGAGCTAGGACCTGCCAGCCAGGCAGCCCCAGGCTGCCACCAGCCTCCCAGGGATCCACCGGCATCAGCAAGCGCAGCCGGAGTCGGGAGAGCAGGCGGGGACCCGGCAGCACAGATTTGCTGGCAGGGCAGCCACCCGTCCCCATCTCTGTCCGCAGGGCAGTGGGGACAGCTCTGCCCCTCCAGTCCCGGTTCAGGCTCTCCCAACCCAGCCCTAATTGCACGCGTGCACACGCACTCTCCCAGCAGGCATCAAAACCACTCATTATAAATAATTACCCTCTCCCCAGAGAAGAAAACGCCGTGCCCAGCCCCAGGGCATCGCCCCGGTGAGAACACACAGCACAGCAGCACCACAAGGTGCCACCCCACAGAGCAGTGCCAGGTCCAGCGTCTCGGCACGGGAAGGGCTGTGCCAGCTGTGGGGACTTCTCCGACCCTTCTGTTTTTATTTTTGAATGCTTTTCTGGCAGAGAAGGGAGATGATGCCCGAGAGATGAAGCAGCACTTGGCTACACTAAAACATCCCTGATTCCGTCCCGCCCCGCTGAGACCTGGCTTTTAGCTCCAATTTGTACTAATAAATCCGGGCTGCTGGGGCACAGCGGGAGAGCTGGGAAGGAGGGAGCGGGGAGCAAGGCCGGGCTGTGTGTCTGAATCCAAACCAGCTGGAGAAGGGAAGCGCTTCCTCCCGACACGCCTGGCCAGCCCAGTTCCAGGTGGGCAGGAGCAAGGAGGAATCTGCTCGTGTGGCTCCATCCAGACCAGAGCAGGGAGATCAGTGAGGTCCTTCCCATCCTGGCTGCTCCGTGTGCTCCCTGCCCACCCCACTGCTGGTTTAAGCTGTTCCTAAAGCAAAGTCTTGGCGGGGGAGTTTTAAGTGGAACAGCTTATTTCAGAAATGCATCACTCGGGAAACGGCCAGTTCCTGTTTTTCCCAGCAAAAAGTACAAGCTGAACTCAGGCTTGGATTTGCAGAGGGGTTTAGGAGCCCCCAGTTGCCCCTGAGATGGTGAGGATGAGCTGGGGGAGAGCTCGGCTGGGGCTGGAGATTGTGGGCCAGGAAGGGGCCAAGTCCTAAACCCAAACCCAAATCCCTAAATCCAAAGATCTGCGTCCCAGTCTGCCTCCCACATCCATCGCTGCTAAGGCTGGGAGAGCAGCTGGGGTGCCCCAGCCCAGCTTGGGCAGCACAAATGGGGTCAGGAGGCCTCGTGCTGGGGTCCCCAGGATGATGCTGGGGCCTCAGCACCCCTGGGATCCCTCCAGCCAAGTCTGCTCGGGGACAGCGGGGACATTCCCAGAGAGACTGGAGCACCTCGGGGAGGAGAGTGGGCAGAAACTCTCCGACCTCTCCCCATTTTTCTTCTCACACCGTCTGGGCCGTAACAAAATGCAAATACAGTTGCCACCAAACTGGGACAAGCCCTAAGCACGCAGAGCCTGGGCCCAGGCAGCCCCAAAAACTGAGCTCAGGCTTCGCTGCCCTCGCAGCACAGGCATGGGCATGGGGTGGCAGAGCCAGGGCATGGGGATCCTCTTCGGCACTGGCTCGTCTCGGAAATGCCGCTGGAGCTGCCAGCTCCTCGGCCGGGACGCTGGGACGGGAGCTTTGGCTGCCGGCAGGGCGGAGGCTGTGCCTGTCAGAGCACAGAAGAGTCCGGGGCAGGAGGGACTTTCCAAGGGGACTTCGTGGCTCTCCTCTCCTTCTTCCAGTCCTTCCCCTCCCCTCCGCCTGGGACAACGCTTGTGCCCCAGGGACAGACACACAGCTCTCCCCACAGCTCCCAGAGGGCTGGTTGCTCCCCGGCTGGCATTGTGGGGGCTGCAGGCACAGGAATGACCCCACATCCTGCTGTCCGTGGCTGCTGGCAGCACCTGAGGCATCACTGTCCCTCGGTCCACTTGAGCGGACGCTGAGCACCGACACACCGGGGCTGGGCTGCCAGCGAGAGGCTGACCCACACGGGCCATGCCCCCCAAAACAGAGCACGCCTTCTGGGGTGCGCGCTGGCAGCGTGGGGAGCAGCCCCCCTCCCCAAAACCAGCAGTCCCAGCAGGGTTAACACCTCCTGTGCAGCCCGCCCGCCCTTCGCTCCTACCTGTGCAGTGCTGCCACGTCCGGCCTGCCCGGCTGGAGCCCCCGCCGCCGGCCCAGCGGAGGAGAATGACCCAGAGCAGCAGTGGCGCCGACATCGGGGGCCTGGCCTTAGGGGGTCCATCCACTGGGACCCCCCCCCGCTGTCCACTCCTCTGCTCGGCTCAGCGCCCCGGGGGCTCTCGCATGCTCTGCAGTGGGACCCCCCGGAGACCCCCGCACCGCTCCGTCCTCCCCGGGGCCGTGTCACCCCCGGCTGCCAAACCCCGGCTCTCTGCCGGTGCTTTGCGTGGGCATCGCCCCCGGGGGCTGGCGGGGGTCTCGTGGGGCGGCCGCCGAGGCAGTGCCGGCTGCAGCCTGCACACAGACATTTAAATGAGAGGTCGGTGGTGGGAGAGGAGGAGTCCCGGCTCCTCCGGGAGCTTTTATCTTTTGCCCAACCCTCTGGAAGGCGGCTTTGGGGAGGGATTTTTTAATCATTATTTTTTTTGCTTGCTTTCTTTGCTTCCTTTCATTTTTGGTGATTCGTTTTTCTGGGCTCACGTGGGAGTAGGTGGGAGATTCACCCCTGCCTGGAGACGCCTGGGTGGGAACCCTCCTGCCCCTAAATGCATTGGTTTTCAGCTTGTATTGGACAAGAGACCCTCTGACCCCACTGTACCACTTCAGCATGCCCAAAAATAAGCCAGATCCCAAAAACTGCGTATTTCCCCCCCCAATATTGTCCCAGGCAGGTGATGCACATCCCATGCCCCAGGCAAGGCTCCATCCCAAGGGCCAGCCACCAGATGCCACCGATTCAGAGACCCTCCAGGTTCTGCTGTTCCAAGGGGAGCATCGGCAGCGGGAAAGCTCCCTGCACACAGCGAGCTCCGCTGGGCTCCTCCAGCCACAGAACGAGTCTCTTCCATTCCCCGAACAATTGAAACAGGCTCCCACCCCCCTCGTCCCCAAAGCCTTTCCGCAAGGCGAGCGCTAGAATAGAAAGCGGATGGCGAGGACCAAACGCCAAAAACTGTGTCGCAAACTGGGGGTTTTGTCAGCAAGGAACAGCCAGAGCCCGACCCGCGGCCGTGTTCGCTGCCAGTCTGTCCACACCCCGAAATCGGCCGTGCTGGGACCGAGAGTGCAGCCCGAGGTGTGCAACCCGTGGTGGAGCGCAGCACCACGCACGCACCTCGGGCTCGAATCCCAAGAGGAGCTGTACTGGCCCCCACAAAGCCCAAGACACCAGAACGTTGGTGCCTCTGTCCCAGAGCCTGGAGAGTGGCTGCGTGCCTGTCCAATAGCCCCAGCAGGGCTGCACAGAGCTCCCCCTGTCCAAACAGCCTCCCTTTGGGCATCCCCCAAATTAGGATTCTTCCAGGATTGTGCTTAAACAGAGCTTAACCTCTCTGCAAGAGAGAGCTGCAGAGGTGAGGCACTGTCTCCTCATCATCCTCATCCTCATACTAGGGATGGTGTCCAGTGGCACAGCCATAACCAAACCTGGGGATCCCAAATGGCACCTGGGGGTCCCAAATGGCAGCTGGGGGCCCTGAATGGCACCTGGGGGTTCCAAATGGCAGCTGGGGGCCCTGAATGGCAGCTGCTGGAGGTGAACCCAAGGGATGCAGGAGGAGAAACCATCCCATCTCTCCCAACAGGCACAGACCCTCCTGATACTCTCCACAGCCTTGAGGACTCCCACCAGGGCTGGGACTGGCAGCAGCACCTCACTGGAACCCCACACCATGGGAAGATGGAGACTGGTGTTCCAAACATGTCTGGCAGAGAGGTGGAGCACTGGAGGGGAGGCTCCCGTCAGGTTGGAACTGGGGAAGGCATCACAAATAAGAATCAGAGCCACCACATTTCCCAGGGCTGCACACATGTGTCAAGTTAAGTGTGGCTTTGGGAGCTGGCAGCACCGCCCTGAGCAGGGGATGGATTTGGGGAAGGCTCCTGCCGAGGCTCTGCGAGGGTCCGGGGAGGGAGGGAAAGTCCTGGCAGAGATTCCGAGTCGATTGGTTTTCCAAAGGGGATTCAGCCACCTTTGAGTGCTTTCTTGACCAAAAAAATAGCCAGTGGGGACATCTTCAGAGCCAAGGACACTGCTCTGGGTGTCCCCTCCAGACACAGGGAGATCTGTGGACTTCCAGGCAGGAGGTGGAGGGAGTGAAGCCCCCACCAAAGAGCACGGAGGACACGGTGGGCTCAGGCTGCTGTTCAGCCTCGTTAATGAACAGTCTCCTGACGAGGACAGGGACACTGAAGGTCCCCAAGGGTTTTCCCCATCACTGGGCTGGGGATGCTGGCATGGCAGAAGATGGTGGAGTGGCTTGGGCAGTGCCCAGTGCTTTCCTCCCTGCCTGGGGAACCGAGCTGTGATGTGAAGTAAGGACAGGGACACATCGCTCCCCGCTGCCACACTGGGTCCAGGACCTGCTCCGTGTCCCAAGGACAGTAGGAAGTGGTCTGCAAAATAGTTCCTAAGCACACAGGCACACATTCCTATGTGCAGAAGCAAGCACGAGGGGATGAAATAAAAGAGACAAACAGTGAGACGTTTGCCTAATTCGCATGGGACATAAATAAAACCATGTGGTGGCTCCGAACAAAACGATCCTTGGACGTTCACCAGAAAGGTTTGGCCATCCCTGGGTTAGGAAAGGTTGAGAAACCCATCTGTAGGCAATCCATTGCAAGCAGAGCTTTCATGCAGGGGACGGTGCGAGGAGGGCACCTCATGGAGGCCAGGGACGGGCTGGACCCCGCACACGGGGGAACGTTCCTGCTCTTCCAGGGCTGTAACTCATTCCTTATTATTTGCAGACACAAAGTCGTGTTTCAGGGCTTCATGCCTTATTCATTTCAGTCTTTATTCCTGACATCTGTATGTAATCAGAGAATCCTTTAGGTTGGAAAAGACCTCTAAATTCGTCAAGTATTTTCCCCTGAAACGCAGCGCAGGCATCAGCAAGGGCAAAGCTTTGAGGGACCCCATAAGTAACTGACAGACAAATGCCCATCTCATGGTGTCCCCAGCCTTTGTCCACTCTCCTGCCTGCACCAGCTGGGCCAGTGGAGCCTGCCACACACTCACATCCACGGAGATAGAGCTGGAGGTCAGTGGTGAGCACACAGAGCTGGTCTCACCTGTGTGAGCAGCAGGGTGGAGATCAGCCCTTTGAAGGGTATGGGGGGAACTGTTCTCAGAGTGACATCCCAGATCGCAGTTCCCCAAACCACAGTTTGGGTTCAACGACTGGAACACCATCCCCAGGATGGTGGGATGAGGTCTCCATCCTCAGCCGTTTCCAAGGCTCCTCCCTTTGTCACCTCTGCCCTTTCTCCCAGGCTGAAAATCTTCCCTGTGTTTCCTGGAGCAACTTCAGCTCCCTGAGTCCAAGCCACCATCATAAAGCAGAGTTCCGGCAAGAAATCTCCACACCAGGAAACCTGTCAGCATTGTACAGAAGTGCAAACGTCTTTAACCCCAACGCCTTTCAAAAGCTGAATTCCCAGAAGTTTTGGAGAAGTTCTGCCAGGAAAAGTTTTGTGAAAGACCGGGAGGATTGCAAAAGGCACCGATTTTAGGAAAACCACCAAAAACAAGCACAAAGCCGCTCCAACGCAGCAAGTCCTGCTGCCAGCTTCCCAGCATGGAGCTGCCTTCGGGAGCAATCCCTGCCAGGCAGTGGCGAGCCACCAGCGTCGCTCGTGTCCCAGAGCCCTCCGTGTCCCCACACCCACCGCCAGCCTCAGGGAGCGAAGGAGCCGGGAGCCCCCAGCCTGCTGTGGCCATGGCAGCAGGCAGTGGCTTGCAGCCCATGTCCCTGTCCAGGCAGCCAGGAGCAAGCTGAGCATCCTGCCCTGCATTTGGAGGACACATGGCAGCTGAGCTGGCAGGCTCTGAAAGGGCTCCAGAAAGCAGACACTTGACTTTCGCCAGTCCAAGGGAAGCCAGGCTTAGGGACCACGCTTCCACACCGGAGCTGTTTCGGATGGGGCTGTGCAGCACCCACAGCTGCATCTCCCCTCGTTTCACCCCTGCATGTGACCAACAGCCCTTCACTCTTGCCTGTCCCTTGGTGATATAGTTGGTTTAATTTTTGTCACCTTCCCCCAGTGTGCCCAAACCTGTTGAAGAGGCTGAGACACCTCCCCGCAGCTGCAGGATCCCCAGACTCACCACTTTCCAGTAGGGCAGCTCTGTATGGATGGACGGCATCCAACCCAGGCAACCATGAGCATGCCAGCTATGGGAACAGTGCTCTGGGTGTTTTCTGTAGATCTCAGGTCTACATGGAGGCAAAAGAGCAGGACAGGGGCTCACAGGTCACTTGGTGGTGGTGCAGGAGATCCAGGAGCTCTGCCTGCTCCACCTGCAATGGGAAAATTCTGCTTGGCTTTGAGTTCAGCTGAGATCTCTCCGCAAAGGGAATAAACAGTGTTCCCGAGGCCAAGGGGAAGGAGGCAACATTCCTGTTCCATGCTTACTGCCTGCGCTTTAATCTCCTCCAGCGACAGCTCTTGTCCCAACAGCCCGGGGCTGTGCAGAGCAGCTGGGGGTTTGGAAACATCCGAGCTTTCCTGCATCAGGACCAGCAGCTCACCAGGCTGAACACGCACACCTGGGGGCTCTGAGTGGGGAAATGTCAGCCTGGCCAGGCAAACCCCACGTCAAGTGCCCTGTGCTGAGTATTGCCCAGAGATGCTGTGGGCTCTCCATCCCTGCAAATGTTCAAGGCCAGGTTGGATGGGGCTTGGAGGAACCTGGGCTAGTGGAAGGTGTCCCTGCCCGTGGCAGGCGATTGGAGCGAGATGAGCTTTAATATCCCTTCCAACACAAAGCATTTGGGGATTCTGATTCTATGATCTCTCTCCACAGGCTGCCTTGGAGTAACACCTGAGCCCCAGGGCTGGCTCTGGCACGGGGAGAGGAATCTCCCTTGGCAGTGCTGGGGGAAACCCTCCTGCGCCTTTGCTTGTAGCCCTTTGATCCAGGCAGTGACCACATGCACCAGCTCTCAACAGGCAGGTGGTGGTAAGCGGCACCAAGAGCCACAGCAGGGAAAACCAGGGATTTGCCCCCACACGCTCAGGCCCTTTGAGAACCGGCAGGGATAGAAAATGGGAAGCACAGAGCTGCTTGGACAGAAATGATCCCATGGCTCCCAGGTTAGGGATCAGTCAGCAACTTCTCTGCCACAAGCCCACCTCAGACCGCCCGCCCCAGGAAGGTGTGGGCACCACAATCCTCTCCCCAGTGCTGGCAGCAAACGTGGGCTGTGACCATGGGCTGAGCTCCCTGCAGCAAACAGCAGCTTTAGCATTGTTTTGCTCTCCAGCCGCGAGAAAACCTCCTGCCCCCTGACACAGAGAACCACTGGCCAATTTTATCGCTCACTCGTACGACAGCGTCAAGCTTTAGTTATTCTATGAGCGATGATTCCGGCTGTGGAGGGGCCGGCAGGCGGCAGAGCGGGCGGTGGGCTCCGGGTGCCAAGGCAGGAGCTCCGGCAGCCACGCTCGCTCTGCCCACCCGCCGGCAGCCGAGCGCGGCTCCATCTCCTCCGACATCCGGGAAGGAATGGGAACAAAGGCAGAGAACAATTCCTATTGTTTTCCATGACTTTCTTCAGGGCAGTTCTTCCAGCGCAACGCTGCTGCCCAGTCACTCCGGCTGCAGCACCGCGGCCCCCTGCGCTCGGAGCTGTGCAGATGCCGCTGGGGACAGCGGGGACGTGGTTCCCGTGCCGAGGTGCCTGCCACCCAACCCTCGGAGCCTGGTCTCCCCTAGCACAGAGACAGCAGTCTCGGCAGGGTTATCCTGCTCACCACAGCTCCTGTCCTACTCCCCGGCACCACTTGGGCATTCCTGAGATGCCCAGGCGTGGGAATATGGCAGTGCTGTGTTAATGGTTTGACTCCACGATCTTAGAGGTCATTTCCAACTGAACGATTCTATGATGACACCCAGATTCCTGTAACCGGCCAAGGCACAACGCCTGTGGTGGGGAAGGGGTGAGCTCAGCCCGGGCTCAGAGTGAAGGAGATCACCCTGATCACTTCCATGGGTCTCCAAGGGGGAACTGAAGCATCTACAGAGGAATCATGGAATGTTTTGGGTTGGAAGGGACCTTAAAGCCTATCTTGTTCCACCCCCTGCCATGGGCAGGGACACCTTCCACTAGCCCAGGTTGCTCCAAGCCCTGTCCAGCCTGGCCTTGAACACTTCCAGGGATCCAGGGGCAGCCACAGCTTCTTCTCTGAGCAAAGAAGGCATCTAATGTGTGAGAGAGAATTCAACCTACGAGTCTTGTTGGATGGGGATGAATGGATAAAATAAATCAAATGCCCCCTGGTCACTGACTGGGTGCTCCAGGGACAGATGCTGAAAGTATCAAATGCTAAGCAAGGCTGGATGGGGATGCTTTGGACAAGTGGCTTCTCCAATAACACTGATGTTTTTGTAAAACCACGCTTCGTACAGAGCCTAAAGAGCTCCCTACAGCCCACAGACCCCAGCCCTCCCACCAAGGCCATGCCTAGGCTCCAAGGAGAAGATCCCATATCAAAGCAGGATCTGGCCAAGGACAAAGCTCAACTTCTAACTGCCTCTCCAGACAGAGTGGGTTTGGAAACACCTGGACTCCAGCCTGCCTGTCTGGCATCCTCCTGCATTGCAAGAACTGGTGAGAAAAGCCAAGCTCTGGCCGAGCGAGGCCCCTCTGGAGCCACCCTCACAGCAAGCCTACAGATACCAAGGAAGGATCTCCAACCCCAGAGGTTTTTGCTTCAGAACAAGTTCACCTGATCCGATCCACTCCGTATTTCACCATTTCCTAGCTTCCAGAAGGATGAAGGGCAAGGGGAAGAAAGACATCCCTGGGGATGAGCTCTGCTGGTCATTTTCAGATTGGAGACGTTTCTAACACACCTGTCTCACAGAGGGAGATCCCCCAGCACCTGACCTGCTGACCAAGCTTGGAGGGATCTGACCGGGGCTGGGTTTGATCAGATCTCTGAGGGGTCTTCCTCTGACTGCCAGAAGAAGACAGGGATCCTGGTGAAGCACCACACAGGAGAGGAATCTGTGAGAGCCCATCCCAGGCAGACTTAGCAAAGAAACCTCGGTTCATTCAGCATCCCCATGCCACCCCAATTGGGTTCAATCTGCCAATTATTTTGGCATGGGGAAAACTGTGTTGGGCCCAAACCTCCATCCCAGCTGTGGGTGGAGAGCCTCCCCATGCCGGGCCCCACACCCAAGCGCGTGGGTGTCCCCCACCCCCTGTGTGTTTTGTCCTGAATTTCTGCTGCTTTGAACCCACCTCTGGTGTCACCCTGCAGCCCCTGGCTGCAGTGGGGGCATTTGCCTTCGCTCCTCAGCGAGCCCTGCCCCAGGACACCCCTTCCTGGCCACCCCCTGCCGTCCCTCTGGCCAGGGACACCCGGCTCCGATCAGAGCTGTGACAGAGCCACAGCCTCACCCCCCACTCAGGGTGCCCCACACAGAGGAAGGGGACTCAGGCCAGGAGCTGGTTCATCTCCCCCCAAGCCCTTCAGGGACATGACCAGACAGACCCGCTCCCAAATCCCTCCCAAGAGCTCACACACACACACACTGCTCACCCTGTAATAACCCACGGGCCGTGTCACTGCCATTAATTATGTATTAGCATACCCCATCATCTTACCTACTGCCCAGTCCCATCTCGGGGGTGTGAGCCACCTTCAAAAGCCACCTGGCTGGTTCTCCTGGGGCTCTTACACCACCTGCCCTGGGAGAAGCCCCATGGGAGCAGGCTGGGATAGGCAGGAAGATCACCAGGGCTGGAGTCATGGGGAAGGCACAGACCACCCATATGTGGGGCCATGAGAGCACCAAGCAGGACCACCAAATGTTCAATGGCTTGAACAGTTCCCTCCTCAGTGATGGGTTTCATCCCTGCAGCACCAGGGAGCCTGGCACAGCACTTTTGGTGCCCAGGACATCGGGAGGCACCTGGCAGCAGGAGAGGGGACACCAGGAGCCCTCACTGGGGCTGGCAGCCCAGGCCCTCCAGATTCCTGCACCTTCCCCTTCCTGTGCTACCCCCAACCCTGCCTCCAGCTGGCAGCAAGACCCCCAGCATCTCTTCCCTCACACTCCTCCAGCCTTTGAGCTTCCTGAAGCACAGAGATTTTCTTCTTCCCCCTGAGTCAGGGAATCTGAAAGAGAAGGCACACGGGACGTGTGACCTGTGCTGTGTCCTGCCAGGGTACCGTGAGGACCTCCCGTGCTCAGCCTCCGTCCCTGCCCCTGCCCTGGCTCAGCCACATGCACAGCCCCACACCACGGGACAGGGGAGGCTGCTGCACCAATCCCACATCCGAGACAATCCCAGGATCAGCAGCACAGCTGGCATTGGGGACTGACGTTTCAGATCTGTGCTGCTTCTCCTTTCCATTCGCACAGGGGTAAAACACACAGAACATCCTGGCCAAGACAACTTCAGGAAGACAGCAAGGACCTTCCCAAGGCACAGAGCTTCCCTATTGTGTCCATCCCAATGCAGAGCATCACCTTCCATTCAAGATATCGCTCCAGAAGGGCAAAAAAAAAGCTGGCAGGGAGCCCGGGGCTGGCTCTGCCCCCGAGCTGCAGCCGTTTCATGTGGCTCCAACGCCTCTCACACTTTCAAAGGCACACCAACCCAGCTAATGGATGTCTCACAGCCCACTGTGTGTGTTCTGACACAGCCCCTCTGCCAAGGAAAAACAACAGTGAGCGTGTGTGGATGTGTGTGTATACAAAGGCTTTAAAGAGGACGTTGCTTGCATTTTTACAGCTCTGTTGAAGGGTTTGGTTGGGGTTCTTCTTTTTATATAAAAGCCTAAAGCAAATATAATCCAGAGAAAAGGATTTTTTAAAAATCTTTAATACTTTACCTACATGCATAACACCTGTAGAGCTCTGACACTCCCCAAGGAACATGTTTTATAATAAGTGTTTCAGGCTGAAAAAAGACGACTGCTCAGAAAAACATTGCTACTGGCCAGTACTGCACATCCTGCCAACATGAGTGTTCATTCAGGAAGGGACATGAATAAGTCTTTCAGAGAAGCCTGTCCCAGGAGCCACACATCAGCTCTACAAGCAGTGGTTACTTTCAGGTGTTCCCCACCTGCAGGAAGGTGCCTGTGCCATGAGACCCTCTCAGCTGGTCACAGCAGGAGCCCCCACACCTCCTGTGTGAGCTGAACCCTCCTGCTTTATGCAAGGACTCAGTCTGTTGCAGAATAATGAAGTTTTAGTTCTTTCTGGCAAACAGAAACAGGGAATCTAACATGCCAACCACACTGCCACCTTTAACCTTTCACACAATCCCAGAATGGTGTGGGTCAGAAGGGAACTTAAAGCTCATCCCATTCCACCGCCCTGCCATGGGCAGGGACACCTTCCACTAGCCCAGGTTGCTCCAAGCCCTGTCCAGCCTGGCCTTGGGCACTGCCAGGGATCCAGGGGCAGCCACAGCTTCTCTGGGCACCCTGTGCCAGGGCCTCTCCACCCTCACAGGGAACAATTTCTTCCTAAATGAACACAATGAACAATGAATTTCTTTTGATAAACACAAATGCTCACCACCAGCTTCAGCTGAGTAAATAGCCACCAACTAGGACAGTTCTTAAGTCAACATCAAGTTTTAGTCCTCTGAGGTGAACTTCTGCCTACATTTTGTCACCTTCAAGACTGAGAGGTAGATATGGTCACTGGGTGGCTTCAAATGCCCATCGGCAAGCCCACTGCACGACAGTCACTTAAAAAGAAAGAATTTTTATTTCTGAACAGAGATTTGGGGACTGTGGAAACTCTGAGTAGGAACTGGACATCTGAGAAACCTGGTCGAGTGGGAGGTGTCCCTGTCCATGGCCGGGGGCTGGAACTAGATGGTCTTTAAGGTCCCTTCCCATTCAAACCATTCAGTAATTTTATGATCTACGCGTCCTCCTCAAACCCAAATGCTGATGTCAGCACATTCAGAATGACCTCACCTGCTGTATGCTCACAAGAACTTCCCAGGCCAGGCACGTGGATATAACAATGTTTTTAAGGAGCAAACTACACCACATCTGCCCACTGTCGGCGTTTTATAGTTTTTCTTTGAATTACCCAGCCATTGCCAGTATAAGAGGCAAGACATTTGCCTGTAAAGTCCATGCAATCATGTCAGCTCTTCCACTCCTCCTAAAGTATCCCAAGTTCTAACTGGGTTAGAATAAACCCTTCCACTCCTTTGGAGTGAGTCCCTTGGCCAGGTGGTTACCCATATACAACACCCACTGTGATACATTTGTGTACAACTATAAAAGGAGAAAATATAATCACTTTATTTTCAGTATACAGACTAAATCCCACCATAAAATCAAGATAATGAGCAAGCACACATGAATAAAACACTCTGCACTTAAGCAAACCCCCCTTTTGCCATGCCTGTGTTCCTGCAGTGGCTCTCGCAGCTCTCTGGCTGCAGCTCTCCCAGGAGCAATCCTCCCTCTCCTCCGATGCAAAAAACACTCCCAGTTTGCATAAAGTGCTACATTTTCCTGTATGCCTTGAAATACTAGTTAGGTACAACACTATTTCATCATCTCTGCTCCCAAGCTATGTCCAGTCCCACTCCCACCCTTACATCAAAGCCACAATTACTTCTACAAGGAGGTAAAATCAGCAGGTTGTAGCAATACAACTCTTCAGAGGTGCAGAACAGCAAAGTGTGATCTGCAGCACAGAGAGCAAGACAGAAACGCTGAACAGCTGTACCACGCACGTGCACACGATCACCTCTGTAAAGCTTTCTTCATGGTGTGACTCCTTCCACGTCACACGCTTTTCACATTTAAAAAAACAAAACAGCCCTTGTCAACTTTAGCCCGTTTAAAGCTGCCAACAAAATTGGATTCCGTGTGCTATCAATGGGCATGTTATTGCTTGTAGTAAATTGGAGAAGTCTGGACCTACACATGAGATTGGCTTGCAAAGCAGCAAGGTCAGCAGAGGCCCCTCAGCAGCTTTAGGAAGTGACCAGCTGGTATTTCCTGCACCTTTCACGCTGGCTACAACACTGCAGTCCAAAACACACGTGGTACCATCCTCGAGCAAGCAGCCCATCTCCTCTGGCCCCCATTTCATACACAAGAGCACTCACTGCAGAGTGTCACAGGTAATTTCTCTAAGTCCACCACGCCCATCTTGGCTCGGTCACCTGGAAATGAGGGACAGGGCTGTAATGGCAAAGCAGTGCCAAATCCTCCCAACACTGAGGTGTCACCAGAGTGAGCTGATATTCCTGCAGGGCTATGAACCTTCCCAGCAGAGCAAACACATCCTCACTGGATTTTCCAACTGCCAACGACCTACCTCGCCCGGGTGAACTTGGACCAAAGTGTTTAACAATCCAGCCTTTACACCTTGTGCCTCTTAACTGAGTGTAAAGTTTACAACTGAGTGTCTTCAAGGAGTAATAAAGCAGCTCTTGGGATTTCTGCCAAGCCAACACTGACTCAAAGGCTCCGTACAAACTCACAGTGTTACAGGGGAACACCAGCCCATTCCAGACCCCCAGCCAGTCCTCACAGCTCACTCCTCAAAGTTCCTTTCTTTGCTAACACACCCTGACTATAACCCTGCTTTATAGCCTCTCCTGCTAACTATACCCTTCAAGTCAGATCTGACTGCGACTGCTGCCCTTAACCTAACAAGTATCATAGAATGGATAGATTATTTCCTGTCTACTGCTGCTCCAGATGCAATGCTACCTAAAAAACCACAACTAATTCTTCCAGCAGATGATCCAAACCAGCACTGCTCTCCAACAGCAGATGGGTGAGGGAGGGCTGCAGATTGCCAAGTCTCCAGGCTTTCTGCACCACAAAGTAAGGTAGCAACAAGCAGCCTTTGAAACAGCATCGTCTCTGTATTTTTCTCTACCATTAAATCCCTTTTCCACACAATTTAGTGAGTGAACTAGAGGCTTCTCTGGAGCAGTGGAAGAGAAGAGATGGTAAATAAATAACAAATTATAAGAACTAGGCCAATAGTTTTACGAAGTTTTCCTTTTTGGTACCAGCACTGAGCACTGCTCGTTTCCAGGTGGAGAGAAATACAAAACGCTTCAGTCTCTCTGTGAGCCTAAAGTCCGAGTGACTTCTGCACAATCTGCTTGGCAATTTTGTTAAATTGTTCTCTGTCTTCCCGCCACATCTTGGAGGCGTCTACATTGGCTCCACTTTCATCATTTGGCTCTGAAAAGAGAAAAAGGCAGGTGGGCAATGGAGCTTCTTGCTTCTTCAAGAATGCCACTTCCCCCAGGCTTTGATACACTTCTCCTCCTTGAGACTACAGAAACACCACTAAAGCAAATCCAATGACAGCTCCTGGATTCCCAAAGGGCTCTGACTGAACTGACCACAAGAGAAAGGATATCACAACAAGGTTGAGTTTAGGCAAGAAACAAGTGGCACAGGAGCAGGACTTTCTTTGGTTTGTGCTTTCAGCAGTGGAGCCCCACCATGCACATGGCCAACACAATGTGGCACCCCCAGTGCTGTCAAGGGCTTTTAAAACCGCATGTTTCTCCCTCCAGAACGGTTTTTTTCTTGTTCTCCAGCTTCCCAGACACAAAGCCCCTCCAAGCAGGCCACCCAAACAGGCTGTCACTTGTTGGGATGGCTTGTTCTATTAAAAACCAACAAAACAATCCAAGGAAACCCATAGAACATGCTTTCATTTCTGCAACATCTTTCATCCGACGATTTCGGAACGCTTTCCAAAGCACAGGAAGTGCTGCAGTCCCTGGGGCTCCCCATTTTGTACGGAGGTAAGCTGAAACCCAGGATTTACCAGGTCTGTGGGCAGCACACAGCAGGACGCTGTCCTGGGGTTCCACAAGGCACTCACATACTCTTCCCACTTCCCACACCAGTCCAGACCATGGCAGGTATCTCAGGCTCCCATCCTTCTCCACATGATCCTGATGGTCCACCTTAAAAACCAGCAGGTGTGCAGGTCACCCAGTCTGGTAAACTTGGGCTTACACTACCTGCAGAGCCAGGGCTGAGAGTTTTCCAGTACTCTGAAAGAAGCTGACCACTGGTGTTTTAGCCTAATTCCTCCAAAAGCCATGGGAAAGCAGGATGCACAGGCAGAGAAGAAGACCAGGTGACCCCCACACTTACCAGTCCAGGTATGGCTGCACCACAAACCAAGCTCTTGGAAGCCACGGAAGCTTGGAGGCCATGGGAAGCCCACGGGGTACTATTTGCCTGCACAGCTTCCCAACAGCAGGTTACTATTCCAAAGCTAAAACAGTCCCATGTAGGAATCTGTTGCTTGCTCTTTGGTCAACTTTGCAGCTTCTAAACCCATTTATCCTTCAAAACCAGTTCTAAGGGACGTGGCTCTGCCCTCCTCAGGCAGTTCAGTGGCTCTGTCCACTGTGTGGAAAATGATCCATCTTTTAGAGAGCTGTACACGGCAGAGCTGATCCACAGCCCTCGTTAGATTTAGGGAAAACCATTTGAAAGGCTCCAAAAAAAGTTTTTCACCCCAGGTTTCTTCTCAAGAAGCCTTCCTCTGAACCAGAGATGGCAGAGTGGGGAACATTCCCAGGCTAGGAATAAGAAAGAGAAATGGAGTGTGCTGGCTTCTGAATCAGAGGCCATGGACTCCAGTGTACTGTACTGGGTAGGTCTGATAACCCTTCAGCTGCCAAAGCCAAATCCAGCACAGGCTGTAATCCACAGCTTTAAAAGCTGAATGGACAGCATAGAAAATACAGAGAGGGTTTTGTCCAGGAGCAAGGAACCAGCTGAGCCTCTGGACCCACCTGGTCCATCACTACTGGCTTGGCTGCTACCAACCTGGAAGGAAAGCCTTGCAGTCACCCCCAAACAGGAACATCTGTTACTAATTCAGCTGCATTTTTTCCAACTCTTCTCAGAGCACTGGTTTACTAATAAATAAACACCAGGGCTTTAAGAACTGTGGTTCTGCTGAGCAGCTTTCCACGTGCTTTGCTCAGTGAACAAATCAAGAAGCAGGAGGCAGTTCCAGCTCGCTGAGGAAGTGCAGACAGGACAGCAGTGCTCACCTGCCAGCATGCTAACGACAGACAGGAGGATCTTCTCCACACTCTGCACGGGACTCCACCGCTCTGCGCTGCTCTCGTAGCCCATGGGATCATCCCCAGGAGCATGAAGGATAGAGATGCAGACCCTCCCATCTGGGTAAACTGCACAAAAAGTACACAGGAGTGCTTGTTACTCAGTGGAAATGCTCAACATCTCCAAATCAGTCTTGAGCACACATCAGCCTTGAGACTTGGCTTTTCTATGACTAAAACTAAATCCAGGTTTAAATTTTCTCTTTAGGCAAGAGGACACAAAATCTGAAAGACAAAAAACTAGGAAAAATCTTCTTGAAGCAAATCTAACAAACTCCTTCCCCAAGAGAAACCTGCTGGGAAAACTTGTGTCATTTAATAATCAATCAGTGACAGGCTCCATGGGAAAAATGAACCATGCAGCCTGGTGGAATAAGGCCAGGATTTATGCACAGACACAGCTCCAAACAGGTAACCAGCCCTGCTTAAATGGAAATGAATGCATTGAATGCACATTGGAGTCCTCCACTGGACTGTGACCATGAAAAGGATTGCACAAAGGACGGAAAAGTGTTATGTTATTTATATTATAAATATGAGAAAAAATGAAGTGTTATGTTAAATATATTATGAACAGCAGAACTGATCTTTTTTTGAACATTACAGAGGTGTAACCAGAAGAATTCCCACTACTGGTTTTTTTTTTGCTTAAAGCTCAGCTGCATTAAAGCACCTGGAAACAAGGAAACCTGTGAATTAAGAATCCAGGTGCTTCCCCTCCCACCTTTAGCATAAGCAATGTGTCTGCAACAGTACAAGTTGTCTTCACAGAGACTGGGCTCTACTGACTGGGTAATGAAACCAAACAAAGGTTCAAGAGGCACCACAGAAGAAAACACTGCTCTAGCAATGTGGCCCAACTCTACAGCCTCCTGAGGAACGACAACTTCAGCACGATAACTTCAGGGCTTCTGTTCCTCAGGTGACCAAAGTGGTGCCATTGCCAGGAAAGCAAGACAAAACAAAGTGGGAATGAGTGCTGGAAGCAGCTGTGCTCATTTCCAGTTCCTTCCACTCACCCAGCTATGTCTGCCCAAGCACGTAAGCGTCGTGGAGGACTTTTATTTACAGTTCTTCCTGCAGCCCCAGGCTGGGGACTGGAGCTGGTCTAACCCTAGCTGGAAGAGGTGAAAACAGCAGGTGCTGAATCAGCACTTCTTGCAAGTCAGGAACCCACTGGTAGGAGGTATTTTGGTGGTGAGGGAGTCTCCTGTTTCTGTGCAGTGCCTCATTTAAAACAGCTGGAACGCAGCGGCACAGTCAAGACATCAAAGGCTGATTCCAGGAAGATGTATGGATCTTCTCTCCCTCAGTTCAGGTGAGACCTACCCCTGTCCAGCTGTGGGGCCCCCAACCTAAGGACGTGGAGCTGCTGGAACGAGTCCAAAGGAGGCCACAGAGAGATGCTCTGGGAACAGGCTGGGAGAGCTGGGAGTGTTCAGCCTGGAGAAGAGAAAGCTCCAGAGAGGCTTCAGAGCCCCTTCCAGTGCCTAAAGGGACTCTAAGAGAGCTGGAGAGGGACTTTGGACAAGGGGCAATGGCTGCACACTGCAAAGGGCAGGGTTAGATGGGATATTGGGAAGAAACTGTTCCCCGTGAAGGAGGTGAGGCCCTGGCACAGGCTGCCCAGAGAAGCTGTGGCTGCCCCATCCCTGGAAGTGTCCAAGGCCAGGCTGGATGGGGCTTGGAGCAACCTGGGATAGTGGGAAGTGTCCCTGCCTGTGGCAGGGGGTGGCACTGGATGGGTTTTAATGTCCCTTCCAACAGTCCCTCCCCAAACCACCTACGATCCTGTGATCTCCCCACGTTGACACTCAGTGCCAGTGCAAGCAATGCCATTAATCAGTATTTAGTTATTTTTGCCAGAGCATCCAAGAAGGTCATTTTAATTTAAGAGAAGACAGTTCTGTGGTATCTCGATTCCCCCTCCACATAACATAAACTGCAAAGATGAGGGAACACACCAGACTTTTTAAACGTTCTCCTTGCGATTTCTCACAGGGAGAGGAATAAAACCAGAAAAAGCCCAGCCCAGCCACCCCTTTCTGCAGCCTTTCTGGGTAGAACCAGCCCACCACAACCCCAGCTGAGAAGAAACATTTAAGTGTCTACTTCAGGTGATCTCTGCTTCAGATTAGGAAGACTCAAAGTCACAGGGCTCTAAAGAGCTGAGATGACCATCCAGTATGTTCCAGTTATCCCATGGAAGAAACACCCATGTGTAAAGCCACTTTTAACATAGGAGTCAGGCAATTTGTGCTTCTCCACACCCCACTCCTGGCAGTGCTGCACACAACACAGCTGCGAGCAGTGAACCTCAAGCCAAGGCCACAGCTGGAGCTGCAGGGACAAGGATTTGCTCAGGGAGACCAGTCCTGGCAAGAAGTTTGGGTAAATTAGTCCAGCTGGAGCAAGGTGCTGACATGGCTACAACTGCTTCCAAGTGCCAAACACTGCCCTGCTGCAGACATCAGAGCTCCAGAGGTGATGCCACACTGCCTTGGGCCTGTCCACACAGTTCTGTGCTGTGACATGCAGGTGTGTCTTCCACGGGAGAACAGAAAGATGTGGATTAAATGGGCAAGAACCTGCACAAGCAGTGCTTCCAGAAGGGAATAACAGAGAAACTTCAGGAAATTGCAAAATTCCTTGTATACAGGATTAAATAAATCCATTCCAATCTGAGACTATGACCTGTTTTCCAACTGCAAGAATGTCAGCTGAAGAGGAAGCACTAGGCAGGAGCACAGCATTTGCCTTTTCCTGCTCTTGAGAGTCAGAGACCTGACAGCCTGAATACAGATCCAGCCCTTCAAACCCAGGTAGCAATAGACAACCTTTGCACAATCCAAGTTGATTCAGCAGATGTCAAAAGCAATGATTTTACACAGAATTCCAAGGCTGCTTCCAGAAAGTGGCGGTCCAGGCTGCAAACAGGGGCTTTAAGGTTTTTTCATGTCCAAGGCTCAAACCCGTTAGCTGTGTACTTCTGGTCACTGCAAATACTCCCACTGAATAATAATGTCACCATCATAAATTCACCAAGACTGGAAAAGATCTTTATGACCATGGAGTACAACTCAATCAGTATTGCAGAGCAAAGGCCAGAAAAGTCTGAATATTAAACACTTGGAAATGTGTTGTCTGCTTGGACAGAGCGCTCTGTATTTCAGAGAGATCCCCTCAGAAATGTTAAACAAACCTGTGATTTCATGGGGCAAAAGCCATGCTGCCTAACAAAGCTGCACCCATGAACAACTTTTCAGTCATTAAAATAACACCAAAATACCTAAATACAAGCCACAGAGCAAGACTGGGTTCATGGTGTGTTGGGAACCAACGCTCTCAGGCACATGGTGGGATTCTTGGGGTGTCCTGCATTGAACACCATGATCCTGATGGGTCCCTCCAAACTGAGCATATTCTATGATTCTGTGTCTGAAAAGAGCCTGTATTCATTCACTAAGTCTCACATCCTGTACAGAAGATTTAAAGGCATGGAATTTGCTGGAATCCTTGTTGGATAAGCGAAAGGTTTATGAGGAATAATGGGATAAAGAGAAAAGGACCCTAAGACAGAGCAAAACTGCTGGGCAGCTGAATGCTCATCCTGCGTGCTCAGGGTTGGAAAGGGAGAGAACCACCCTCGGGAAGGATGCCAGCTCTCCTGCTGCAAAAGTTGCTTTTTAAGTTGCACAAGCAGCCCACTCCCCTGTGCATCCTGCTGCATCAGACTCACTGTTGGGATGGAACATCTCACACGTGAATCTCATCTTGGGAGGACTCAATGGGTAGTCCAGTGGAAAACTCAGGATAGCAGGGAAAACCCCATACTCGAAACAGGTGTCTTCAGGACCCCTAGAAACAGATAAAATGTTATTCACCAAAGTTTTAAACAGCTCTTTCACCCAAATTCTTGTCTAATGAGACCTGTGAGGCATGGGTTACATCATCTTCTCCAGGAAACAAAGAGTTAAGGTGCTCTTACCCCACACCTCATAAACCTAAATCCAAATATGAGGCTTGGGAGGCAAGGGGGAAATCAAAGCTTGCACACTAAATTACTAGGAAGGTCACAACACTGTTTAATTAGCAGGGTGTGTCTGGATATAATTGGAGTATCTGGCTCCAAGGCATGTTCCAGGATTTGAGTGTCTGCACGTCAAGCGAAAGCAGAGGCAGGTGTGGGACTCCTGTGCCTTTGAAGATACTATTATGCTCTACAAGACAGAGATGTCAAATGCTGGAGCTCAAAATTAATTTATAAACCCCCCAGAGATCCCAACTGCCAGCATCTAGCACAACCACACAAACACTTATCGCTGTCTGATGCAGAAAACACAGCAAAGGTTTGTAAAAATAAAAACACAGCTCAGAGACCGTAATTGTCAGAGGAGATGCAGGACAACAATGTGTCTTTGCAGACTTCAGGTATTGAGTTTGCCCTCGCTCAAGTGCAGGTGGAGAACAAATGGCTTCATCAGGGTTCTTGTAGAAACATTTCCTTATTGTGTTCAGAATCTAGTTCAAAGTGCAATCGAGCTGAGAACATAAAGACAATTATTCTACCCTGCCTACATAAAACACTTGTGGAAAGTGAGCAAAAAACAAGTTTATTAGCCATGATTTATTCCAATTTGATGAACCATCTGGAAGTTGTAACACAAACATGATTTCCCTTGATTGGAAAGATGACGAAAAAAGCTTCAGCACTGAAAACCGTAGCCAAGGAAACCTCATGTATTTAGTAAAAAGCCCTTCAAACAAAGGTTCCACTGTCTGGGAAATAAGGGTTAGGAATATATTCATGCCTCCTCCTCCCAATCCCCATTCTCTATGCCAGAAAGAACATTAAAGCTGGGGAGCAGCAAATCCTAAAGCCCTAGAAGACTTACTCTCTCAAACTTTGGGTTTCAAAAGACTTGGCTGGTAGATAAACACAAGAACTATGTGATTTAAACATGAATATTGACACTGGCAGGTCAGGTAAGAGAAATGCATCAACATTCTGCAAGAATGAAAGCTGAACCATCTCAACCACTTTGTTCCCTTTCTGGCCTTTTCCCTAAATTTAGTCAGGATTCAATTCACATCTGAGAGTAAACTGAATGCATTTTTTCATGACCATTTTAATTCCAGCTGCATTTTAAAGGCTTATTGTTGAACTTCTGAGAGTATGTACATACAGGCATTGAAAAGCTGGTGGGTGTCTATGTTCTGTTTTGAGAGCAAACCCACAGCCTTAAGGGCTCTTCTGTCAAATACACTCAACCCAACATACTCCATTTTAGGCCCTGTATTATGTGAGCAAAATGCTTTTGTTTTGGCCACTCAGCGCTGCCAGGATCAACTTCAAAGAAATTATTACAGTTAATCCAAGACAGCATTTGCAACTACAAAACACTCAGCATTTGAACTTGACAGCATCACTTTTAGCTCACAAAGGACATTGGCAGGGCCAGGGAGGTAAGAGCATGGCAGCTTCTGCAATCACCCCCCTGCTCTGCAGCGATTCCAAAGCTGACAGAAGACAAAACATGGAAATGAGAAGCTCTGACCTCCAGGAGCTGCTGTTACTCATGCAAGGGGCAGAGAAGAGCGGTGGGTATCTGCCAAACAGGAGAGAGAAGTACCTTGAGGAGGACAGCTAATGGGAATTGTTTAGTTTGGAGAAAAGGCTCCTCAGGGGGGACCTTCTCCTACAACTCCCTGACAGGAGGGTGCAGCCAGGTGGGGGTCGGGCTCTGCTCCCAGAGAACAAGAGACAGGTCAAGAGGAAACGGCCTCAAGTTGCAACAGGGGAGGTTTAGGTTGGATAGTGGGAAAGATTTCTTCCCTGAAAGGGTTGCTCAGCCTTGGCACAGGCTGCCCAGGAAAGTGGTGGAGTCACCATCCCTGAAAGCATTCAAAAAACATGTGAATGTGGCACTCGGGGACACGGTGTAGCGGTGGATTTGTCAGTGCTTGGCAAACAGTTGGATTTAATGGTCTCAGAGGTCTTTTCCAACCTTAATGATTCTGTGATCCTAATTCTATAATCACAGCTTCACATACATTTGCAAATGGCTTATTTGTAAAAAGATGCTGGAAAAACACCAAACCCCACAATCATCAGATGCCCAAAAGGGGAATTGAAACAAAAGTCATAAGCCTAATTATAGATCTAATTACCTTTCTAAACAGCTTTGTGATATGTTGACTTCAATTTATACTCTTTAGTTTTCAAGGAATCTTTGGGCTAATAAAGTTCTTAACCATCATGTGCTTTTGGGGATAAACTTTAATAGCAACACATGCCAACCAAAGAGGGCAAAACTTGGCCTTGAAATGTTAAACCCATGAACACAACGCAGCCTGAAGGGCCTCACGAAGCGCCAGGGAATTGAGCAACATAAGGCAAACTCTCCTGAAATGATGTTGCAAAGATCTGGCTTTCAACAACACTCCCCACCTCCGGTCTTCAGAAAGGTTTTCACGTGGTATTTTCAGTTCTGTGCCCATTGCACTCACTTTGGGAGTGTAAGATCTGTTCTCTCCTTTAGAGATGTCAATACAGCCTTAACATTTATATGTTTCACATTTCTCCAGCATTGCTGCTGCAGGCAAGAACACTGGAGATACAAATTATTATTTCCATTATTTAAAAATGCATTATTTTATCTCCAAGCCGAGCTGTTACATCAATCTGTGTAACATTACCCAGCCTACCTTTGAACTGATAAACGAGAGATGTTTTTTCTCTCTCAGGTCTCTTTTTTTTTTAAAGTTATGTGCCATTATATGTGCTCTAGCTTTATATAAATTGGGTGAAAGAAAAAACGTATTCTGTTCTTTTCACAATTATGTTACTTACCTTTTGCACTTCATCTATCTAAAATTCTGAAGGCAGCTTTACTCTCATTTTCTCTTCTGCACACCTCATATTCCCTGAATCTCACACAGCACATTTGAGATTACAAAACACTGGAGAAGATCACCACAGACAAATACAAACAAGTCATGTAACTTGCTTTCCAAAGGTACTGCAAACACTGCTACTAACAGGGTTTGTAAAGGGATGAAAGTAACCAAACGTGTTTAGGGTAAACATGTTTCTATTGTATCACAGCTTCCAAATTGAGCAGATCTTAAAATATAACTTTATTATGACACACACACAATGCAGAAACCAAAATTAAAGCACCTCCGCCTCTCATTTTACGCTGACAAAGACCTGAAGCTCAACACTCAGCACTTTAAAGGGCTTTCAAGTCTGCAAGCAGCTCCTCTGTTCCTTAAGGATGTGATGGGAAACATCAGAAAAGGTCTTTTCTAGGCAATTCAGAAGTACTTCTGAGTGTCCCTCAGGAAACCTCAACTCAGCCACACCACCTCTGCTGTGAGGAAGTACCAATAAGCAGGAATTTCCTTCCATATTCCAAGAAGTGCATTAAACCCCCTGGGATTTCCACCCTCCCAGCAATCACAGCTGTCTGACCTGAAATCTGGTCCATCACGAAGCACATGTGCTGACTATGCCTCTCACAGAAAGCCTAAGACCCTGCAGCCAAAACCTCTGGTGTCAGGCAACAAAACAACCTATTCCCATGCTAAGTGTTTATTTTCAGGGGACTGAGCTACCAGGAAGCACAACCTGTTATCCCAGGAGAAATCGCTGCACATAAGCAGGGGCATTTGCCAACTGCTGCCATCAGTGAGCAAACAAGCAGAGGTAATGCAAACCTCCACTTACCAAGGTCTAAAATAACTGGGAGGCTCTCGCTCGCCGTGCAGCAGGATCACCCACACAGCCGACTTGTGTGGAATAGGGAATTTGCTACAGCTCGCCATGCTTTTGTACTGGTTGCATGCCTGAGCCCAAGAGACAGAAATCTTGTTTTTCATCCCTAGACAACACATACCGAGCTAGGAAAACTCTGCCACCCACGCCAGCTGAGAATCTCAGCAGTCAGCACTGGTGGTTGCAGGGAAAAGCTTGCCCAGATCACAGCAGGCACAGCCACAGCCTGCTGCCCCCAGAGTCCCCCGGGACAACCCAGCCCTGGCTGAAGGAAAGGAAATCACCAATTCTTACCAAAGGCATCCTGAAATAGAGCCAGGATCTACCCTAACAACAGACCACCAGCTTCGAGATGGACTTAGTGGTCTGGAGCTTCTTCACGTTTAATTGTGCGGTATTTGCATAAATTGTCAGATGTGAGTGGCAAATGTCTTTTTTCTCCTTCCCTACCATTTTAAAACTTTATTTTGTAAAAATCACCAGTTATTCCGTGTACTCAAAGTTCCCAAAGAAGGTACAGCATGAATAAGAGTACAAGCAAGAGAGAAGACAACCTGTAAGATGCTGGGCAAAAAGATTTTGTCTTTCCATGGCAAATTTTGCTACCAACAACCACACCCATCAGCTGGGGAGTGGAAGAGAGAGAGCACAGCTTTGTAAAGGAGCCTTCATCAACCCCAAAATACAGCAGGTTTTCAGAGCTACTCAGCAACAGAAGAGTGAATCTCTTTCTACACAAAACACTGCATCCAACTCTTGACAACGCCAAATGATTCATGAAGTGTAAAGAACTTCAAAAGAACTTTTACTTAAATTTCAATACTTTTTCTGATCAAAACCTTTCAATTTTTCTAGAAAAAAAATTGAATAGTAAGTAAACTAATTTTAGACACTGATTTTTTTCTCCTGTCACTAATAATCTATGTATTTTGCTCCACTTAAAGCCTGTCCTTCATTTGCAGCTAGGCAATGTTCCAACAGGTCTGTGTGATCTACAAGCAACTGTTTGTTTCCCACAGTGTTTGTGAATGTAACATATATCCAAGGGAGCCCAAATGAGGATTCCTGACAAATCTGCAAGCTTATTATTATGACACCTGTACAAAAAGTTATCATAATTTGTACACATCACCAGTGCTGCCTCTGTCACCCTGTTTAAAGTCCAAATGTAGCTCCCTGTTCGGATTAGAGGAGTTTCCAGCCCAGGGCAGGCTAATGCTGATGTCATACAGAACTGACAGTACTTTTTTACATTCTTGCTCTCCTAGAAGCTCATCATAGCAACTGCTGATTTCAGACACCAAACAATATTAACTCACATGATCAGGGCTTCCCATTCAAAGAAGTTCTCTTCATTCATGGGACCTGTGAAACAAAACAGAACCACGCTCAGTGCTACCTGAACTCAGGGTTACAGCTCCAGAGTGCACAAACCCTGCTCGGCTCCTCACCTGCCACAATCCCTTCTGGTGGGTTCAAGGTCAGCTCTGCAAAAACAGAAACACAAGGAAGATTGAGGTGACCTGCAAGCCCAAGCATTTCAGGGGGTGTTTGAGTGGCCATGGCTTAGCACAGGGGCCCCACCACCATTGCTTAATGCAGGACGGTGTTCTAGACAAAATTATTTGGCACTTTGGGGTTTTTCAGGCTCCTAGAAGTCGTCTTGGAATCACAGAATTGTTTAGGTTGGAAAAGACCTCTAGGATCGAGTCCCCCTTCTTCACAGAGGCAATAATCTAAACCTGAGAAGGAAGACTCTTCACAAAGCCTGGGAAACACTCTTCTCTTGCACCTCTGTGGCATCAGCTGGATACCATAACAGCCTGAAGTTTGTATTCCTGTAACCTCTCTGCACCCAATCAGGTGATGCACCTCAGTGCAAAACCCAGAACAACACAAAAAACAGGAGAAGTAGACACATGAGAGATTGACAAGCAGCTCTGTTCCCCAAATTCAATCCAACTCCTCCTGCGTGGCCTGGAAAATGTGAGTGAAAAAACAAAAAGCAGCAGCAATAAAACAGCCATGGCTGCACAAGGCAGGTTTGGATCCATCGATCCTCACTTTCTCTAGGAAAGGGATACAATTCCAAATTTGTGAAATAACCTTCGGCATCAGCCCCTTATTTCAAGCTGGTGAAGGCCACGTGCTGATAAAATAACCAGATTTTCTCCTATCTAGTGGAATGACCATCACCTTCTAGTTTCTGATGTTCTGCAGGGAGGCAGCAGCAGCACAGCTCAGCTGCTAACAGGCAACCAGTGGGCCAGCAGTCCCAGGGGCTCAACACCAGCCCCAAGGCTCTGAGTGAGCCCTGGGGCAGCCACTGGAACTGGTGGCAGGAGGTGACACTCCCAGCTGCTCCTCCAGCACAGTGTTTCCTGACCAATGGCCTCTGGAACACCAGTGGCCAGTAACACACAGAACACAGCCACAAGAACCACCACACGCATTCCCATGCAGGAAAACGAGCAGGAACACCGACCCAGGGAATATCTGAAGTCACAAACCAATAGATGAGACACTTGACCTAATTTCTGTTTAGGCTGTAGGTGAAAATTGTGGGTAGTGCTGCACAGAACAGATTTCTGCCTTAAAACAGCTCCTTTACTGCAGGATTCAAAGATGATGCTGAGATGCATTGCCAGGAGAGATCATGAAACTCTTGTGTTTGCTCAGGGTGCCCTTAACCTTGGCACAACCCTCTCTGAAGTTCCAAATCCCAGCAGGAGATTGAAACCTTATGGTTTTCCTGGCGTTCCATGGCAGGTTTTTCCAGCTTCACAGTGGGTCTCCAATAGCTTTTCTTGTTGATGTTTTCAGACAGAAAGAGGGGGATGTCAAACACAGGAGCTCCTGGAATCATTTTGCTCCATCTTGTGGCTCTCTCTAAGAAGAAGATCCCTCTGAAGTTTCCTATTACTTCCCTGGAGAAGCTGGCAGCAGTCCCTGTGTATCCCCTGCGGTGGGCAGCCACAGGGAAGTGTGTCATACAGCACTCCACTCCAAGGAGAACAGGGACAGTGGGAAGAAACAGCCAAAGCCCACAGAGCAAAGGGTCTTCATGAGGACAGAGGGTCAATTCTCCACTTCCTTGCTCAGCTCTCCCCTCAGAGAAAGAGGTCTCCATCCTTAAGGATCAGGTAAAGCGGAAACTGGGCATTCAGGAGCTTTGATTTTGAGTGGCTGCTGGTCACTGAGAAAGGAAAAACCCCTTTTCCACAGGGATGGTAACATCCTACCCCGTGATTTCTCTAGAGTTGTCCAAAAGGAAACTGCAAGCCCAGTTTTTGGAGAGGCACAACATGAACTGCCAGGAGCTGACACAGCATCAGCTGCTACAGCTCACCAGAGCCTCCAAAACAGGGTCACTTCCAGGGAATGTTGGAGAAGGGGGTGTCCACTTATTAATAAGTGAGCAGCAGAAAGCAGTGAAAGGCTGAAACCAATGCTCTGATCACATGCAGAGCGACTCTGACAGACCAGCTCGGCCAAACAGTCCCACTCGGTGAAGAAATTTTCCCTAAAAGCCAATCTAAACCTACCCTGGTGCAACTTTTTACTTGTTCCCTGGGAGCAGAGCCAGAGCTCCACCTGGCTCCGCTCCCCTGTCAGGGAGTTGCAGAGCACCCCCAGCTCCCTCAGCTGCTCCTGGTGCTCCAGCCCATTCCCCAGCTCCATTATCCTTCTGGGGACAGCAAGGAGCTGAGCTCTCTGCCCGTGCTGAGCAGAGGCAGTACCCAGTTAGTTCCTGTTGGAAACAGCTTACCAGAGGTTAACAGTCCATGGAACCTCAGTGGAATGTTGAGAGCTCCATAACAAGTCAAACAGCCTGACCCAGTCTGTCCAGAAATGTGTTGAGCAGCTTTACATAACCAGGGCAAAAAACTAACCCATATCTGGTCCCTACAGACCCCCAAGAAGACATCAAAGCGAAACCAGCTCATAAGTATGTGTATTTCTGGCTAATAGACCATCTTGAGCCACGCACTCACGTTAAGGTGGAGTTATTCCCTGTGCATCCAGTGCTGGAATAAAATAATGCCTCCTTCTGAATACTGCATTGGTGTTAAGGAGTTTTATTCCGGATTTTCGGGGACATTCCTACACAGCAAATGCATGAGCAGCAAAGTCTTATTAAGGGGTTCTGAAAGGTGGAAGGACAAACAGTTAATTTGGAAAAAAAGGATAAATCAGCAAACTAGGAAAGGGATCAAGTTTGAAAGAGGTAAAGGGGAAGCCCAGGAAAAGTGTCTTGTAAGTCTTGCTTGTAAGCTTAAAACAGAGCTGACCCTAGACAAGTGTGATGTTTCTATTAGGGATTTGGGGCAGATTTGCTGCACACACAACCAATGCCTTCCTTTCCATTTCACTGCTCTTGGTGGAGTCATTATCAGCCAATTACACCTCGGAGATGGCTCTCAGAAGAACTGAAAACATACCTTCTTGTTACAGCACTGAAGAGACCCAAAAGATCATCCTTCAAAGAGAAGTCCATACTTAGAAGTATGTTTCCTCAAAACTGCAGCCATTTAGCAAACTTCCAAGGGGATTAAAAGCCCGGGACTCAGGAAACATTATGGGCACGTGCTCAGTGCAGTATCTGACAGCATCTGGACTGAGATGCCTGAAAACATGTCAGTTTTCTTCTCACCCCACACAACTCTCCCCAGGCAGTAAGGATGGGAAGTACCCACTAAAGCACTGCCAGGTTAACAAGGTTTATTATTTCTGAGACTTCCCAAATCTCACAATTAACATAAATCTCTTATTTTCAACCCGGACAGCACTTTCCAAAGAAACCTGTTGGCATTACAATCCACTGCTCTGTTGCCTGTTTGTACCAGGAAGGAAATACAGTGCATACAACCAGGCACTACAATTCTCAGGTCTCTAGAAATTTAATTCTTCCAGAGTAACCCATTTTAGAATTGAAATTTCAGCCAGCATAAGACATCTTTAAGATCTTGCAACAAGAAACAGGAAACATAAAAAAAGAAGGCTTCCATCTCTTAACTCTCAGAAGATATAAGCTACTGAGAGACTTATGTCAGGCCTTAATACTATTATACATCTAGAATTAACAACAGACACATGCTCTAAAAAAAATGATGCCCTTTTTTATATCTGATTTTTTTTTTAAAGCTTTAGCCGAACTAGTTCTGGCAGAGTAGATAATAAATCTGAGAAAGCAAAAAGTCAAACATGCAAAGATCTAAATGAGGACTAAAAACCCAACCTGTATCATCTGGATGTCCACAGCCACCTTCCCTTCCTCCTTCAAAAGGAAAGAAAACCAGGGCAATTTCACAGCCTCTCCCAAAATGCAGTAATATATCTGGGCTCCAACAGGTAGAAACTCCTCACAATGTTAAGAATTTTCCACAGAAGGAAACGATAAATCTTTAAATAAAGACTTAAACGTGTGTGCGCACATGCACAGAAAAAATCAAAGACAAAAACTGAAAAAGGAAAAAAGGAAAAGAATTAGAAGTCTGGTAAGGAAAATACACCCACCAGCAAGGCACTGACTGCCAACCACCACTGTCATGACTAGAAGTAACTAAAGGGAAGAGACAGAGGAGAAGAGGGAAAGTAAACAAAAAAGATTGTGTCCACAACTTTGTTCACAACACACAAGATTTCATCCAAGGTGGGCAGTCAGGAGGGGGCCACTGAAAACCATTTCCATGCCCACATTCACCCAGGGCCTCGCAGTGCCCACGTCCACACCAGCAACACACATCATCAGGAGGGAGAAACTTCACACTGAGCTGAACCTCAGACTCCAGCCCTGTCCCAAGGCAGGACTTGCTCTTTTTCTGCAAAAAGAGGCAGAACTACCTACAACCAGGAGCTATTTTTATTTTTCAAAATAACTTTTGCTGAAAATCTCTACAGGGCTAAGAGCTTCTGAAGAGCTACAACTGTCAGTCTTTAGAGAAACACTAGGGAAAGGCTGTAAGTCAGGCTTGATCCTGGGGTTTGTAGCAAGGTTTGATGTGCTAAAGGAAAATAACAAACCTGCACATGCAGCAGAGGGGAATCCACAGCCACCAAAATGTCTGGCTTACTGCACTGCTGCAACTCAGGTTTCCAGAAAGCACTGTGCACTCAGCCACTGCGAGTTACATGCATTTTTTACAATACTGTGTTTTATTGGACGTGGGAAAGTGTTTGTAAAGGCAGATCAGAGACAAAACGTTATCTCTGCTCATCACTGGTGTTACCCTGGGAAACCAGGCAGAGAAGATTCACCTTATGTCTGCCTGTGGCATTAAGTCAAAATCTTTCTGAGGTCATTTAATATCATTTTTCCTAAAGATTTCATTCATTCAAGACACTCCAGTAAGATCTCTGTGCTCCTCAACAACAAAGGATCACAAATGCTTTTTTGAGACTTAGGGGATAGATATGAGAGGACAGAAGCAGTGCCAAGTCTTTCAGTGGTTGTTTTTCAGGTCACTGCCTTTGGATTACAACGGGGAAATGCAGATTTCTAGGACACACTCTGTCAGCACAAACTTCACCCGCACAGCCGCGGGGCTCGCTCACCACCCTCAGCTGTCAGTGGCAGCAGCCCGAGCACTGGGTGTGGGGCCCTGGCCACCCAAACACCAGGGTGACAGTTCAGCTCAGAGAGCTGTGCCCTGCAGAGCAGCCTGAGAACAGGCACGGTGCTGGCAGGAAACGTGTGTCTATAAATACTCTCTTTTACACAGGCTGCAGTCTTGCACTAAACGATGACAGAGGGAAACAACTCCCCGTCCCTGGACAGCCTGGGGAGCACAGTGAGGGACCTTCCCCGGGGCAGAAGGCCAGCTCTCACAGCCCAGCTCCCTCCATCCCCACCAAACATTTCTTTCCTCCATTCTACTTCCTTGCTGTAAGTAAAAGCCAGAGCATCAAAGCCCAAAAGCACCTAGGTAAACAAACAAGTATTTCTTGCCAAAAAAAGGACACCTCTCAAACTCATCAGGGAGCAGATGAGGCATCCCAGAAGAACTGGGATTCCCAGAGGGTCCCAGCCCACTGCAGCAGGTCTCTGGTCCCTGTGGTGGGACTGGTGAGGATCACTGCTCACCACCCCCTGCACTCACATCTCACACTGATTTTTAAACAAACCAGTCTATGTCCTTGATTACTAAATTCGAGTTTAAATCCTCTTACTAACCACTCTGCTTCCATTAAGGACTTCACAGAATTCCGGAACTGTTCGAGTTGGAAGAGACCTTAAAGCTCATCTCGTTCACCCCTTGCCATGGGCAGGGACACCTTCCACTAGCCCAGCTTGCTCCAAGCCCCGTCCAGCCTAACCCTGGACACTTCCAAGGATGGGGCAGCCACAACCAGAAGATAGCTGTCCTGACAAACATCTCTAATTATCTTTGATGTAACAGAGCTCTGCAACAGAGATTTCCATACCTGTATTCTCTTCCATCTGGAAAATTTAACAGTGAAAAACATCAAAATAATTGGCCACTTGCCCAGGCTTCTCAGCCTCCCCCCTGACTAAGCTCCTGGAGCCACGGAATCCCAGAGGCGTCGCCCGCTCACCACCCTCCCCTCGGTGTCCCACTGGGAGGGTTCCGGGCAGGACCCCCTTCCCACAGCCTCCTCAAAGCCGGCAGTGCCCGTCCGGTGACCCTCAGCCCCGCCCCGGGGAGCTCTGCACGGACGCAGAGAGGACCCTGCAGCCGACGGGGGAGGGGGTGGACAGCGGCCGGTGGGGCACGGGGAGCTGCCCCGGGCGCCGAGAGGGAGGCCCGCGGCCTGGCCTGCCCCCCGGCCGCCACGGCCCCCCGCCCGGCCCGCGGGCCCTCCCGGGCTTTGGGAGAGATCCCGGCAGGAAGGCAGCGCGAGGGGCCCGGGGAGCGCGACTCACGCTTGTACTCGGCCATGAGCCGCTTCAGCGCCGTCCCCGCCATGGCGCGGCCCCGCCGCCGCTTCCGGGTGCGCGGCCAGAGCGGCCGCCTGCCGGCAGGGGCTGCAGGGCGGCGCTCTATCCCGCCGGCTTCGCCTCTATGGTAGCGCCCAGTCCTCCGGCCGGCAGCGCGCGAGGTAGGAAAGCACCGGGAATCTGATGTGGGAAACGACGGGAACGCGGCAGCTGCTCCGCCGCCGTGGGAAGACAGAGGAGAATCCGCAAAATGCTGTATTGTGCGGCAAAATGCCCTACGGAACGGGGATTGTGCGGGTTTGTAGCCGGGCACACCCTTCGGATTCCCTGGAGCAGCCCCCACGCCGCCTTTCCTGCCGGGATGGGTCCCGGGGAGGCGAGGCAGGAGCCCGAGGCCTGCGCTGGGTTTGCTGCGGGCAACAGCAAAGGGCGGCACGTGAATGTGTCAATCCGGGAAGACACAACGGGATCCGCGGGATATCCCAGCCCTCTTAAGGACTTCACAGAATTCCAGAATTGTTCGAGTTGGAAGAGACCTTAAAGCTCATCTCGTTCACCCCCTGCCATGGGCAGGGACACCTTCCACTAGCCCAGCTTGCTCCAAGCCCCGTCCAGCCTGGCCCGGGCTCACCAAGAACATGCAAAAGGAAATAGGGGCCTTTCCAGCAAGATTTCAGCAAGCAGGAGCGTATCTAACGTGAACAAATGGAAAGAGAAAAGGCTGATTATGATTCCATGGAGCAGCAGGACAGCCTGAGTTAAAATTCCTCTGGAACAGGCTTCATGGAGCCCAAACTACCACACAAATCATTAAACTTCAGCAAGGTTGGAGGGGCAGGAGAGCAGTTTATTATTATTATTATTTTGAAGACACCTAAATGTCTCTCCTCTAGCTCTTCTGCTCAGTTTGGTGACATTAAAAGGCATTTTTTTCCCATCATTTACCAAGTTTATCTACCAAAAAGAAGTATTAAAAAGAAACCTGAGGCCACAGACTTCCAGTACCCACAGAGAGAGTCGAAGTTAAGGGAGCAGGACAAAGGGACAGATGCTGCCCAGCCCTCAGCAAACAGCTGGAATTTCAGTGATGGGATTTTTATAAGCTTGCACAACAAAAAACCCCCACATCTACTCTATCACAAGCATTAAGTTTTTGGACCAGCTGCCCTGCTACCTCCAGTTCTGGAATAGCGCAGGACAAAAAAAAAATCCCATTTCTGCATTAAAAAAAGTATATTTTGGACAACTTTATCATAATATGAAAAACCACATGTAAACCTGAAGTATTTAAACCCTACCCTAAGCACTGTATCATGTTCCAGCCCCATGTCAAGGGCACGACACTGCCCAAGGGACTGACTGAATTTGCAACACGACCTAAAAACTTAAAACCTGTATCTCTGTTCCTGCTCTTGGGCACATCGTAAAAGAAACTTTTATGCTCACAACTGGCATGAAAATACACTCAATTATTTATATCATTGGAGTTAAAACAGAGGGGCAAGACCAACTAGAGCCAGGAATGAACACTCCATGTCCTGACACATGGATGAATGCTTAGGCCACAAGTTTAAAGAAGGGAAAAAATACAAACAATAAATTAAAAAAAAAAAAAAAAAGCTAACAACAGAGAGACAACAAACATAACTTAATCTGAACTTAAAACGGCTCAATTCAGACACTGCTCAATCCCTGCAGATAAAATTTTGACTTGTACACGCAGAATGTCAAAGACAACAAGCAGCTTTGGTAAATGTCCTCTGAAGTTTCAAAGAACCCCATGTGACTGGCATGTTCATTTGTTCACTAATAAAGCAGCAAATCCAAGGACAGACAAGAGAGTGAGGTGTGATGAGCATCCTTAAACTGTTCTCCAAAAGATGCTGTGTCTTAGCACCCTCCACCTGTCTGCTCCTGGTACACCTCGATCATGTCTTTGTCTTCCTTCTCCATCTGTGGAAGTAACAAAGGAATTATTTTAACCTTTTAAAAATACGGAAATTATAAGTAATACAGAGAACTTGAAAGACACATGGTGACAAAAGCACTTGGTTCTCTGCTCATAGAGCCATAGAGCACTTCAGGAATAACTTTAATTAACTAATACATGAAACACTTTCCATCAGTCACCCTGAACAAATTTGTTAGAACATGCTAAACTCATAGCAACTATTTCAGGATCATTTTGATTTCAAGCCCCTTTGATCATCACTCAGACATCCGAATATCTGTGTAGCAATTTGCAGTAAGAGTGTTTTTCATACCTGTGCAGGTGTGTCTGCTTCTTTAATTGGTTGTCCATCAAACAGGAAAATAATCTGCCTCATTGACAAGCCCTGCAAGTTTAAAGTTATTAGTATGAGAAACCACACTTGTGTTTCTGAATCCAAACGAAGTATTCATGGACTTACTGTCAGAACACATGTTCTGTTAACAAAATTAACACTCAAAAGACGAGGGGGAGGGCAGAAGATAGAAATTAATTAGGTAATAGGAAGAAATTCTTCCCTGTGAGGGTGGTGAGGTCCTGGCCCAGGGTGCCCAGAGAAGCTGTGGCTGCCCCATCCCTGGAAGTGTCCAAGGCCAGGTTGGGGAGGGCTTGGAGCAGCCTGGGCTAGTGGAAGGTGTCCCTGCCCATGGCAGGGGCAGAAGGAGATGGGCTTTAAATTCCCTTCTAACCCCAAACCATTCTGTGATTCTGTGATTAAGATTTAACCATCAGGACACTGAGGATATTTTTCTTGCTGTCTACACTGAGGAAGGTCAAATGCTGGTAACTTTACACTGCCCTTAAAACCTGAGTTACACAACTGAATCCTGTTCTGACAACATTTAATTACATGAGGAAGTCTTTATTCCCTGCATCAGGGACTGAGGACCTTGCTCTGCCCTCTAAAATCCTTCAAAATCCGTGTGATTCACACTTCTGTCACACAGAGGAATGCTAAAACTCCCTGTACCTATCCAAAAACCAAGAGTTGTGTCAGGGTGCAGCAGGCACAGAGCAGGGCAGAGCGTAAAGTTTGAAGAAGCAAAGGATCCTGCAACTAACAGACAAGGGGAAACACCAGCAAACAAAATCCGACTCCGTTTCCAAAGCCGTTTGCATGCCCACCCTCTGCTCTGCATAAAACAAAGGCATCGAAAGCCCCAGGCTCAGGAACTGAGCTGCGGGGATACAGCCTTGTCCTGTTCAGTTCAGGATGGCACTGAGGCACAGCCTGTGACACAGAGCAGCCAGCGACTACCTGTGGAACCCAGCAGTCACAACTGTGCGATAGGGAGCAGGAGACACAGGAAGGGAGGAGGAAAACATCAGGGAGGAAACTGCGGCAAAGAAGAATTTATTTTCTGCCATTTTCCAAACAGAAAATGCACTCAAAGTTGATTTAAGTTTTTGGAGATGACAGGACTGAGGGTTAGTGAATTGTCTCAGAGCCGGGATCGGAACTGGAGGAATTTTGGTAACTCTTGTCACGGGACATTAAGGAGCACCTGAGGAGGAAGAGGCACCTTCCACGCACCGAGGAGAAGAACTCCACACCGAGGAGCTGCCAGCATCCCAGCTCCTCACTCTCCCCCACGCCTGGATACCCTCACCGTGCCCACAAGCACGTTCCACGACCGGGCAGAGAAGCAGGAGGCTTCCACCGGCACGGGGATGCTTCCCCGGGGAGAGCGGGGCGGCCGGGCTGGCGGGAGCCCGTGGGGTCCGCGGGAGCCCCCCGGGGCCGCGGGAGCCCCCGGGCCGTGCCCGCGCCTACCTGTCGGCAGCAGTACGCCTTCATGAGCTTGCTCAGCGGGCTGTGCCGCTTTTTTCGGAACTGCACCACGGAGCCGTCCTGTCCGGCAACTTTCAGGTCCACGTGCTCGTTCTCCGCTTTCACGCCCTCCTGGACGGAAAACCGCAGGATGCGGCGGACTCA
>VWZW01001991.1:216966-238962 GCA_013397115.1 Edolisoma coerulescens | reverse complement strand
GCAAGAACCCAAGGCAGCCTTGCTTCTGCCTCCCCCAGCTACCCCCCCCGCAATGAGTCAGAGCCATGTAACAGTCACAACTCCATCAGCCACCACTGCCAACCTGTGCCTGCCGTGGAAGCAGAATTAAACTGTTTCAGACCAGAACAGTAATTGAATCAGTTTAATATACAGTCAGCATAGTGTAAATGCACTTGAAACTTACAGTATTGCTAACAGATGTGGCCATTGATCCCAAGACCACCTTTCTAGAGAGGCACAGAGAGGTAGGAGAGTTGGGGCATTTCCCCAGATTAGTTGCAAGTGAGAAGGTGCACATAAGACCTTCCTCTTGGAAGCACCGGATCACCAGAAACTTGTGCTCTTTGAGAGGACTGCTAATGTGCTGGGATAAGTGCAGGCACCTGGAGTGACAGCCAAAGCTTCCTGCTGACCCATGTGTCAGGAAACTCTTGCTGGCTTTTGCATATACTAAAAGAAAAAAAAGGTGGGGGCGGGCATGGGGCAGAAGAGCCTAGCTCTGTGTGCATGAAGTGTTCTTGGGAAGGCAGGAGTGAGGGAGATGTGTGACTTTGCTTTCACCCTTGGCTGGGACAAGGACTCTTACGTGCATTGCTTTGGACAGCAAAACCACCCCAGAGATGAGTGAGAAGAAATGTGCCATCCTCCAGTATTGCCACCACAGTTCCTTGTACCAGCAGGGCAAGAGCAAAGCTCTGGCCAAACCAAGCATCTGGAGTGGGGACAACGGTGTCANGTCTGGAGATGCTAATTATCAAATTTTGCATAAGGGTTCTCTTCCTTGAACAGGCCTAGAAGAGAGGAGAGATTTGTTCAGACAGCAGCTCCCACACTGGTCACTGCCAGCAAGAAAACCAGCCCTTGGAAACAACTCTTTGTCATTTGAGCATCCTCCAGCCTCCTGGCTGCAGTCCTCCCAAAACACCTGCTCTTACCTGAGCTGTGCCCACGGTCAGCACTGTTTCCCTCTCCCCTTCTGCACAAGAGATGACATCCATTGAGAAGCCTGACCTGATGGCAAACTCCTCTCCCAGGCAGTCCATGTACAGCGCAGGCAAGGCAGCCTGGCTGACCTTCCAGAGCGCTCCCTCTGCACACCCCTTCTGTCAGACTGGGCTTACTAGCAGAGAGCCCAGATCCAAATTAATTTAAAACTGTTCTTAGACTTGCTTCCCTGGTCCTGCATCGAGACTGGGAGTCAGCAAGGCAGGGTATGGGGCTGACTTCTGGGCTAGCACCAAGCCATGTGCTGTGCTGTTTGCTGCTCTCCCAGCCCAACACTTTTGAAGAAGAATAGCCAGAAAGGACAAGATTGCAAACTCAGGCTGCAGCAAGACAGAGCCCTGACATGGCAAGTCAGTCTCAGAGCACAGTTGTTCCACAGGCAGGTGCTTCCCCCACCAAGAGCTCCTTCAGGCACAGCTTTGCCTGCTCTTTCTTCCCCAGAGGAGCCAGCCCATCCAGAGGCCCTGGGATCTCCTGCCTAACCTGGACCTGCAGCAGGCAGCAGCTGCAGACAGAGGAAAGGTCTCTAGCTTTCCCTACAGCCCCCCCAAAGCCAGAGACCACCAAGTTTAGCATGCATGAGCCCAACTGCTCCACAGCCAGACACTGGCAGAGTCCCCGGCAGCCCCAGTGGGCAGGCTGGAGGGACCCTCCCCTGCAAGGAGCAACTGGCTGCTCCCTGCTTCCTTCCAAGCTGATCTTCCCCTCAGGTAGGTCCAGACCTGGCCCAGGTCCATGGGACTCACCTGAGGGACAGTCCAGCCCCAGGAGGGAGGCTGTGCACTCCCATCCCCAGGGGACTGAGGCACCTCCTGGGGAACTGCTGCTGGCAAAGAGGACCAGTGGGGTTGGGAGTGGGGTGGGACTGGTGCCTGCTCTGTGCTCCTGAAGCTGTGGGCATTCTGATTCCTACCTGGCCCCACACCCCAGGCTGCTGGCTCCCCAGCCACTTGCTTGCCACAGGGCTACTGGAGGGCTGTGCCTGAGGGGTAACAGCATTATGGTGGTGCTGGGTGTGCCAGCTTCTGCTTCTCCCTTCCAGTCAAGCTCCATCAGCTTGTCTCACATGGCAAGCCAGGAGGACACAGGTTCTGGGAAACATTATACACTTCCTCTTCCCTGCCCAGGAAAAATAGCCCTTGTGTGGGCTCAACCACCATGACCCAGCATCTCTACACTTGCTCTCAGAGAGCAATTCACTGAGCCAAGAGAAGCAGGGACCACGTCTTCCCTGCTGGCCAGGTCTCATCTACAGCTGTAACCATGGCAAGGAGCACAGTTACTGAGGCTGCTTCATCTAAAGCTTAGTTTGAATCACTCATGTCAGCACTGTACCATATTTTCTTCGGATTTCATCGTGCCGTGATTTCATCTCTGCTCTCCTGCAAGAAGCAAACAGAAAAGCCATGAGTCAATAACTGGTGACACAAAACCAAACAAGAAGAGCTACAGCTCCTTGCTTATTCCCAACCAAGGGAGCTCCAGGCTGGCAGTTTTGCTCAGCCTCCCACCTCCTGGAGGCACTGGGGACCACCAGAGCCCACACACATCAGCAGCCCTCGGGGAGTTGCATACACAACAGTTGTGATGTTACACCCACGAGTCGCCCCAGCATGACATTCCTCATGAGGCTTGTGTGTGAGCTAGGGCTGAAGCAGCCACTGACTGCATGTGTTGAGCCCCACGTGCCTCCTGGCATCTTGTTTGACGGCATAGACAGGAGCCAAATCATTCTGCAGCCTGAGGGCCTGTGGTACAAACTCACCTCTCCTCCTGCCGCACCCGCCTCCTCTCCCGCTCCCTGGCTGCTCTCTCGTCATCCTTGTCTGGCCTGGCAGACAGAAAAGCCCCTTAGAGCACTCAGTACTCAGTTCTGCAGCAGCACATGGCTGCATCTGAGCTGCTCCACACAATCAGGGGACCCCCCTGATACTTGCCTTTTGCTCTTTTTCTTACAACAGCAGCAGCAGCAGCAGACCCCCAACATGATCAGAAGTGTTCCTCCCACCACGGACATTGCAATGATCAGGGCTTCAAAGTTCACTAAAGGATTTGACAAAACATGTTTAGCACACACAAACCCAGCTGCCTGGAGTTACAATATAGACACACAGGATCACAGAATCATTAAGGACATTGGTAGCTGTAGATATACCAAGGGTTGGTACCCACAAATACACACCAGCTGAGTGTGTGTAGCTGCTAACAGGAGTGCTCAGTTACTGGCTATGAAGAAAGGCAAGGACAAATGCACTCAGGTCAAACTCCTCTGGCAGAAAAAGCTAACTTAATCACTAATCCAGGTAAAAAGTAACCATCAAGGCAAAAAAAAAAACCAGCAACTGAAGGCTTCAGGGCTAAGGAACAACCTCTGACAGGGAGGAATTACTGCCCATAGGAGCCAGCCTCAGGAGTCATCTCTGATGAGATGAGCACTTAGAGGTGTCTGAAGTCCTTGGGTGAGAGATAAACAGAAACAAGATCTGTTGGGATTTATCAGCTTGGGGCCAAGCAGAGCTGCTGCAGCAGCTGAAGGCCACGTGCTGCTTCCTGCACCTCACTGCCATGTCTCCCCAGGGCTGGGAGATCTGCTTGCCCACACGCAGGACAAAACCTGCTGGAACGTGGTGGTGAAGCAGCAGCCGTGAGCCCTGGGCCCTGCTCATCCTCCTCAGCTCCTGCAGGAATGGCAGTGGAGACACCAGCCAACACTGACACGTCTAGATGCCAAGGATTTCAGGTGACAACGGAGAGGAGTTTCTTCCAAGTATGATTCAGACTGTTCAGGGACTTGAGCCTGTGGAAATATTTGTTTAGGAGCCACTTTGCACACAACAGCCAGTTTACAGAAATCCCAGTGCACCTGAACCTGCTCAGAGCACTTTTGAAGGTCATTTAGTCCAACTCCCTGCCATGGGCAGGGACATCTTTCACTAGACCAGTTTGCTCACAGTCCTGTCCAGGGATGGGGCATTCACCATCTCTCTGGGCAACTGTGCCAGTGCCTCATCACCCTCATTGTAAAAAAACTTCTTCCTTTTATCTATTCTAAATAGATCCTCCTTTAGGTGCTCCAGGCTGAGCTGACTCCACCACTGAACTTGTTTTCAAAGCCTGCAGCAGCATCAGTGCTTCTGAAACCCTTTCAGGGGTTCAGGGTGAGCCTGGGGTTCAGCTCCCCCCTTCCCACACCGAGAGGTCTGTGGCAGAGCCCCAGGCCCTCCTCCCGCTGATGATGGAGGCCAAGTCACACACACCAAAAATGCAGACTCATGTAAGAGCTAATCTCTCACAGGACTAATCTCCTCTAAAGCAAGTTTTGCAAGCTAAGGAATGTGTTCTTCTATAATGAAACCTTTTGTGAAGCTACTTACATCAAAACTAGTATTTCAAGGTCTTAGAGAAGTTTCAGAAAAGCATACCACAGGGCTCACAAAGACAAGATTCTTCCTCCACAAGCACAGGAGCAGTTTGAACTCTTGTGGGCAGACAAGAGAGACCAGCCTCAAGCACAACAGATGACAGGCAATGACAATTCAGCTCCAGGCTCCTCATCAAGGGGGTGGGTGAGAGCAACCAAGCTCCAGCTTGCTTCCTTCCTGCTCCAGCCCCCAAAAGCTGGGTCCTGTCTGAGCATGAACATTCACTAAGCTTGGTCTAAACAAGGCACCAATCTCTCCAGAACTCCTTCAGAAAACAGAGCAGCAGGGAGGAGAGGCAGCCAAGAGCCAGCTGTCCACCAGAAAAAGCTCCCAGAGGAGAGCTACATGTGCAGGGGTAGTTTGGGAAGAGGTTTTTTTCTCAGGTGGGTAGGAGCTGAGCAGGACTACGGTACACTCAGCACCAGAAGCGCTCACAGGCCCTCAGAGAAGTCACCACACTTCTGGTTCCAGGAGCCCACCTGGGACAGCAGCCACGTGAAGAGCCAGAAGCGGTGCACGGAGCGACGTGCCAGCTGCAGAGGAGAGAGCTCCTGGGATTCAGACACCAGGAAGGGCTGCACAGGCCCACAGAGCACCTTCCACTCCTGTTCCCAGGCGCTAGCCACGTCTGGAGCCTCCATCACACCAAAGCATAAGGGATGTATTTTGGAGTAGCTAAATCCTCACGGGTCCTACTTGCCAGAAGGCAGGGAACTGCTCATACTCCGCTTCCCCGCCCACGCGTCAGGAAGTTTGCAGAACCCTGACTGACTTCAGCCTGTCACTGCTACACCGGCAGAGAGATGGGGAGGCAGGGGAACCTCCCACCAGCAACAAGCACTCACACAGTCACCACCCCAGGCTGGCACTCACCCCAGCAGACTCCCCAGCGCGCAGAGCGGAGCTCACACAGGTCGGCCGGGGGAAGGATCCTTCGGACGGGGTATTCCACGCACCTCTTGCTGCTGGCACACCACAGGCACTGGAACACAGGAACCAGGCAGCACAGCGTTACTGGAGCACGGCCGTGCTGCCAGCGAGCCACGCTTTGCTTCGGGAGCTGCAGCACGGGGCCACTGCTGCTGGCTCACAAGAACCAGACACCGCCCAGCAGCAACAGGGTGCTCAGGGGTAAGAGCTGTGTCAGCACAGCCCACACCGGGAGAGGCAGGTGAGGGGAGTGCAGAGTTCTAGAGCAAGTAAAGATGCTGAGAATCCTTCTCCTGGCTTAGGATCGTAGACTATCCCGAGTTGGAAGGGACTCACAAGGATCACTGAGTCGACTGCTGGCCCTGCCCAGGACAGCCTTAAGAATCCCACCACGGCTTGCTCAATCAATAACCAAATGCTTTATGTTTATTTTTGGGATAAGAAGAAAGCCTTTGAGGCAAAGCACTCTACACACACAAAGCTGATGAGCCCGAGAGGTGTGCGTGTGCCCAGCCACCACCAGACTGCCTGCAAGGCTTTGCACGCTCCTCTCCTGGTGGCTCCAACCCCAGCATTCAGTAGGGTTTGGTCAAACTGGTTCTGGCTACATCAGCTGCAAGATCTGACTCAAGTTCAAGTTTGCTGATATCTGAGATAAGGCAGCGGAGACCGGCAGGACACCAGTACACATCCTGCATCCACCCAGTGCCACACCACAGACAGACTGGTGGTGGAGGGGCATCTTGACCAGCCAGTCCAGCCCACTCAGTCCCTTCTCCAAGCACGTCGCCCATCTGTGAGGAAGCAGCTCAGCAATTCCAGTACTCTACTCAAAAAGCACACAACAAAACCCAGTTTCTAGCAACCTCCTTCCAGAGCACCAGAGAGGGATTACCCTCTCACCCTCAGAGGTGGGTGGAATTTGCAGCCTGTCTGGGACAAGGGCAGGGGACCAATGCCCCTTCCAGGAGGGAAACTGCTCCGTAACAGCATTACTTTTTCAGGCATCGTGAGAGGTTGGGAGTCTCACTGCTGCTACTCACGGTGACATTTTTCAGGCACTCTTCACAGCTCCTGTTCGTATACTGGCGACAATCTGCAGGAAGGACAAAAGACACCTCAGGACTTTGAAGATCTTCAGTGGTTTAAAACTCTGGGCTCCTCCAAGCCTGCTCCTACCCACCACAGGACCAGCAGGAATGCGTGCTGCTCCTGCAAGAGCCACCAGCTTCAGCATGTGCTCTGTGTCATGGTGGGAGGCCCAAATGCAAATGGAAGTTCATCTGCCTTGCTCTGCTGACAAAGCCCTGAGCTGTGAGTTTCTCTCTTGGGTTTTCTTTCCCTAAAAGCCTGAGCATCTGCTCTGGCAGTAGGGCAGCCAGGGGACACAGCTGGGGTGGGCCTGGAGGGACTCTATGAGGATGAGGGCGAGCACTGGGTAGGTGGTACAGTCCTGTAGCACCAGATGATGGAGCAGCTCAAGCAAACAAGCCCTAGACACAGAGGTTACTACCAGGAGAAGCAGAGGAGCACATGGGGACACCCACAGCTACAGATCCTGCAGGAGACCTCCTGCTGCACATGAGGGCCGTACCCTACCCCAGCCACTTCATCCAAGTCTTCCTTCAGCAGGACACAGTCCAGGCCATGGGAGCAGCACTGCAGCCAAAATCTGTGCCCATGTTCAGAACCTGTTTCCACCCCCGTCTGGCAGAGGAAGACCCCAGTTCTGTAGACACAGGTGGCTCTCAGGACCAGCGCCACCATGGATGATGCATCCAGCTGGGAAGGGGAATGGATAAGGTCTGACCCTGAACACACAGGACAAGCTGGCCCAGTCCAGCCCCCCTTCTGGGCTCAGCTACAGCTCGCAGCAGTGCTCTTGGAGAAAGCCTTCCTACAGGATATTCACCTGCAATTCATTGGTGTGCCTCCCCAGATCCTCAGGAAGGGGGGTTTGCCAAGCCCTCAAGAATGAGCCATTTAAAACTCACCCCTGCTTAAGAGTCTAAGCACCAGCCTGTTTGACAGTGGTTTAAAAAACCAAGGAAAGGAAAACTCAAACCAATTTTCCTGACCACTCACTGCTGGATGAAGGATCACTGCTTTGCAGTGTCGTCATCAGGAAAAAATCAATCCCAGAGGTGCTTGTTCTCCACCCTCACAATCAGCAAAGCTGCATTTTCTCCCTCCAGCTGGCAGGAACCCTCAGCTATGACCCACTGTCAGCAGTCACATGCTCTGTGCAGCCCTCCAAACAACTGGGCAATTGATTAACATAGCTCAGATAAGGGTGTTTACACACCCGGAGAGGCTGAGATTGCAGATTTTAAACACTCGGTGAAGCTGCATCTTCCCCATTTCTTCAGCTGAGGCCGGAAAAGCACAACAGTGCCTGTGCTGCCCCGGGACTGTTTCCTTACCAGGAGTCACAAAACACCCTCCCACACCACAGGAGGCCAGTGGAGGGCAAAAGCAGAACCCGTGGTTTTAACTGGGCTCTGCTTTCCCCCGGGGTATCCCCTCTCCTGGCACCCCCAGCTGGGGATCACTCTCCAAGTCATGAAGTCAAAGCCACCCACTTACAGCTGTTTGGGAATGGGCTGCTTCCAGGACACCACAGCCCTTCAGGATTTGGTTTGTCCAAATGCCCCATCTCAGGTGCCCAGACAGCTCACATGGGACGGCACAGGAGGCACTGCAGTCCTCAGGGACAGAGATGGGACAGCAGCTCTTGCTGTGCTAGAAGCCACCTGGATAACGCTTTTCACAGTTGGCTACAAGAGGAGTGAAGTGAATGCCTTGGGGCAGAAGGAAGAGCAAAATATGCTGGTCCTCAAATCTCCTCCCTGCCAGAGCCACCATGCGGTGTCATCACATGGAGAACAGTTCCTGGCTTGGAAGAGCGGGCAGACTTCTTGGGACACTCTGAAGGCAGTCATCCCCACCCTACAGCTTCTTGCCCACCTGGTGCAGCACCCGTGGGGGCTATGTTCCATCCCCCACCCACTCAGGGGGAGCAGCTGGACACCCACTGCTCCCCACCCATCCATATCTGACAACACCCATCTTCTTCCAGGTCTGAGGCTGCCCCAGCCACTCTCCCCTGTCCTGAAGGAAAATCTCCTCCAAAGGGCCATCAGCAGGAGCCTGGCTGCCCAGTGAGTGCCCCCTGGTCAGGGCAGGTAACCAGTTCTCTCACCTGAGCCGTTATCATCACTAAATCACGGAACGGTTTGGGTAGGAAGGGCTTTAAAATATAAAATATTTTTTAAAAGTCGTAAGAACAGTTATTTTTGTTTTATAGAACCATATAATCACAGGATGGTTTGGGTGGCAAAGGATCTTAAAGTTCATCTCGTTCCACCACTTGCCATGGGCAGGGACACCTTCCACTATCCCAGGTTGCTCCAAGCCCCCTCCAACCCAGCCTTGAGCACTTCCAGGGATGGGACAGCCACAGTTCCTCTGGGCACGGAAGTTCCATTGCAGTGGAAACTGGAAAAGCGGCGAGCAAAGCTCCACTTCCAGCAGCCACTCAACCTTCCCGAGCTCGAAAGGACCCACCACGCTGTGCCGGACCCCACTCCGAGGGTCAGGGCCTTCCCTCCCATCTCTCACTGCCCGGCCCCACTCTGAGTGGCCACAGCACCCTGGCCAGTCGCCACCCGCACCCAGCGGGTGCCAGCACGCAGCCCACGGGGCGCCCGCCTGCTTCGCGCGGCGGACATCCCACAAAAATGGGGTGCAAAGCCGTGATTTTGGGGTGCTGGGCGAGGAGCGCCGGCCGCCCGGCCCCTCCAGCCGCATGGCGGGGCCGCGGTCACCGCTTACCTCCGGCCACGTCCTGCGTGGCGAGGGCGGCGGNTGGAGGAGCTGTCCCAGGCGGAGACACCCCCGGGGCTGCCGGAGCGCACCGGGCGCGGGGACCCCGCCGCGCCCGCCCGCAGGAGGGGGCCCGACCCCCGCGGGAGCAAGAGGAGAGAACCGGCCTTTCCACGGCCTCCCCGGGTTAATCTCCCCGGGAGACACACAGCCTGCCCCTGCGCAAACCGACCCCCAAGGGTCCCGCATCCCTTCCCGCACTGGGTCATCAATCGTTATAGCGCGGAAGCGTGTTAAAGGTAAAATACATATTAGTTGTCATGGCACACCGCGATGTGATGAGGTAGTGGAGTTTTATTGCAGACTTTGGTATTGTTCGTGCTGAAGTAAAACAAACAAAAGGACAGCCCGGCCCTGGAGAGAAGGACTTCGCTTTTCAGAGGCTTAGAGCAGTCCCTGAGGGATAAAGAACAGCTTCATCCCTGGGACGACCAAGGTACCACAGCATCCCAGGCTCTGAGACGCTCCCAGCCTCGTCTGGTGTCACAGGTCAGTCACTGCAGCCAGAGGGACTCAAGGACACCTGGATCGACAGACGAGCAGAAGCAGAGTGGTGTTGCCAAGTTTTACTGTGACTGGAGATCTGGTAGCGTGGGTGTCAGTGCTCAGTCGAGTTGTGTTGTACCTGAGTGCTTGCTGGATGTAAGAACCTCGTAAAAACCACCTCTGGGTGCCCTGATTTGGCTGGGACATCTCATGCCCGTGAATGAATATTTACACTTCTAATTCCATGCTTTTCATCCCAACCTGGCACCTGGGTCAGCACGGGCCAGGCATGAATTTTGTGACACACAGCGTGCTAGGAGCTCCCTCCTGGGCAAAGCCAAGCACCCCTGGCCTCATGCCCACATGTTTCAACATTCAAGACATGAGAAGCTGCATCAATATAAACGAAGATTTTCACTTGCTGTAGGTCAAGAGTGAACTGGGCACTCTGCTGGCACCCCCCAATGCCCCCCTGCCCCCCTCGAGGTGCAGACAGGAGCAGACAGCCTGGCACAGGCAGTGGGATGGAGAGATGTGAGCTAACCCGGTACTGGCACTGTGGCCAGACCCTCCCTTGGGTTTCGGTGGAGGGACAAAGCTCTGCAGGGGTGTTTCTCTGTGGGAAAGCTGGCTGGGTTTCGGAGGGCAGGTGTGGGGTGGGGGTGGCGTGAAGGTACCCGGGGTGGGAGGCAGCTCTGCAGAGCAAAGCGTGGGTGCCAAAGCTCTGGTTCGGAGAATCACTGACTCCTCGGCATGGAGACAGCTCAGGGAGAAAGAAGAAAATATTTTAGATTGCCCTAAACAAAATGAGGAAGATAACTAATATTTTTCAGCAAAACCCCAAAGAAAGCGATCCCATAGCTGGAACAAGCAGCAACACTGGCCACCCCTGCCGCTGCCAGCTGCATCGTGGAGCTCATCATCCATCTGCTCAGAAAGCTTTGCTCTCCCTGCCCTGTTCTTGGTGTCCTTGAGAGCCAGATGGACTGGCTGCTGGTGACAGAGCTCCTGCAGGCTGGGAGCATAAGTGGCCAAAGGCGCTCGGTCGGCTGAACCACGGGACGTGGGAGCTGAACCACGGCACGCGGGGGCTGAGCCCGGGATGTGCGTGACACAGCGGTGCCTTCCTGCCGCCGCCACAGGCGAGCGCTCTGATGCCGGCAGCCCTCTCTTGCCTGGCATTCAGATTTTGGCAGCTCCTCAGGAGAAACACGGGGCTCTTCACGTGTGATGGGGACTTGGGCTGTCAAAGACGTGGAACCTGTGCATTTGCTGCTCCAAAAGCAGCTGGTGCTTGAAGTTGGGCGGGCTGGTGGAGGGGAGTCTTCCTGAAGCCTCCTCTGGGGCTGAGCAGTGCCCTGACACAGGAGTCACTGCCAGATGGTTTGGGAAGCAGGAGGAAGCATCAACCGAACCATTTCTGTTTGCAAAGCACCTCATTCCTTTGTCCTGGTCTATCCATGAAGCAACACCTGGACTACAAACCATCCCAGTGGCACGGGCAGGGACCCAGGCAGCGGGAGCAGGCAAGGAGCTGACAGGAAAGCCAGGGGAGACCGGAATGCCACTCTGATCCCAGTGGCCTTTCCTCTCCCTCTCCTTATTTGTCTCTGAAGGGGATTTTCAAACCCTTCAAGATGGCCTCAAGTGGTTTCCAAGGCGACGGTGCTAGAGTCATCACTGCCATGGAAACTCTCTCTTTGGCATCATATAAATATTTCCCTTGAAGGAGGCTGGATGAGTGGGCGATGCACTATTTTCTAGAACTCCCTGGCTGCAACAGGACAACCTCCAGGAGATGGGAGGGAGCTTGGGAGGTTAAAATTAGCTTGCCATGCCAGCCAGCAATGGAAAGAGGTGATTGCTGATGTTTCAGCCCAAAACCTGGGGTTATTTGTGTCAGCGGGATCCAAATGAAAAAGATTTACTCTGCAGGGAGACAAAAATGAAAAACAAAAGGGGGGGGGGGAGAGGGGGGAAGTAAGGTTGAAAACTTGTGCTTTTTTGCTCTTCTTCAAAGTTTTCCCTTTAACCCCAATCCCACGTCCCCTTGGGTCAGTGCAGGCAGATGGGGGTCCTGGAGTCCCTCACCTTCTCCTGGGAGCATGTCCAAGGCCGAAGTGTTCCGCTTTGCTTTTAGTTGCCTCCTTTCTGTCTCATCAGCTCACCAACACCTTCACAAGAGCACAGGGAGAGGTGTCTGCCGGCAGCCCTGAGCGTAGGCAGTGGAATGGGAAACCCCAAAATACCCTCTTTGTGCTGGGCTGTCCCCACACTGGGACTGCCTGCAAGGCCAGTGGTTCTCCAGCCCAGGAGCCCCCTGCAGCCCCCTGCCCGCCCAGGCTCTGCTGGCTGCGGTGTGCTCAGCACCAGGGCACAGCTCCGGAGAGGNCCCCACCGTGCCAGCTCTCACCAGCCAGGATGCATTCCTGAGCTGCCCTGGGAGCTCCCAGAGTGGCGGAGCCGGTGTTTTCATAAACAGAGACGTCTGCCTTCCTCACTGGGGCCAAGCTCCGAGCAGGGCGGAGGTGCCAGCAGCGCGATGGGAGCCGGGACGAGGCTCCGCAGAGCCCGCGTCTGCCCGGGCTGGCGTAAACACCTCCTGTCCCCGAGCAGATGGCTCCTCTCATCCGTGCTCCAGGCAGGCACCAGAGGGCTTTCCTGACAAATAAAGCACTGCCGCACGCAGGCCTGGAGCGCTTCTGGCTTTCCTGGAAGAAGGGGATGCTCTCTCCGTGTTGGACTGCCCAGGTTATTTTTAGACCTCCACAGCAACCAGAGGATGGGGAGACACGGTGTCCCCCCGCCGCTCTCACCTGCTGGCTGCTGGCCTCTGGCAGGGGCTGGGGACGGATGCGGGGTCCTGGCTGGACTGGAGGATAGGGGTTCATCTGATGACCCCCCAGCACCAGCCCAAAAAGTCTCCCAGGGGGCAGAGAGCTGCTTCAAGACCCATTTGCTCTCCCCACTCCGGAAGGTGCTGCCAAGGATATCGGGAGACCAGCAAGGTCAGACCCCAGCACCTGCTTTCCTCTTTCTCCCTTTAGAAAGAAACCCACCCTAAATCCAGAGCAAACAATTAAAATGTTCCAGCTGCTGGCTCAGAGCAGCCATCCCAGATAAAACCCCAAGGATCTGCCAGCTAAAAATAGCCTGAGCCCCATAAATTAAACAAAAGCTTTTTGCCGGGCTCTTGGAAAGCCAGTTCCAGTGCAGTTTTCTCTATGTAAGGTATAACTCCAACGTTATTTGTTATTATTAGCCCTACCTCCCCCGTGTCACCGACCTTCCCAGCGCCGTTGTTTAGGAACAGGAATTTTACACAGCCAGACTTCTTCCTCCTGGCAGCTCCTCTGCTGGAGTGGGATCCCACCTCAGCCACTTTCCTGTCTTTTATATGAGTTTAAACCTTTTTTTTTCCCTTCTGGGCAACTGATTATTCAATACTAAGACATCCTATGTTTTGTAGGGCCACCCTTGTCTAAGGCCTATCTCAGCCATCTGCTTAAGTTTTATCCCTATCAGCTGTCCTAAGAGCTGTGGACCCTTAAATAAACTCCTGCTTGGAATGCAAAGGTATTGGGCAACCCTTTGTGGATACTGTGCAAGCCAACATGCCTGTAGGGGCTTGTCACACCTCCTTTCTGCCATCAAGCCTATTAACAATATTTTCTCGTATTATATATATGTATATATGATGTTAGACAGCCCATGACTTACAGCTTTCTGGGAATTTTCTCCCCCAACCCTTTAAAGAGCTTCCAGCATCCCACTGCCTCAAGCACTCGTGGCTGGCTCATGAGGATGAGCTCTCTCCACTTCCCCTCCGATGCTTCTTCCCAGCGCTCCATGCCAGGTGTGGGGAGCACATCCAACACCTGCTTTCCCATCCCAGATATTTAGGCTTTGTTGCTTTTTCTATGGGCTTTTGCAAAAGTATTTCACTCACTGCACCTGGAGCAGTCGCATCCCAAAGGCTCTGAGATCTCTTGCTCCATCCTGGTGCTGGGCTTCGATTTTGTTGCTGCACTTGCCAGTAGTTCTGTGGCTGAGTAATCCAGCCCACGTCTCCAAAAGGTGTGAGCAGGGCTGGCAGCTCAGAAAATCCACACCGCCTTTTCCAAGTGAAAGCACCATCTCCTTGCTGAGTTTTTCTCTGCTTTCCATCACTCCTGACTCCCAGCAGCAGGACTGGCTCTTCTGAAACCACCCAGCAAAGCTTCTCCTTGCTGCGCCATGTGCGAGTGAGTTTCCACAGGTGCCACCCACTGGCCTTGTCCCATGTCATCATGGGCCCCAAATTTTTTGGCTCCCTGCGATGGTTTTGAGGCTGATAGACCTTTCTGGGCAGGGTGTGAGGAAGAGGACACCTCTCCTGGTTCCTGCCCAAGGACTGGAGACAGCCTGGGTGCTCTGCACCTGCATCCGCTCCACCCTCAGGACCATTCAAGGACGGGCAGGACGAAGGGTGAGCTTCCCATCCCACCACATCCTTGGGTTTGTAACTGTGTTTGTAAACATGCCTCTACCTGCCCCCTCAGCGGGGCACAAAAAAACCCTCAACACGCTATTTTAAGTGAACTCAAACCAAAAAAAAAAAAAAAAAAAAAAAAAAAAAAGAAGTCAACTCCGAGGCTGTCATGTCTATATTTAGTTGGAACTTTTCTGTCCAGGATTCAGACTCTATTTGGAAACCCTGTGTCTTGGCATGCAGCCAAGCATCTCAGTTTTATACAGTAATCCCTGAGCATATGGCAAACATTTCTGTTCTCCCGGTGACTGCGGCAGCGGCAGCCTGGCATGGAGGGGGTTCAGCTGAACCCAAGATAAGCTGTCTGGCTGGGGCTGAGGATTCGCATCACAGACCCAGAAAGCCTTTTAATAGCAACCTCTTCTTGGTGTAGCTTTGGAAAAAAAATCACTCAGAGTGCCCCCTGCCCCAGGCCCCAGGGCCGGGAGGGCATTTTTGGGGTGCAAACTTGGGGCATCTCTACTGGCTGCTGGTCTGGGGTGATGGGGGTGAAGATGTGGGACATGCCAAGTCATGTCCCCAGCTCTCCCTGGCTGGTTCTGCCATCAAGGTGGGAAACAGCTTCTAGCTTATTTTGCCTCTCTCTCCACTGAAAACGTCACGAAAATTCCCATCCATTATTCTAAGATTTCACATGCCAGGAGATCTGGGATTGACACAACTGTTGCCCAGTGCATGGTGTAGTTCCCAGTATGTGTTTTGTCCCAGATGTTGTTTCAGTGTCCACAATTTTGTCCTGTCTGACAGATGTCTGGGGAAGCAGCACCCTCATGAAGCCTGGTCCTGTTCCTCTCCTCTCCTCTCCTCTAACAAGTCTGGTCACAGCACCTCTCATAAAAACTCGAGAAACCTCTCATGAAAGTAACCGAGAGTAAACTTGCAGGTTCCTGAGTGCCACGCACATTTCCCCACTCTGTGGCAGCTGTGGGATAGAGAGAGGCAGGAGCCAGATGAGAAAAGGTGATCACACACTTATTTATACAGCCCTTCCAAATATTTGAGGCTCGTGACACGCGTGATGATGTATAACAAAAATATCTCCTTCAAAAACCTTCCAAGTTAAATCCCACATCCGTATTTTAATTCAGAAGTTCAAGGGACTTAAGGAAGTGTATACTTACGGCGATTCTTATCGCTCGCCGTGAGGAGCTCTTCGGCCAGCCCTTGTGGAGAGTGGGGTGGGGCTGGGGACAGACCTGCAGCCCAGCCCCACGACTCTGGGGAAGAGGAGCCTCAGTGGGGACACGGGCTGGACCACCTGTGGGAATAACACGAAGGGCAAAGGTCTGTGGGGATGCACAGGAGCAGCACCTTTGATTTGGGGACCCCCCAATCCCCAGCAGAGTGGAGGCTCACTGTCCCCTGCAGCCTGGTGCTCCAGACTGCTCAACATAATGGGGTTTCTACTGAAGTTGGTTTCATTTCGCTCACTCAAGAGAGGCCAAATCATCTGAGGGAGTGCTCAGAGCTCTGCAGGGCACTGGGAGCTGGGGGAGGGTGGGTCCCTGGCACCAAACATTCCCTGGCCAGGGCTGTCACGGCAAAGCTCAGCTCACACCAACATGCCATGCTGGGACCGCGTGCTCCATCCCAAGGCACCCATCTGCAGGTCCCTTCCCCTGTTTTGGGGGTGGCAGTGTGCAGGGGATGCCCATGGACACCGTGGTGTTTGGTTCCCCTTGACCCCACAAGGTATCCCCAGCTCTGGTGGGAAGATCCTCGGAAGAGGCAGCCGAGCACGTTCCTGCGTGCCCAAATGTCTGCCTGAGCTGAGCCAAGCTTTACAGAGCGCTTTAAACACCCACCAGCGTGTTCCCTGCAGCCCTGTGATTCATCGATAGCCACTTGACTCAGCTCTACCCTTTCATCATCCCCGAATGTGGCATTTCCCAAATCATGTGGGCTTTCTCTGCTGCTATTCCACACCTACGGGCCCAGCTGCTCCCTCCCAGACACGCTCTGTGTGGTGCCATCCTGCTCTAGAGTGCCCGCTGCCCAGTGACACGTGCTGCCCTGAGGTGGCACACGGGTTTGGCACAGCAGATTTTATCCCCACAGGGTCCCCACAGCCCTTCTTCCCACAGTCAGGGATTTCCTTCTCACAGTTACTGTCCCACGCAGCCGCCTGTGTCCCTGGGGGTGCAGCAATGCAGGACAAGAAGGATGAGGATTCTCATAAAGGTCTGGTGGCTCTTCATGGTTGAAAAGCTGGTGGAAAACCTGTTCAGTCTTTTGATTGAGGATGCAGGATCCATGTGCACATTCCCAGGTAAGATGGGTGTCCGTGGGAACCGGGTACATCACCAGAAGTGACCCACAGCTGGACCAACACATCCCAAAAGACGCAACGAGTTTCCCAGGAGCTCTGTGCTGCAGCGAGGATTTTTGTTGCAATCCTGGTTTTCTCGCTCTCATCCTGGGATGTTTGAGCTCGTGGTGCCAAATGCTGCCCCAGCATGTTTATTAGTGCTGATTGTAAAACCTTGGCAGTAGCATTCACAACCGGGGCTGCAGAAATCCTGCCGGATCCGCTGCCTTCCAGACAGATGGGCCTTATTAAGAGGTGTCACACCACTAACAGCATCTGACAGCTCCTGCANCATCCTGGGATGTTTGAGCTCGTGGTGCCAAATGCTGCCCCAGCGTGTTTATTAGTGCTGATTGTAAAACCTTGGCAGTAGCATTCACAACCGGGGGCTGCAGAAATCCTGCCGGATCCGCTGCCTTCCAGACAGATGGGCCTTATTAAGAGGTGTCACACCACTAACAGCATCTGACAGCTCCTGCACTCCTTCCCTGCTCTGCTCCGCACACCCTGCGAGCGAGGCAGCAGCCAGAGACAGGAGGCAGGATCCCTCTGTTGCCATCCCTGCCCCGAGGGCACTGATCTGGGGCTCTGCCTTTGCATGGATTCCTGCACCCCAAATTTGCTCCACGCTCTTCCCTTGCCCTCCCACCTCCCTTCTTCCTGATGGAGGCACCCAGCTGCACCCATGGGTGTGCAGTGAGGTGTCACCCCCAGCACTGGATGCTTGAGGTTGCAGATGATACATCCATATCTCTGTACAAGAGGGGGTTTTCCATGTATTTTGGTAAATTTGGGATTTTTTTTTTCACTAGGCTAAAAGAACCTGGTGCTCTCTGCCAATGGGTTCTGATGTCGTGATGCTGTGACACCATCACGTTCTGAGCTGTTGCATTGTCACTGTGGTCATCTCAAGTCTAGAAGAGGCCACAAAGTTGGTTGGAGGGATGGAACCCCTCTCCTATGAGGAAATGCTGAGGATTGTTCAGTCTGAGGAAGAGAAGGCTCCAGGGAGACCTTATTGTGGCTTTTTAGTACCTAAAGGGTCTCCAAGAGAGCTGGAAAGGGACTCTGGACAAGGACAGGGCTAGGTGATAGGACAAGGCAGAATGGCTTTACACTGCCAGAGGGCAGGGTTAGACTGGATCTGGGGAAGAAATTCTTCCCTGTGAGAGTGGTGAGGCCCTGGCACAGGCTGCCAAGAGAAGATATGGATGCCCCCTCCCTGGAAGTGTTTCAGGCCAGTTTGGATGGGGCTTGGAGCACCTTGGTCTAGTGGAAGGTGTCTCTGCCTTGGGGACAAGATGTTGGAACTGGATGACTTTTAAGGTCTCTTCAAACCCAAACCATTCAGCGATTCTATAATTCTAGGATCACCTTCTACCCACTCAAGGTCACTCGAGGGGAAACAGGGCAGGGACAAAATGTGAAGCCCCATAACACCCCTCTCGTCTCCCCATAACAGCCCTCTCAGTCTCCCAGCTCCCTCTCTCCTGAGTTTCCCCAGCCTGTACTGAGCTCCTGGGCTCAGAGGCAGCCACGGCTCGCGAGGCTCCACGCTCGAGTCCTCCTCCAGCCGCGGGCAGACGCTGCTGTGCCTAAACCCCTGACTCACAGCATCCTTCCCTGACAGCAGGCTGGCTCTGCGGGTGGAGCCGGGCTTGGGCGAGCGCCACACAGCCCTGGAGAGCTGCTGCTGGCACTACGTGTGTTCCCTCCGACTGCTTTGCTGCAGCTCTCACTTGCTTCCTGCCAGCCCCATGGTTTCCCAAATCAGAATTATTTCACCCTCCAGAAAGTCACCCTGCCTAGAAGCTGTGCTCTGCGGGACAGCCGTGCAGGCTGCTCGCCGGGTGCAGAGGCAGGGATGGAGTCAGCTGGCAGCCAGCAGCAGAGTTGTTGTTTCCTCCGTGATGCTCAGCACCCCAAGGCTTGGGAAAAGCCTGCTGGGGTGACACCAAGTCCTTTGGGGGAATCCACAGTAGTGGAAGAGCAAGTGACTGTCCTGCCTGCCACCGGCTCCTCTCACTGCCTGCAGGAGCCCCAGCACAGTGCCCAGGGACACCCATGTCACCATGACTGGCAGCTGGGAAGGGGCCAGTTCGGCCACGTTGGCATCTCCTGGCTCTTCAGTCGAGTCCCTCTCAGGGGACATCCCATCCCTGCAATGTTTTCTAATTCCCAACCTAATCTACCTCTCTCCAGGCTCACTGAGACTTAATATAACACTGGCAACCACCCATGAGCTCATCCTTCTCCCAGGGAGCAGAACTGTACTGAGCAGAACTGTACAAAAAAATCATCCTGGAAATTTCTTGTGGTTTTTATGGGTTTTTTTATCACCTTTCCTGTGGTCACTGAGAAATAACTGGGCTGTGAAGGGCTTCCCAAGCAGCTGTTTGCCTTTGGAGCAAGAGCTGGGACTGGGGGAGCCTGGGCTCATTTTAATTTTATCTTGACTGCAGTGCTCGTTGCTTTGCAGTTCCCATTTGTAATCACACGTTCAGTAAAATAATCAAGTTATAATTGCTTGGGATTCCTTCTCTCCTACGTCACAGAGCCCAGGAGGGGAAGCAGTGCTACAACTGAGTCAGCAGCCAGCCTTGGCGTTGCCTTGGGCCAACATTTCAAGAGAAAATTAACCAGACTTAAAGCAAGAAGAGAGCTGATAAAAATCTCCCAAATGTGCCCAGGTGATGAAAAGACATTTTTAACCTCTCCTTTCCTTGTCACGCTAAAAAAAAGCATCTTCTTCCCTTTGAGTGCCCCCAAAATAAGGCTGGATCAGTGCCCATCCTTTGCAGAGCAATCCCCTCCATGGGAACCTGCGTGTCCAGGGTGGTCAGGGAAGGGGTTTCAGCCCCTTCTCTGCTGATCCCTGCTGGGTTTGGGCTCTGCCAGGGGAAACCAGTGAAAAAGAAGAAATCACTGAGCGTCAGAACAAGGAATTGTAAGTGACTCAGGTTTAAGGAGAACAATTTTTGCCAGGCAAAATGTAATAGCTTTTTTGGACAGGGATAGAAAACGGGGCTGCAGCTCTCATTAACCCATCACTTGCCTTAATCTGGAGAGCAAGACTGAGACCTGGCCTTGAGGCACGGGGCTTGGCAGAGGTGCTGTGCCAAGGGGCACCTGCAGACACAGCTGTGGGGTGGTTGGTGGGTGGTGGGTCATCCCAGGGAGGCCTTGGCACAGCAGAGAGAGTGTTGGGGAACTGGCAGGAACCAGGAAGGCATTACAAATCCCCAGGGTAGCATCCCCTTGGCCTTCCTGCTTCTCCAAACGGGGCTTTTCCTCCTGCGTGTGCGGAGGCAGCGCTCAGAGGCTTCACAGCTCCTGCCAGCACCCCTGGCCCATGGTCACNTCCTCCTCCCTCAGGTATGGAGCACCGTGGGTTGCACGGTCAGGGCTTCCAGGCTCGGATATTGGTGTTAAGTAGCTCTCATCCTCCCAAAGCTGACCCCAGTGTCCCACGAAGGGATTCAGTCTGGGGGGTGAATCTGCTGCTTCAGCCCTTTTAGGGACTGGGAGTGTGGCAGGACACAGCACGCAGAACTGCAACAGAGACATCATCGCCAGGGCTTGTGCCTAATCATAATAATTTGGTCATTCTACCCTTTTAATTTACTAATTAATCCCTGGAAGGGATACTTACTTGGATGCAGGGAAAGAATTAAACTCTCTCATCTGGGAGTGCTGAGAATTCCACCAATAGCCCTGGCAGAGCATCAGCCAAGCCGAGGCAGAGCGGAGGAGTTCAGCATCTCACTGGGCCAGCAGCTTCTCATGATCGAGGCAGCCACTCTGCCTGGAAAAAATATTCATGCCCCACTCCTGCAGGGCCATTCCAAAGGCTGGAAAACCTGTGGGAGCTCCTGGCCATCTGGAAAGCCCTGGGAGGCTGCTGCTGGCTGGAAATTATTGCAGGAGGTAATGATGCATCCTGAGTGTGCTGCTCCCGCTCGGGCTGGGATCAGCCCTGAGCTGGGCAAGGTCATCGGGTGTGAGATTTTTTGGGGGAAAAGGGTTCTGTGTCTACCAGCTGAGCCCTTGCAGGAAGACCTGGCCAGGTCTCTTCCTGCCCAGCCCAGAGACCATGTGCCCTGGCACTCTGGATGCAGACAGCAACAGGCCAGGAGTCTTCTTCATCCTCCTCCTGCTCCCCCTCCTCTCACCCATGTGTTGGACAAACTGTTGCCTCCCTGAAACAGTTGATAATAAATGATAAAACTCATTTATTATGAATTTCTCACCCTGCCTCCCCCACGGTGGCCGGGCTTTCCCCACATCCCACCAGCCCCACTTCTCCATCCTCATCCTGCTCCCCGACCCAATCCCCATCCCCGGGATGGAGAAGTAAGCCAGGCAGGATGAGGACAGGGCTGGGACGCCCAGGGGAGAGGAGATGTCGCCTGCTTTGGCTCAGTGTTGACACAGGTTACAGCTTCTGAGGGAGATGGTTGGCATGGGTGGGAGCAGTGGGCTCAGGGTCCTCTTCCCACTGCTCTGGAATGTGAGACTCCTCTGTGCTTTGGCACAGCCCATCATCAGAGACCAGTTAGTTCTTTGAAGGGATGCTCCTCCTTCCCAGGCACAGATGATGAATGCCACCGTCAAAAGTTAATGGTTGGACTCAATCTTAGGGGTCTTTTCCCACCTAAATGATTCCATGATTCCATCTCCCCTAAAACTGGTGTGGCTCTGGGGACTCCGTCATTCTCAGCATCCCAGCCAGGAGCCCCAACCCATCTCTCTGGGGTCCCAGCCAGAAGGGAGGGAGGGAAAGTAGGGCTGGCACTGGAGAGATCCCCCATGCAGAGCAGGAACGTCATCTGGGACTGGCAGGCAGTGTACAGCTACGGCTGTGGAACCTGCTCCTGTTTCTCTCAAGAAAGTTCAGTCCCAGCTGTCAGTCCCCTTCTCCTGCTTTTTTTGAAGTCGGAGAACTACGTACATGGATCACGTCTCTAATTAATATAAATATAGCGAAACATAAATAATAGACATGCCTGAAATAGTGTCACTCCCAAGCAGGCAGGCAGACGCGTCATGGAAAGAAAATAAAAATGCTTTTTATCTGTTTTGGCATTTTTTGTTTGTTTGTTTTCAGTGGCTTGTTCTGTTCCTGAGGAAAGAGCAACCTTTGCCATGGGCGAAACTGTTCGAAAGTGAGAGACCGAGGTGCAGGCAGAGGGAAGGCCCCGGGAAGAGCAAAATGGGGACAGAAATGGGGACGGGGGGACAAGGATGGGATGAAGATATGGATTGGGATAGGGACGGGGACGGGGATGGGGACACGAAAGGGGCTTGGGACACGAACGAGAATGAAGATGGGAACACGGGCGGGGATGGGCACAAGAAGGGGGTTAGGGATGGGGACGGAGACAGGCACGGGGACAAGGACAGGGGCG
>VWZW01001991.1:202877-216705 GCA_013397115.1 Edolisoma coerulescens | reverse complement strand
TGCCGTCGGAACCCGCGAGCCTCCCCCGGGCCGGCCCCGACCCCCCTTCCCCGGCGGTTTAGGGAGCGCTGAAGGAGTGCGGCAGCGCTGGGGTTGGGGAATCGGGGTTCCCAGGCGTGGGGCTCCGCTCCTGAGAAAAGCTTCCCGAAGGGTGGGGAAAGGAGAGGGCAGCTTGTCCCCAGGGTGAGGAGGATGGCAGCCAGCCCCTAAAGCAGCCCAGGGGGCTACAGCCCCCTACACTGCCTTCGCTGGTGTCTCAGCGTGTGTTGGTTCTCAGCCTGGCTATGAAACCAGCCGTCCTTTGGGCAGGAGAACAGCCCAATCCAGCTGTTCCTGTGTGTTGCCAGGCCGGAAAAGCTCGTTAGTGTCTTTCTTGTTAAGTAAAAATTGCCGGGGCCATTGGCTTTGGAAGGCAGGAGGGCTGAGGAGGTGCTCGGTGTGGCTGACCTGTGGAAGGAGGCTGGATGTGACTTGTTCTGCAGGTTGTGTTGGGGGATGAAAGGGAAGGACGTGTTTCAAAGCTATCAGGAAGCAGTGTTGTCCCACGCAAGGTGGGGTTAACCCGCAGGGCTCGTGGCCACAGGATTCCCACAGGGAGAGAGAGCCAGGGCTTCCATCTGCCAGGTTTGTAGGTGTCCTGAAGTCCTGGGCTTGTAGGTGCAGGGTGATGGAGGTGGGATCCCGGGAAGGATCCCAGTCCTTAGGCTGCAGGGCCAGCATTTGCTTCCCTGTCTGGTGTGGGAAAGGGCTTTTCCACGAGACAAGGTCTGATTTGACTGGGACCTGCAGGGGCGATGGCAAGGGGAAGGGTTTTGCTCCGAAGGTATCCTAGCTCAGATCCAGTCTGCTCCGAGCTCAGCCAGCAAAATTACTCTCTAAAAACCCAACAGCAGTAAGTCAGGAAGTTGTTGGTGTCTCTGGGGTATGAGCCGAGCTGTCCTGGCCCTGGTGGGTGGTGAGTTCCAAGGGAGGCTGTGCTGAGTCCCCGCTGTCACAAGGCTGAGCCAAGCTCTCCCGGCACCCAGCTGGGAGCTGGAACAGCCACAGCCCAAGCGTGGGGCTGGAGGGCTGGCTACGGCCACCCACCTCTCCCTGGGCCACTGTGGGGGAGAACACGGATGCTCCGGGCGCCCCTGCCAGCACCTTTTATCGCCCTGGTGCCACGAGGGTGCTCGGCACCCAAAGCAAAGTTGGTGTGAGGTACCTGGACAGCGTGCCTTGCTCTGTGTGGGCGGGTGGTCAAAGGGTCAGGGGAATGTGTAGACAGCAACAGGTTTGGAGAATGGAAAAAGCCGATCCTGGGTGTCCTCTTGGGCTGGCAAAATGCAGAAAAGCTCCTTCTCCTGTCGCTGCAGAAAATAGTTTGAGCGTGACTTGGTTGGGGTTTGCTTGCTGCAGTGGGACAGGAGGGATTTATACTCCACCCACTGCCTCAGGGGCCTCTCCCCATCCAACACAAAAATAGGCTGATCTTTCCAAAAGATGTGGGGGGAGGCCTGGAAAATGCCATTCCTGCAGGGACCTGCCATGCTTCTGCCCCAGGAGATGTGGCGCGTGACTGTGGCTTCTGCGGGCCCGGGCAGGGATGCAGGGAAGAGCCCAGCATCGTGCCGGGCTGTATCCCCCTGCTGCCAGGGAGCCACGGCCTCTGCACGTGTGTGTGTGCTCAGCACGAGCGCTGCCTCCTCCTGCCACCTCCTGCAGCTCAAGGAGCCGATGTTTTTCCTTCCCAAAGGGCATCTGAGGCAGGAATCTCCTGTGGGGCATGTGCTGCAGCCCTATCCACGCACTCCTGGGAAGGTGATCGGAGGCTGGAGGCTCTGCCAGCACCTGGAAGCTGCCAACCCACTGCCTCTGTTTCTGTGCCCCAGCGTGGGCAGAATTAGGTCCCCATCAGTAGCTGTGGTCCTGGGGGGGTCAGGTGGGTGGCAGTGGAGCAAGCCCTCCCGAGCCTGTGGTGACTCCCAGAGCACTGTGCTGCAGGATGGAGGAGCTGGGTCCCCCATCCGCAGCAGCACTGGGCAGCCAGTGGCTGGGGGCTGGTGAAGAGGCCCCTGACAGGGATGTGTGGCTGGAAAAGCAGCTCCTCTGCCATCCCATCGCTGCTTCTTGGAGTCCCCCATCCCTGGATACTGGAGGTGCCCACGGACAGCCCTTTCTTAGGGATACTGACACGTTCCACTGCCTGTGGCTCGGTCCTGCTGCACGTCCGGGCTCCGCTCACCCTTGGGAGCTGGCCCATGGCTAACTCCCGCCCTGCATTTCCCTTGTTGATGTGTTGGAGGCCCTACATGGCTGGGCCCTGGCTCCCCTGGAGCTGCACCTCTGCTTGCGCCCGTCGGTGCCCCCGACAGCACCTCCTTCATCAGCGGAGCTGCCAGGATGTTCCGTGCAGCTTCCCAAGAGCTCCAGCACCACTTATTCCCCCAGGAAGGTTTGGGAGGCTCCGAGGTCCCCCCCTCTCTGTCCTCCCCGAGCTGCTGTGGCTGCCCTGAGTCACGCCACGCCGGTGCCCACGCCGGTGCCCACGCCGGTGCCCACGCCGGTGCCAGCCGAGCGGCCGAGCCCACACACGCGGCCGGCGGGCACGGAGCGAGGAGGGGGAGAGGGGCCGTGTCCCGGTGAGCGCCCTCAGGCAGGGTAATCCGGTGTTATTTGTAACACTAGTAGGGAGCTATTTTTAGCGAGAGGCAAATTTGATTTAATAGAACATAATTTGCCGCTGACAATTCAGAGGGCGGCCAAACGAGGAGCAGCTGGATTCCTAAGGAGGCTTTTTCCTGCCCTTCCTGAAATCCAAGGCTGACGTGCCAGAAGTGGCATTTGTTATTCCAGCAATTGCTGGGGGAAAGCCCCTTGGGATGGCCCAATTAGCTCTGCTTTGCTTTCCTTCTGGTGCCTTGTGCTGCCCTGTCCCCCAGCCCCATCACCCACCATTAAAAGAAGTGAAGGATATTTTTGCTGCCCTCTGTTGTGGGAGGGCTCAGTGCCCCCAGACTCCTCCAGGGAGCTGGAGCCAGCCAGGTCCCCCTCCTTTGCCTTTTCTTCGAGTTAGTCCTGCACTCTCAGCCTCTCCTTGGATGAGTTTAGGATAAAAAAGGTTCTGATTGAATCAAACAGCTTGTTTGCCAGGAAACATGAAGTCTGTGTGCATTCCTGGGCATTTCCTACAGATTGAGTTCTTCTGGACCAGCCTCGGAGGTACTCTGGGACAAACCCATCATCCAGGATAGGAGTAAACACCATGTTCTTGCTTGTGCTTCCACCAAGATGAAGATTCCCACGAAACCAATGCCAGTGTGGGAAGACATTGGGTAGTCCTACCACTGTCACACCCAGCCTGTCCCCAGTTGGTGGCGTGGGGACAAAGAGCTGCCAGGATGAGCTGGGATAGTCACAGGCTGGAGGCGAGTTGCCGTGGGGCTGCAGGGCCCCAGTGAGGGTGGGAAGGTGAGATTTTCCCTGGATTGTGTGTTATCCCACCACGAGGGCCCCAGGGCAGCGCAGTGTGGGCACCGCTCCCGACCCTGGGACAGCCATCGCTCCACCCCTGGGCAGGAGCAGCATCTTGTGGGGTCCCCAAGCCCCACAGCCCTCCAGGCAGCCTCAGAAGCAGCCAAGAAGTCCCAGGCTGTGGAGGGGTGGGGCAAGACCCCAGTGACTTTGTCCTCCTGGGAGGAAAGGACTGAGCAGGACTAAGGGGAGTTGTGGCATTTAACTCAGGCAAGTGTGCAGCCAGGGTTTGGTGGGGCTCCTCTCTCGGTGTGCAGCCACTCCTTGCAGCTGGAAAACCCCTTGGCTGCCGTCTGGGTGGGTGCTCAGCCCCGAGCTCTTTCCCCAGGGGTCACCATCCTCCCCACAGCCCCCAAGAGGGTTTGCTCCTTCCTCTGCCAACACCAGGCTTTGCCCCGGCACCACACCTTGCCCTGGAGCACTTTCAGCAGCTGAATATAAAGCCAAAACAGCATTTGTACAGAAATGGGGGGGAAAGTCCTGAGTATGAGGGGTTAAGTGACTGCTCCTGGTGCACCCCATGTGTGAATGTCCCTAGGGACTCGGTGTGGGCTTGGTGTGGCACGTGAGACCCGACTGCTCCCCAAAATTACTTGTTCGCCTTAACCAAAGACCTTTTACTGTGAATGGAAAGGTGCAGCCAGCTGGGGGATGTGGGTGCTCCCCAAGTCCTGTGACCTTTCCCAGCTCATCCTTGGCTCTGCTTTCTCCAGTCCATCAGCTCAGGCTGGTGGAAACTGGGAGCCAACATTTATCAGGGAAACAGCCCTAAAATGGAGATCAAACTCCTTGGAGAACAACCACCTCCTCCAAATGCTGCCCTTTGCTTGATGCCCAATTCAGTTAAATGAAAAAACGAGTAAATTTTGAAGCCTTTAAGTGGTTGGGGCTGGAGAGAGCCCTTTGGTCAGGGTTTTTCTGTGGCACAGGTTTTTCCCTTGCGTCCAGTCCTGACTGTAGATTTTCATTTACGATTCTCTGGAAGGAAACACCGGCTTCAAAGGTGCAGGAGTAAGCTGGAAGTTTCTACTCTCCTGTATTCCGTGCCTCCAGTTTTTGCATCTTCTTTAAATAATCGTGCCCTTCCTTCTGCTCCCCATGCTGGGTTTCCCTGGAAAATGCTGGGGGGTGACAAGTTCCTCTCCCTGCCCGAGGCATTTGCTTGACCTCTGTCAGCCACACCCTCCGGCCACTGAGAGCTGTGGCTGTTGTGGGTGGCACCAAGGCTGGCTCCATGGCAGAGGGGCTTCCCCGGGGACACCGAGCCCTGGGAATGCTCACACAGCGAGGTGCCCTGTGCTCCTCCTTGTGCTTGGCCCCGTTTCCCTGCAGCCCACACACTCTGCTCCCCGCTCCCTGCAGTACGGATCCCCCGGAGTACGGATCCCCCACGTCTGCAGGGAAAGCACCCTGGCCCCCCATTTCCAAGCTCACCACCCCCTGCCCCACAGACCCCACTACTGAAGGTGACTGTCCCCAGGGAGCCGTGGCAGCAGGACCCCGTCTCTGCCTACTGACCCCCTCCTCTCTTTCTGTCCCCTCCAGGGAGAGCGCTGCTGACCCTGAAGCTCTGGGGCTGGCTCCTCACAGGCTCAGCAGGATGATGCCAGCAGCCCGAGAGCCCCCCGTGCCCCTCGCCGTGCCGATGTGACCGAGCGCTGGGGGGGACCTGTGGCCCTGAGCCTGGCACGGCAGCACGGTGGCTGGTGGCCCCCGTCAGGGGCCCTGCTGCCCAAAGATGAGCGATGGCACGTGGATCTCGCTCAGCCCCGCTGAGTTTGCCCAGCTCCAGCAGTACACGGACTGTGAGTACCCTGCTGATCTGTGCTGGGCTGGTGTCCTACCTCTCCTTAGTGTCCTCCTGGAAAACGAGGTGCTTCCTTAGATTTGGGATGGGGAGGCTGGCAAAATCCCTGAGCCCTAACGCTGGCTGGTTGGGGTGCCCGTGCCTGCCTGCCCCGAGGGATTGAGCTGAGCTTTGGGGGCCGGACACGTGAGCTCAGCTCAGTCCTTCTGAAGGCGGCCGGCTCCCACGTTCCTCAGCAAAGTGAAATGCCAACCAGGAAAGCAGACTGGCTTTTCCCAAACACACCGAGCTGCTCCACGGCTCGCTTTGGGCTGCCAACCCTCTGCGGTAATTTTCCTTAGTGCTTTTGCAGAGCAGCACTCTGCTGCAGCTGCTGCCCAGAAAAGGAGATTTGCAGCAGCACCGAGGGGGTCCTGGGGCTGGGAGAAGCTGGAGAGAGAACCTGGGCAAAGCCCAGGGGTCCAAAACCAGGTCCTTGAGGTCCTGCCTGCCAGAGAGCTGGAGCGGGAGTGCTTTTTGCAGCACTGATGGAGAAGCAGTGCAGCCCAGGGAGGGCAGGGTGGGCAGGAAAGCCCAGCCAGGACCACGGGATGAAGGGAGAAGGGGTGTAAAATCACAAGGGTGTTGCTTTGCAGAATTGGCATGACCCTGGGGTGAGCAGGCTGGATGGGAGACGACTGAGAGGCAAAGGGGACCCTGGGAGCTCTCTGAGGCTGTCCTTGGGGACACTGTGCATCAAAAGGGTGAGGCTGGGGACAAGTTCCCCACCGCCTCCTGCCCACCAGCCAGAGGCCTCAGGCAGGGCTGCAGGCAGAGCTGTGTGTGCAGTATCCCTCTGCATCTCATCCTGCCTCTCTGGGGGATGATGGGCTTTGCTTTCCTGAACCCCAGACCATAAAACACCATCTGTAAGGCTGGGCTCAGAACACTGATAGCATCTTTGTTTTGTTAATCAAAGTGTGGCCAGCATGGGCAGCTGCCTCCTCCCTGGGAGGATGGCTTGGCACTGGGCTGGGCAATGGGGTTTGGGGGTCCGAGGAGGAGGGCCAGGATCCCCCTCCTCGAGTGCCCCAGACACCCCAGACAGCTGTGGTGCCAAGTTCTGTCCCCAGCAGAGGGCTGGGGGGATCAGAGCCAGCACAGCCCCCACTTGCAGAGAGGATCTCACAGTAATTAACAAGGCTGGTGTGTCTGAGAACCTTTTAAATGCATGTGCCCAGAGAGGGCTGTGAAGGTGAGGGCTGAACGTTCACTCACCCTGATCTGTTTTCTCCGCTTTTCCCTCTTTTCTCTATTTTGAAAGGATGAGTGTCCCTCCAGGCACTCCAGCCCTAAGGACACTCAGCCAGGGCAAGTCTTTACTGCTTGTGTGGAAGTTTTCACAGACCAGTCCAGTGACAGGATGAGAAAGAATGGCCACAAGCTTCGCCAGGGGAGGTTTAGATCAGATATTCAGGAAAATTTCTTCCCCAAAAGGGTAGTCACACACTGAAACAGGCTGTCCAGGGCAGTGGCGAAGTCACCATCCCTGGAGGGATTTAAAAGCCATGGAGATGTGGGACATTTCTATTTTAGTGGTGAACACAATTGTGCTGGTTAATGGTTGGACTTGATGATCTCAGAGGGCTTTTCCAACCTAAATGATTCCATGATTCTACGAATACATTTCTATTTCTCCCTCCTGGCACCTCCTGGAGATACCAATGGGCAGCCTGAGGCAGTCTCTGGGATGACTGGGCCTGCCAAGGGGTGCCAGCAGCCATCTGCACTGGGGCAGGGACAGCCAGGGGTGTGCTTAGCACAGCAGAGCAGCTGGGACTGGCGTGTGGTCCCCGCCTTCCTTGCTTTGCTCTGGGTCTGTGTTTATTTTCATACTGGCAGGAGGAAGCTCTCTGTGTATGCAAAGCTCCCAGGCCAGCTTTCCATATCTGCCCTGCCCTCTGAAGGCGGAAGGGGAAGCAGGGCATGGGTGGCCTCTTCCAGGCACAGAAGGATCCAGAAACTGCATATCCAGCAGATAAACCCCTCTGCACCACCCTGCTGGCGGGTGATGAAGGCAGCCATGCTCAGCACAGTGCCTTTGTCTCCCCAGACTCCACCAAGAAGCTCAAGGATGTTCTGGAGGAGTTCAATGGGGATGGTGTCCTCTCGAGGTACAACCCCGAACAGGTACGGCCCTGTGCCCGCCAGCGTCCCCCCTGTGCTGCTGGCAGCTCCCAGGCCCCCCCAGGCTCCCCCAGCCCAGCTCCCACAGCTGGAAGCAGCCAGGAGAAGGCAGGGCTGGCTGGCTGGCCCCCATCTCTCCCCATGGTTTTGCTCCCAGGAGTTGATTCCCCGGCCATCCCGGGGACCGTGCCCGCTGCGTGGCCATCCCACCCCGTCCCGCTGAGGGCTTTTTGGGGTATTGCCTTGCCAGGCAGAATCCAGGAGGGATTTACTGTCCCCCTAAAAGCCAATGACCTGGCCAGCATGGGGGTGGGATAGCTCTGTGCCCTCTCACTCTCCTCCGAAGAAGGCTGGGATTATTTTTTCCGAGAGGTGCTTTCCGAGAGACCTATTAGTGTGCCAGCAGGACAGAGCCCTGCATGGGGGCTGTAATCACTAGAATCAAGGCAAAATGAGAAAAATCAGTGGGCTGAACGTGACAAGGAGGGGCACAAAGCTACCCTGCTATTCCAGGGCACCACAGGACCCTCACCCCAGCTGGGGCCACAAAAGCCATTGGAAAACGTCGTCCTCACGCAATGGCAATGCCCAGCGGGGAAGGAGGAGGCACAGAGTCCTCAGGAGGAGGATGGTCCCCATGGGGCTGGGGCTGGGCTGGGAGGTCCCACTGCTCTGCCCTTTCCTGCCACTCCCCCAGCTCCTGCCCTGGCTGCTGTCCCTGCTCCCAGCACCGCTGGCTCTGGGCATTTCTGGCGCTGCTGCCTCTGGGTCCCTTTAGGTTACCTCCAACCCCTGGGGTTTGGGAAGCCAGCAGTTTTGGGGAGGACTCTGCAGCTGCTGTGCCCAGTGAGGGGGGCCCAGGGCATGAAGCCCCGTGCCCACTGGCAGCTCTGCACCCTCGTGGTGGCCTGGGCCACCTCCATCCTCATTCTCTGTCCGCTCCCCAGCCCATCGACTACGAGGGCTTCTGCCTCTTCATGAAGACCTACCTGGAGGCCGACGTGCCCGAGGAGCTTTGCCAGCACCTCTTCACTTCCTTCAAGAGGAAGATCTGCCAGGCCTCCCCCGAGACCCAGCAGCAGAGCCCCGGTGTGCCACAGCACAGCACCCTCGGTGAGCCAGCCCTGCCGGGCACGCCGGCGGAGCGTGGCACCGCGGGCCTGCTCCCACACTGCCCACAGGAATGGAGGCTGGGGGGTGGCACCTGGGGTGGGTGGTATCGGGGCCAGCTCGCAACGCAGCTCTGCCCCATCTGCCTCCCAGGGCCCTGTGCTGCTCCAGGGAGGGATTTCTCTCGGATGCAATGGCACGTGCCCTTTCCTCTGCACGTTCAGAGCCCGAGTCGCTCCGTGCCAGCGTCTCCACGCAGACTGGTGGCCTGTGCCTCTGTCACGGGTACTGGTGCAAGCAGCCACCCTGCGCTCGGCTGCACCCGGAGCCGGCCATGTGTGCCAGGCACCCAGCTCTGCCTCCCCCAGCCCTTCCCCGCTGGATTCATGGCTCGTGGAGACATCTGCTGAAAGGACTATAAATTGCAAAAGGAAAGGGAGAACCTCCCCCAGCTCTGGCTGGTGGTGGAGGAGCACATCGTCCCTCTCTGGTCCTGAGCACTGTGGTGTCCGTCACCCAGGGATGGGAGCACTGCTGGGAGCTGCTGGGCCGGGCAGGAGGGTGAGGGGCCACCTGTGGTGCCCCTCAGAGAGCCCTGGGGCTGGGATGCCGGGGCAGAGAGGCACGGGGCTAGCAGAGAGCACCCAGGGCGAGCACCCAGCACCAGTTCCTGGAGGAAGGGGCACAGACACCCTGGTGTCACCCTGCCCTTGGGCTTGTGTCTGCTTTGCAGGGATCAATGGGAAAACCCTTCGAAGTGCTCTGGGACGACACACTCCCGAGCCCAAGAGCTGCCACAGCAACGCAGCTGAGCCACAGCCAGCATCCCTCACCCTGGCATCGATCCCCAATGCCTCCCCCAGCTGGTCCAGATCATCCTCCCAGAAATCCACCACTGGCACCACTTCTGCTCACAACTCCTCGGGCTCTTCCAAGATCTCCTCCGTGTCTCTGCTGGGCCCTCAGTCACCAGGTGAGCTTGGCTGGGGCTCCAGAGTGACGAGCCCTCCCCAGTTTCTGGCCAAGTCCCCGGCGTGGTGGCAGTGACCTTCCAAACTCACCGGGTTCCTGGCATGCTGACACCTTTGCTTGGCAAACTTAAGCTACTGATCCCATCCCACAGAGCCCCCACCAGTCAGTGCCTCAATTACCTGGCAGCATCTTGTAGGGAGGGGGAAATGGGGCAGTGAGTCACAGCTGCCCCTTGCCCCAGCCCCTGCCAGCCCCCGAGGAAGGGCCCCTGTGCCAGGAGCATCTCTCTGCCGAGGGCTGCTGTTGGCACGGGCATCAATCAGTGAGCGTGGGCTGTCCTGGCACCCTGGCAAGCTGCCTTGCTGCCCACTGAGCTGCTCACTCCTTCTGGGTGGGTGCTTGTTCCCAGCAGGACACGTTTCCGTGGGCTCCCGCTGCTCATCCCGCCTGTAGCTGCAGAGATGGAGGTGTGGGTGTCTGCACCCCGGGGACTGGGTGGCACTGCCCAGCCCTGGGGTGCCACCAGCCCCACATCTCCTTTGTGCCCCCAGCCCCAAGTGCCCTTTTTGTGCCCATTCCTGTGTCCCCTCTGTGTCCCAGCCCTGGCCCTGGGGTGTCACTCAGTCCCACGCTGAATGGGTCCCTGCCCCAGAGTTCCCACGTCCCACCTGGTGACAACTCCTGGTCCGATGTCATCCCTGTGCGTGGCCTCTCTGCCTGCCCACAGGCACGAGGAGCGGGGAGAAGAGGTTGCCCTTCAGCCTGCGGAAAAGCTCCAGCTCCCTGAAAGCCACGCCGCCTCCTCCTCCCACCCCCTTGGCCCAGGTGGTCCACCTGAAGGACATTGTCTGCTACCTGTCCCTGCTGGAGAGGGGACGAGCAGAAGACAAGCTGGAGTGTAAGTGGGACCCTGGGGTGGTGCTGTGGGGAGGGGGGAGCGGTGGCTCAGGGGTTTGCAGGGCTGGATACTCCCCTCCTCCTGGGAAAACCACTCCTCTTCCCCTTGTGCTCCTGCCTGTGTCACCCGTGTCGGGCCAAGGGGCTTCCATACCCCGCAGCCCTGGGGTCACATCTCGCCCTGCCTGAGCCAGCACAGTGCTGCTCCCACCCTGAAGCTCCAGCAGCCTGGAACAGGGTGCCTGGGACACCCCAGGGTGCCCCGAGGCTGGGCTCTTCTTATCAGCAGCTTCTCTCCTCCTTCCAGTCATGTTTCGCCTCTACGATACCGATGGAAATGGCCTCCTGGACAGCTCGGTGAGCCTTCCCTCGGGAGAGAAAGCAGGGGCTGCTCGGAGGGCTGGGAGCATGCAGGACACTGTTGGGGTGCCCACTGCCCTGGTGAGGTGCTCCAAAATGGGCAGGGATATGGGAAAGGAGGAGGAAAGCAGCAGCTGGACTGCAGAGCTGGGGATCACATGCCAGCCCTGCTGCATCCAGCAGGAGCTAGAAAAAATCCACCCACCAAGAACTGTAGCTCTGCATCAGGTCGTGGTGTTTCAGGGAAGAAAAAAAAATCATGCACAGCTCCTTCTCCTATGATGTTTTCTCTTTGTTCTTTGGGTATCGTCCTTGAAACCTGTTGCAAATAAAATCTGATTTATCAGAATAGTTTTTCCCAAGGAGAACCCCTTACAGATTTTCTCGCAGGTTTTCAGGCCAGAAGGCCCTGAAAAAGAAGGAGTACCCGTTGAGGACTGGGGTGTTGCTGCCCCTCCTGTGCAGTGGGGACTGGGGTAGCCTGGGGCATGTGGGAATGTAGACCCTGGGGGCTCGGGGCTGGACACTCTGCTCGTGCCCAGAGCCGTCCCTCACACCGGGCACTGCTGTCTCCCCGTGCTCAGGAGCTGGATCGTATCATCAACCAGATGGTGCACGTGGCCGAGTACCTGGAGTGGGACTCCACCGAGCTGAAGCCTGTGAGTGCCAGGGCTGGAGGCAGCTGGGGAGGCTGCAGGGACTCTCAGCCTGCCCTGGGTGGCATCGCTGTGTCACCAAATCTTCTCCCTCCCCCAGATCTTGAAGGCTATGATGGAGGAGATCGATTACAACCACGACGGGACCGTGACGCTGGAGGAGTGGATCCGGGGTGGCATGACCACCATCCCCTTGCTGGTCCTCCTGGGGATGGAGACGGTCAGTGTCCCTGTGGGCAGCTGCTTCAGCTGCTCCAGCCCACCCCCAGCTACAGACCACGCACTCACACAGCACCACACAGCCCCACGCTGGCCCCCAGCCCCTGCTGACACCCCCACCCTGCCCCCTTCACCCCCAAATCTTTCCAAGCTCATTTTGAGCTGCAGTCACTGCCAGCTGCTGTGCCCAGGCAGGCTGGGCTTGCTCCTTGCTGTCACAGTGCACTCCAGTTTGATGAACTTTTAATCAAAACCTAAGATGAGTACCTAAAATGGCATCTCCTCTTGTAGAGTGAGGTTTAAAGAGCAAAGGTGGGGTTGTTGGGACCCCCCATTATTTCTCTGTCTTATTTTTTCATCCTTTTGGCCTTCATTTCTTTCAAGTGCATCCCCGGCCCTCAAGTAATAATTTGCAGGGAAAGATGGTTTTGCTCATGGTGCCCATGGTTCCTCTGGAGAGGTGGGGTGGGGGAGAGGCTTTCTGGCAGGAAAATTCAAGAAAGCAGGGAATTTTAACTGGCTCCTGCAAAGCACTCGTGCCTGGCCCCAGATGTAAGAGGTTTGTGCTTTTGTCACCCCATGGCGGTGGTGGCAGCTTGGCCCCAAATGTGAAGTCACCTTCCTGTTGGCCACCAAGATCCTCCCTGTGGGCCACCAAGATCCTCCCTGTGGCTGGGCTGTGCCAAGGGTCCGTGGGAGCTGGAGCTGGACGTGCCCAGGGGGATGTGGTGGCAGGGATGCTCTGGGGAACGCCAAGAGAGAAGGGGAGTAGAGGGAGCCCATGATCCTGCTGGGAGCAAACTCCCAGAAACACCATGGGGTTTTTAGGGGATGAAAAGTTGATAAAAATGATGGGCTGAGGGGGCTGGGACTCTTGGCAGCAGGGGAGTGACCCCCTCACCCTCCACTCTCCTGCCCTGCAGAACGTGAAGGATGATGGGCAGCATGCCTGGAGGCTGAAGCACTTCAAGAAACCTGCCTACTGCAACTTCTGCCGCACCATGCTGCTGGGGGTCCGCAAGCAGGGCCTCTGCTGCTCCTGTGAGTCCTGCATCCTTGCCAGAGTGTTGCACTCCCAGACTGGTGGCTCCTGCCCTATCCAGTGGTGCCCTGGGGAGCGGGGACAGATCCCTGTTAGTGCAGAGCCCCGTGGGTGCTGCAGGCTGAGCGGGGAGGGGGCAGCTCCCATGCTGGGGAGTGATGCTGACCATCTTTCTGGTGGCACTTGGGTTAGTGGTGCCCTGGTAGTGTTGGGGTGACTGCTGGACTCGAGGGTTTCACAGGGCTTTTCAAACCTAAATGATTCTGTGGCTCTGTGATTTTTCTCTCTCACCAGTCTGCAAGTACACGGTCCACGAGAGGTGTGTGTCCAAAGACATTGCTTCCTGCATCAGCACCTACGTTAAATCCAAGAGAAACACGAGCGTGAGTAGGCAGCTGGTGCATTTCTGAGCCAGTGGGTGTCCTGGCCCCTTGGTGTCCTGCTCTGCTTCCCCACAGCTTCTTGCCCCTCACATCCCGGGGGGCAGCTCATGGGCATTCCCAGCACCCAAAGCCTTGCAGGGTACACCCCATCCCCGGTCCCTGGGCACCCACACAACCCCCAGCCCCAAGATTTGCCACGGCTCCACATGGGGGCTGGGCAGGGGCTGGATTGGCTCAGCAGCATCCCTGCAGGACGAGATTCCAAAGTTCCTGGTGGGCACCCCGGGCAGGAGGGGGACGCCGGGGGTCAGTGGGTGCTGTGCCGCAGCGTGCCCGTGCCTTGCAGGTGATGCAGCACACCTGGATCGAGGGCAATTCGCCCGTCAAGTGCGACAGGTGCCACAAGAGCATCAAGTGCTACCAGGGCATCACCGGCCTGCACTGCGTCTGGTGCCAAGTCACGGTGGGTACGCAGGGCTGGGGCACAGCCACAGCGCCTGCAGGGCTGGCTCTGGGCTGCTGAGCAGGAGAGGGCAGGTGTCCTCTGCTCAACGTGCCTTCCTGCCACCCCTCCAGCTCCACAACAAGTGTGCCTCCCACGTGAAGCCGGAGTGCGATGGGGGCCCACTGCGGGACCACATCTTGCTCCCGTCCTACATCTGCCCAGTTGTCCTGGTAAGTGCCCCCCTTGTCCTGGTGAGTG
>VWZW01001991.1:122919-188704 GCA_013397115.1 Edolisoma coerulescens | reverse complement strand
CGGCTCCCCGGGGAGGCGTGGCGGCCCCGCACCCGCACCGAGCCAGCCCCGGGGGTGACAGGGGCCAGGATCTGACGCCTCCCTCTCGCCGTCCCCTCCACCCCCAGCCGCGCACCTGCCGGAGCCCGGGCGGGACCCCCCTTCCCGGGCCGGCGTCGATGCTGAGCGGGCCGGGGGCACTGCCCGCTTCCCCCGCACCATGGACGGCTTCTACGACCAGCAGGTTCCCTTCATGGGCCCCGGGGTAAGTTTGCCCACCCTGATCCCTGTTGACACCTTCCTCCCCGACCTTGGGGACACCCCTTCCCCATCCTTGGGGCACCCACCTCTCATCCTTGGGAGCACCCCCCTTGTCCTTGGGGGCACCCCCGGCCTTGGGGGCTGCCACCCTCATGGGCAGCTGTCGCCCTGTTCCTTGCAGAAGTCCTGCACAGAGGAGGGCCGAGGCCGGCCGGGGTCCGATAGGAAAAGGAAATTTTTGGAGACTGACCTGGCCCATGACTCGGAAGGTAGGCAGGGCTGGCCCGGGTGGCCACAGCCTCTCTGCGGCCCCGTGAGACCACTCGCCTCGCGTTCCTTGCTTTAGAAATAATCCTGCAAATAATGGCAGTTTTATTTATTCTTCTGTGGAGCACATAAGTCTTTCACTCTGTTCCAGAGCTCTTCCAGGATCTCAGCCAGCTCCAAGAGGCCTGGCTAGCTGAAGGCAAGTCTTCACCTCCGCCTTTTGCCATGTAAAATCTCTCTGCGAGCGTTTTTTTGAGAACTGAAAATGCCATAAACCCACTTTTTTGTTTGTTGTTTTTTTTAGCTCAGGTCCCCGATGACGAACAATTTGTCCCAGATTTCCAGTCTGACAACTGTAAGTGATTGTTCCGGGTTTTTGTTCTCTGGGGGTAGATGTTTGGGTGCCTGTGCAAACATTCGCGCTGGGTTTGGAGTTGCTTCCTTGGGAAAGCAGTTGTTCCTGGGGCTGAAACATAGAATCGTGGGCTTTTGGGAGAAAGCACGTGTGGTTTGGGTTCATCGAGATGAAACGTGCAATGTCCTGTCTTTTGTTAATTGGGAGAATTACAGAAAATGCATGGAATTGTCTCTGGCTGCTCTCTGGGTTCCTCGGAGATGCGATGCTTGTTCGTAGCGAGGTGGATTCACTTCTAAATACTCCTTTTCCTTTTCAAGTGGAAGAGATAACCCGTGCTGGGCTGCTTGGTTAGCCACAATCTCTGCAGTTTCTAGAGCTTTTTAGAGTCCTGGCCCGGCGCTGTTGGCAAGAGCGAGCCTGAGCGGTGAAACTTGAGCCGCTTTAAGCAGCATTAATCACTGGCAAGCGAGCGTCTTTAAAAGGAGGCCAGTGAAAATGCAGTCCCTCGTGAATTGCATAAGAGCCAGAGTTGGTTCTGAGCCGCGGGTTGTTGCCAGAGCCGGGTTAGTGGCGAGGGCAGGGGCCAGGGAATGGCGTGTGGGGCTGGCGCAGCTCCGGGCGCTGCTCTCGGGCGTCGAAGGGTCGGTTGGAGGAGAAGGGGGAGGAATCAGGATGTTTTGAGTTGTTACCTGGCAAACACAAGTAGTAGCTTGGTGTCGGTGGCAGGGTTTTGCTGCTGAGCCAGGCAGCTACGGAACTTGAAGGAAATCAAATTTAGCCTGCAGTCGAACAGATTTTTCATTCCAGCTTTGTCACAGCATGCAGCGGGGTGTCTCCTCCGACAGCAAATGCATGTTAATTATTGCTCTTTGATTACTTCGGAGTGGGAAACTTGCCATTAAGCTGGTCCAGACAGCCCAAGTTTCAGATGTGTTTTTTTCCCCTGTCTCCCCTGAGATAAAAGGCGAGCCCGGAGTCAAAAACACGACGGTCTGTTGACATCCCCAGCACAGCCCAGCAGCTCTTGCTCGGAGCAGTAGAAACTGCAGTGTGCGTGGGAGGGTGGCTCTTGGAGCTGAAGCTGTTTCCAGTGCCTTTTGGCAGTCTCTTTTTCCTTGTAACCTGAAGAGCTCAGAGAGGAGAGACAAACTTTTCTGGGTGATGCAGGAAAAAGAGGAGAAAAAGTAAAAGGCGTTTATTTGGTCAGGACTCCTAAAATGTTCTGACCTGCTCAGCCTGTGGGCCTGGTGTTGAAACGACTTTGTCACTTGAGAGATCTGCCTGCTTGACTCCTTGCAGCAATAACCTTCCTTAACTTTCCTGGGGAGAGAAAGAAAAGGTTTCTCTCACTGCTGGGGTGCTGGCTGTGGGGCAACTCAGACTGAGGCAGAGGGGAATGGGAAGCTCGGCTCTTCCATCCCTGCACTAGAGAGAGTTCACAGAGGAAAGAAACTCCAGTTTTGAACCATGTGCCATGTAGAAAGGGAGAGAAGGACAGCCCTGGTGCAGCTGTGGTCTGCACCCAGCTTTCACTAGCAGGGACAGGCTGCCTTCCTGGGCTGGCAGTCACATCGGAGTTCAGCATCCATTAGCTCCTGGGGAGAGGTAAATCCCCCCTCAGTCCCCACGGATGTTTGTGGGCATGTGTTGGACTCTGTTTCTGCAGTTGCGTAGCTCCACGCCTTTTCCCTGAGGAAACTGCTGCTCTCTTATCCTGAGCAAACCCCGATCTTGTGCCCCGTCTTGCATTCCCAGGGCCAAGCTTCCTTGGCACAGCAGCAACAAGGGACAGACCAGGCTCAGTTTGGACCCCACTGCCATGGGGAACATTGCTGCATGTGCCACGTGGAGTCTTGGAGATGCTCAGAACTGCAGCATCCTTCTTGCCTTGCTAAAACCCCCTCATGGCTGCCTGCAGCTCTGCTACTGCCCACTCTCTGTTCCCGACTCCGTAGCCAAGATCCCTGGAAGACAGGGTCTTAAAGTTGGGGCTTGGGAGCAAAATAATCTGGAGGGCAGTGGGTCGCTGTGCTGAGGAGGAAATCCCGCCGTAGGGGAAAACGAGGCTGCTCCAGATGAGGGATGCATTGTTCTCAGTGCCCTGGACCGAGTGGCAAGAGGCCAGATTCAGTGCTTATAAGCTGCCCAGGGAAGTCGTGGATCCTTCCCTGAAAGCGAGGAGGCTGTGGGTGACTCTGCAGAGCTCACCGTGCTGGCTCTCACGCTGCACCCCTGGCCGGGCACGGGGGTGAGCTCACCAGCAGTGTGGTCCTGGGGCCAAGGGTGTACATACAGTGTTATGTCTCCACTGGTTGTTTAAGGACCTGGGAAGTGATGGGATCACGCTGAGGAGATAGGATCATGCTGAGGAGATCAAGCACCACGAGAAGCGATTTGTTCCCAGGGCACCTGCGGCCTCCCTGCGCAGGCAGCACGTGGCAGCAGCCACGGGCAGGGCACGGAGCTTCTTACACACCGAAATGAAAGAGGGAGGTTTGTTTGTGAGGAAGAGTTGTTTAAACAAAGGAAAGCAGGAGCCTGGCTTCTATTTCTGCCTCCTCTCCTGGTGTGACCTTGGGTGCGTCCTGTAGCGCCGGGGGACGGAGGGGCAGGCGCGGAGCTCGGCTCCCAGGCGACGGCTTGAGCGGGTGCCAGTGTCCCTGGGCTGGAGGTGGTGGTTTGGTTGCCTTCCCCTTGGCTCGTTCAGTGGAAGCCAGTGTTCTCCAAGCTTAGTCTGGTGGAGGTCCAGTTATGCCAATGGGTGGGAATAACCTGCCCTGTCCTCCACCAAGGGATTCACTGGGAATTCAAGGCCTTGAGTGGCTTTGCGGTCTCACCCGTGGCTGATGGTTGGCATTAGGGGCATTTCCAGTTGGACTGCTGGTATGGCCCTGGGTGGGGGTTTGCCTGAGCTCCCCTACCTCCCCTCCTGGCTGGGCACAGCAGTGGCACGTGTGGCTGGTCCCTTGCCCAGCCTCCCCGGGGTCCTTCCATCCCTGGAGGCTGAAGCAGCCCCGAGGGGCTGTCAGGCACCCACGGTGTCCTCGCCGCTGCTGTGGCTCAGCCTCGGCGTGGATCTGCCGACGCACGTTCTCCAGCCCCGTCTGTAGCTGAGCTGCTCCCTCTGCGTATTTCTATATATTTTTTTAGCTTTTAATTATAGTGCCGAGGGCAGGACCGGAAAGGGTAAAAGTGCTTGTGCACCCAGTGTTCCTTTGAGGTGTTGGGTGCTGGGGCAGGGCGGCTCCTCCCAGGTGGCTGCTCGCTGCTGGGACCCAAACCCGGCGCCTTCCCCCCAAAAGCTGCACCCCTGGCCTCGGTGCCCCCCTGCACTCCTCCAGCCTGGCTGGCCGTGAGCTTGGCAGAGGAGGGAGTCGTGCTGAGCAGCGCCGGCCGGCCCTGCAGTGTTTGTGTAAGGAATCCAAACGTTGCACAGAGTCCGGGCTTGGACAGCTGGTCTCTGTTAGGATCTTAAGGCTCATTTCCCTTTTTTTTTGAATGGCAGTGCTAAGCTCTGGGGAAATTTTTCCTTTCTTTTTTTTCTCCTGCTTCAGCCACATGAATGGAGCACTACGAAGTGTTTGTGAATGGAGGGTGGTGCCTGCTCAGGGACTGGAGGCTTTTTTTTTTTTTTTTCAATGAATAACCAGACCCCATTGTACGACTGGCTGGCGGAAAAACAACCCGCTCCAACAACACGGAGCCTGTTCGGAGAGCCATGCCCGCGATAGGCAGCTGGAGCCCTTCCAAAGCCAGTTCCCCTTTGCTTTCCCATGGCTCAGGGGGTGCCTGTGCTTCGCCTCTGCCATGCTGGCCCCCTTTTAAGGCTGGAAATGCTGAGAGTGGCAAAACCTCCATGGGGAGGGGGGAAGGAGGAGTGGGATAAATCCGGCTTGGGAGCGGGTGGAAGGCGTGTGGGGGGCTGTGCTGGCTCAGCGCTGGGCTTTGTGTTTCAAATCCTTCTCGGGGAGGGGGGGTTTATGCCCTTGGTACCAGCTGTACCGAGGCCTTTCGAGGGGGGGATGGGTACAAAGGGGAGTCAGCAGCTCTTTAAAGGTTTTGACAAATTAGGGGAGCAGCTAATTACCTGGCAAGCTGTGAACAGTTGTCCTGGACCTATTTGCTCCTCTCCAGTGTAGCTGGGCTGTGTTTAGGCTTCGCATGGAGCTAATACTCCACTTCCGATTAGTCTTGGCTCTCCTCTGAGGCACTATTTAGGTACAGATCTCTGAGGCGCTTTCCCTTTCCTAGGGCGCCTGCTTTTAGAAATTAATTAGCTTAAGCGTATATTACTCAGTTTATAATTATATATAGCAAGTGAGCTTGGGAGTGGGTGGAGAGGATTTGGGTTTAATGGGATGTTTGTCACTTGAGCTCATACAACCATGGGACCCTAGGACTGGATCCCAATGGACCACCTTGGCTGCGGGAAGGTGGATCCCACTTAAAAATCCCTGGGAGTGGGTTTGCCCCTGCGAGGGCGAGTGGGTTGCTGTTTATGAGCTCTTGGAGCTCCAGTCTGTCGAGCCCCCCTCAGCCCTTGCTCCGTGTCTCAGGGAGGCAGCCACTGTGGTGCCCAGGCTCTGCTCCGCTCGCTGAGGGCTGCTGGCCTGGCCACAGCACGAGTCTCATCCAAGGCTGCTGTCGAGCTGCCTGTTCCCCTCTCACAGCCCTTGCTCTGCCCCTCTTGGATCCCAATGGGGAGTGATTCCCCTCCTGAGAACTGTGTCCTGGGCAGCTGTGGCTGTCCCAGCTCTGCCCTCCCCTGCCACCCTGGCTCACTTCTCTGCCAGCGCTGGGGTCTGGCAGGGCACCGTATTGCCCTGGTTCACTTGCCCAGTGCTCCCAGGGCGTAACTCAGCACCTTATTCCCAAGCAAAGAGCTGATGCCTGCAGGGCTGATGTTCCCATTGCCCTCTCCCCTGTGGGTGAGCCTGTGTCCTCCTCGCTGTCCTTGCAGTGGTCCTGCACGCCCCACCTCCGGCAAAGATCAAGCGGGAGCTGCCCAGCCCGTCCTCGGAGCTGTCATCCTGCAGCCACGAGCAGGCTCTCTGTGCCGGCTATGGGGACAAGTGCCTCTACAACTGCTGGTAGGTAGCCCGGGGCCACCGCTGCCTGCAGAGCCCGCAGGGGCTCTGTGCCACGCGGTGCTGTCCCCGTCGGCGTCGCCCTCAGCCCCTGGCCCGTCTCCTTCGGCANGCCCCCCACGCGCTGCAGGAGCAGCGGCAGCAGCCGCCCTTCGCCGTGCCGCGGCCGCCGCACCCGCCCATCCACATGCCAAAGATGATGTCTGAGAACCAATACCCCGCAGAGCACAGGTAAGGCAGCCCCAGAGACCACGGCAATCCTCCGGGGCTTTGTGGGGACTCTCGGCGTGGGTTGGTGGCCCCAAAGTGGGGGGAAGAAAGAGAAATGCTTGTGTCTTTGTCCCTGTGCTGCGGTTGCAGTTGGTGGGCCAAATGTTGCCGCCTGTGGTCCCACGTGGCAAAACTTGCCATTTCCTGCCGGGGTCTTGTGGCTCTTTCTTCTGCTAACAGGGAACTGCTCCTTCCAGTCCCTGAACATTGGGCAGAGCCTTCGCCTCCCTCTTAGGAAAGGCAAGGGAGGAGGCAGAGGCTGCCTCCTGCATCCACCCCTGTTCCAAGGGGTGATGGTCCTGAGTCAGGGCTCTGCTCTCCTCATTCCCACCCACTGCAGCTCTGCCTCCCAAGCCAAGCCCCGCTGGGCTGTGGAGCTGTGACCATCTCTGTCCTGCCCACGTGCACCCCAGGCTGGGGGTGGTCCTGAGCTCCCCCGTGCATTGCATGGCATCACCATGATTTTGTGGGCTGTGGTGGGAGACCCCTGTTCCCTCCTTCCTCTCTAAGCTGAGGCTTCGTTCCCCATCACTCCCATGACCCTGGAGGCTTTGCCAGTCCCCTCCCTCACCTTGGGTTTGCTCTTATGGGTGCTCTCAGTAGGTGCTCTGCTTGTGGCCTCTGGATGCCCTTTGCTGTGACAGCCACCATGTCACCCCTGTGGGCATGGGACAAGATGTGGCAGCCTGGCAAAGGCCGTGCAGTGGGGCCACGGAAGCCCTTGGAATGTGCCCACAGCAGGCAAGCATCCCTCCCCAGCAAAGCAGGGCTTGGGGTGACCTTCAGGCTATGCAGGGGGCTGGCTGTGACCCCTTGGGAAGCACTGTGCCAGCACGGGGCTTGGGTTTCATTCAGGAAGGGCAGAGGGACATGGCTCGGAAATGGAGTAATCCCAGCCCGGCAGCTGGGAGAGCTCCGGTTACAAAGCCAAATGGTGCAAGGCCGGCTGAGAGGAGCCGGCACAGAGATCCAAGATCACCTTTCAAGGTGCCGGAGGACGAGGGGATGTGACAGCACCCCCTCGAGATGGTCCCTCATCCATCGCCACCGGCAGAGACCGTGCTCTCAGACCAGTGGTGGCAGCAGCATGGAGCCCAAAATAGGGCTCCCTGCTGAGGAGTTCAAGGTTTAATCCCAGCTGCGCAGGCGGATTAGCAGCCGGCTGGAGCCGCGGAGTGGATTTGGCTTTGCGTAAGCGCCCACCCATGCACAGCATCCCTGGCCCCTGCCCCCCACTCTGGGGACAGATTTTACTGGTTTACAGAAATACGAGTGTTGGGGGGGTGGTTTTTTGTTCCTTTCCTCGTTCCTTTCCAGATACCTGAAGGCCAGAGGGCTTTACTGTGTTGGCCCATGTGTTATCCTCCTCCTCCCTCTCGGGGTCCTGAGCACTTGGAGGGGCACAGGGCTTCTCGGCACCCCACTGGGTACCCATGGGATGAGCCCCTGTGGTGGCTGTGCTTCTGAGGAATCGTCCCAGCCTGCTGTGGGTGCACCCTGGGAGCACCCCAGGCTGAAGGCACCCAGCCATCAGGCTGTCCTGCTCTGGGGTGGGAGCCGGTGGCAGGGCTGACCCCCAGCTCCTCAGTGACACCGTGTCCTTCTCCCCCAGGTTTCAGAGGCAGCTGTCGGAGCCCTGCCACCCCTTCCCGCCGCAGGCTGGGGTCCCGGGGGGCAGCCGCCCCATCTACCACCGGCAGCTGTCGGAGCCCCTGGGCCCCGCTGCCCCCCGCCCCCCTCAGGGATTCAAGCAGGAGTACCATGACCCTCTCTACGAGCACGGCGGCCCTGGCCTGCCCGGTCCCCCCGGCCACAGCTTCCAGCCCCCCATGGGCATCAAGCAGGAGCCCCGGGACTACTGCATTGACTCAGGTGGGTGCGAGTCGGGGGACAGCCAGGGGCCGGGGGGGTGACACCAGTGGCACTGCAAGGAGCAGAGCATCTCTGCCATCAGCATGGCGGGTGCAGGGCTGAGCCTCGGAAGCGGCTGCTGTGTCACCCTGGAGCTCCCGTGGTGCTGGGATGCTGCTTTGCCTTTTTCTCTCCTCTCTTTCCTCCTCTTCCAAAGCCAGGGGATAGAGCAGGCGTTCACCTGGCGCCGATGGTGTGGTCAGCGCCGTAGCCACAGGCTGGGGTGCCCCACGGCGCCTGGCGGGTCCCCCCTTGGCTCTGGCCTGGGGCCAGCTGTGATTGCTGACTGCTGGACCCTACCAGCATCACGGAAAAATCCTCTAATCGCCTTAGGACCTAAAAATACCCCAAGCTCGGGATGGAGGGTGGCACAGCCAAGCAGATGGTAGGGGAGGCGCAGCAGTGCCTCCCTTCATGCGGGGCCGGTGAAAACTCGAGCTGACTTAGCCCATGCTCCAGTCTAAATTCCAGTGCCACCCCAAATGATACCGGGTTTTTTTCCCTAATGTTGAGGGTGGACGTAGCAGACCAGGGAGTGTGGGGAGGGAGGAAGGTTGCCGGACTTCACTGCAGGACATGCTGGGGGTAAAGAATACGCTGCCGAATCCATGGTGGCACCCACAGGGTTTGCAACCTTAACGCCATCTTCATTTCCCTCTCAGAAGTGCCTAACTGCCAGTCCTCGTACCTACGGGGGAATGTCTTCCCCAACAGCCATGACGGTGAGTGACCCCCCGGCTCTCCCCCATCACGGCCCCATCCCACCCCTCCCTTGTGGCAGGCAGCGCTCCCTGGGCACCCTGAGAACAGCCACGAGAGCGCCGTGGGAGCCACGTGTGCCGGCAGCAGCCCCTGCGAGCGTGCTGTGAGGGCACGGCAGCGCCGTGTAATCTGGGATAACGCGCCCGACGGAGCTGCTAATGGGGCTTGGGAGCAGTGACGGGGGCAGAGCCGCGCAGCCGCTGAGATAACCGGGAATGGGTCTGCTCCCAGAGCTGCCCACGGGGTCCTGTGCTGGGTTGGGCCAAGCCAGGGTTTTTTGGGGTCCAGTCAGGGTAGTGGAGGGGCCCTATGCTCACCAAGGGTCTTTTCCTTGTAGGATTTTCGTATGAAAAGGACACACGATTGTATTTTGATGACACGTGCGTGGTACCTGAGAGGCTGGAGGGTAAGAATCTGGCCCTGGAGGAGGCCTGCAGGGGAACCGGGGCTCATGGAGGAAGAGGTGGGGATGCTGGGATCTGCAGTGCCTGGCTTATAAAGCCAAGCAGTGCTGGCACAGTGCTCTTGAGAGCTGCTGAGCATCATCCCACGTGGCAGCTTGGCCTCACTGCCATGCTCCACCTCTGTCCCTGACACCTACCTGCCTGCAGCACCATCCCCAGCACCTCTCCCCTCTCCCACCCCATGGCCTGATCCTGCTCAGGTGTCTCGGCACAGGGGTGACCCCTGTTGTTGTACATGTCCCCTGCTGGTGACACAGCCTGGGAGAGGGGCAGAGCCAGGGTGTTTAACGAGGTGTCTTGGTGTGGGCAGGTAAAGTGAAGCAGGAGCCCACCCTGTACCGTGAGGGCCCTCCCTACCAGCGGCGCGGGTCCCTGCAGCTCTGGCAGTTCCTGGTCACCCTCCTGGATGACCCCGCCAACGCCCACTTCATCGCGTGGACCGGCCGGGGCATGGAGTTCAAGCTGATCGAGCCTGAGGAGGTAAGAGAGGTCCTGCCCTGGAGCTGGGGAGAGGCTGTGGGGATGCAGGAGCAGGCTGGATCCTTCCCGTGCAGCAGGACCTTCCCGCTCACGCTCGAGGCGAGACACGTATCTCTGCTCTCCAGTCAGCTGGAGAAATTTGCCTTTAATATCTTCCACCGCCTCCTGGCGTGGCATGGGCTGGCTCCTGGAGCTGGCAGTGGCCACCAGCCGGGGTGGTGTTGCCTGTGTGCTGTGCCACAGCTCCCTCCTTCCCGAGCTGCTCCCATCCTTTGCCCTGGGTTTCCAGTGCTGGCACACGGCCGTGCCGGATCCGTGCGGCTCCGCAGGAGGGTGACACAGAGGAAGAAGCTGTTTGGGGAGTAATTGAGAGCAGCTGTGGCCAGCACCGAGCTGCGCACTGTGGGTAATTACCCATAATATCTCTTGCGCCATGCATGGAAATTGTGGTATTTTGAAGCAGCTTTTTTGGCAGGCTCTCCCCTAATCAAATGATTTTTGATTTGGCCCCTGATTTGGCAGTGGCTGCATGGTCGCAGCCGGAGCATTTACCACGGCAGGCAGGGAACCACTCCCAGACCACGGTGACACCTTCGCCCCTGGCTGCCCCAGCCCCCCCAGACAAGCCTCTAGCCTGCATTTCTGTTGTGATTTCCCCTGAGGATCCCTGTTCAAGCCCCAGCTGGAGCTCTGATGGCTGCCACCTCTCTCCCCACAGGTGGCACGACGCTGGGGCATCCAGAAGAACCGGCCAGCCATGAACTACGACAAGCTCAGCCGCTCCCTGCGCTACTACTACGAGAAGGGCATCATGCAGAAGGTGAGTGACCCCCCTGCCACCCCGCAGCAGGGTGTGACCGTCCCCTGCAGCCCCAGGGCGCAGCAGGAGAGGGATTAGCTCCGGTGCGAGGCATGTGGTGCTTCCCCAGGGCAGGGGTGGTGTTCAGGGCGCCTCTCACGCCCTCCCTCCTCCTCGCAGGTTGCCGGCGAGCGGTACGTCTATAAATTCGTCTGTGACCCCGACGCCCTCTTTTCCATGGCCTATCCCGACAACCAGCGCCCTTTCCTGAAGACAGAGCCGGACTGCCCAGTGCCGGAGGAGGAGACGGTGCCACTGACACACTTCGAGGACAGCCCCGCATTCCTCCTGGAGATGGATCCCTGCGGCAGCCTTCCCTACGCGGAGGGCTTTGCCTACTGACTCGGCCGGCCGGCAGAGCCATTGGCACTAGCGCATCCACCTGGGGCGAACACGGTTTTCTAAAGAATATTTTTGGCTGTTCATAAGGAGAAAAAAAACAAAACAACCAAACCCCAACGACAAACCGCATGGGTGCACACACAAATTCGAGGAATTTCAAATGCCCCACGTGTGTTGCCACCGAATTCCCACCCTTCCTTTCCAAGGGCTAGTGCACAGGACTGCCCGTGGCTGGCACCTCCTGCCATGCATCAGTGTGATGTCTTGGGGCGCCGGGAGCCGAAAGTTGCAGTCTCTTCCCCAGGCCCTGGCTCCGGCAGTGCCCCAGGACTGGGCTGCGTGGCTACCGAGCCAATTGTCACGACAATCTGCTTTGCATCGAGCACAATCCGCGTAGCTGCCTTGTGTGGTGGAAAGGGCTTTGATTTGCACAGAGAGGAGGGATGCGGGGCGGCCGCCTGGGCCAGCACCCCGGGGCTGATGTGCGCAGCATCCTACCCCAACCCCAAGGAGCCTTCTGCCTTCTTCCCCAGCCCCCTCCCCATGTAACCCGTTGTTCCCATAGAACCTCCTGCATCCTCTCCGTGCCCTCAATCCTCCCCAGCTCTGGCTATGGGCCATGGGTTGCATTTTGGGGGAGGAGACCCTGACACTAACTCCCTCTTTGGTTGGTTGGTTTTTTTTTTTTTGGGATGTTTTAGGAAAATACTAAAGGTTTCTAAACTGATTTTTGTAGATTTTTTGTATTTTAAGGCAAAGCTATTTTTTGCAGCCCTGCTGCTGTCTCTGGAGCCCCTGGGGACACCCCCATGGCTTTCCTGGTGGCAGGGGGAGCCCTCGATGCCCACGGCTTCCTGGGATGGCTGCCGAAGGATCTGGTCCACTCCATTTCACCCCTCCAGTCCTCTTTCCCAGGGGAGTCAGGGCTGAACCCTGACACTGGCTCAGCTGCACTCCCCCTGCTCGGCATGGCCTCGGAGCTGGGCTGTAAGGCTGAGGTGGGCAGAGATGGGGGGTCCCCCACCCCCCTTCCTCAATACCCCACTTCCCTCCAGCTCCTCCCACCCCTCGCTGCACCTCCTAACACTCCTCCACCACTCATATATCCATACCTGCCTCCCCTGCACCAGGCTACATGTTTTGTTGTAAATGCTGTATAGGAATTTTTTCTCCTCTTTAGTTAGCTTCGGTTGGAATTTTTGTTTGGTTTTTTTTTTGTTCTGTTTTGTTTTTTTTTTGTCTGATTCTTTTTTTTTGGGAAGTATGAAGATTAACTCTACAACGACTTGGTTGCTCTCCCCATGGTGGCTGCAGTGGCTTGTACCCATGGGGAGCATTTGGTTTTGGGAACCCCACCTTGGGGACAGGTTTTTAACCATTTGCTCGGTGTGGCAGGTCTGCAGTGCAGAAGGAGTTAATCTGAGGACTGATTTGAAATATCTTTATTCAAGCAGGGCTATGTATCTCCTGCAAAGCTGCATTACATTCTGTACTGTGTACAATAAAGGATCTTGCTTCCTGTTCCTCCCTGACTGCCTGGGCTCCTGCTTTGCCTGCGCCGTGGGATTCTGCCTGGGCTGGGAGGAGCCCCTGCATGTGCTTGTGGGGTCTGCAGTGGTCCAGGGTCCAGCCCATCATTTGGGGCCTGCAGCATGGTGTGCCTGGAGCTGGGACCAAGTCACCAGGGCTGCTCTCTCCCCAGTCCCCCTGCCCTCTCCCCAGATTGGCGTTTGTTGCTCCTGGGTCTGGATACTGCCACGGCTTCCACAAAGCCACATCCCGTGAGAGGATCCATTTGGAATGGGGGTGGCTTCTGCCCAGTCGGTGCAATTTCATATTGCTCCTTCCCCAGGGTTTCTCAGTGAGTTCTCCACTCCCCTGGAACCCCAAGCACCTGCCATCAACCAGGGCTAAAGCTGGTGGGGACCTCTCAGGAAAGCCCCTCCACAAGCTACGGGCAGTGGTCCCCCCACTGTCTCCATTTCTAGTCTAGGAAAAATTCAAGGTTTGCAAAAGATGAAGGAGGTGGGTGGAGGGCCAGGGCTGTGCTGTGAGGACTTGATTCAGCTGAAGGGTCTGCATTTCTCCTGACAGGCTGGAGAAAAGCTCAAACACCCCAGAACTGCCCACTCCCCTTGGCCTCAATTTTAGCTGGGCTGAGCCAGGGTGTCCATGGGCTCCCAGCCCATCCCGTGCAGGGGGTTGGTGTGATGCTGCTGGAGGTACTCTGACACATCCTCTCTTCCAGCTGGTTCTCACTGCCCAGCCAAACCCCATCCCTGGATGTGGCAGTGGAGAGATGAAAGGTCCTTACGTGCCATGATGCTTTTTACACACCCACCCCACCTCGCCTGGATCCGCTCCTGGCTGCCAGCCACGTTGCCAATGGGTCCTTAAGCTGCTCTTCCATCATGCCTGAAGTATTAAGCTGCACGGAGAAGTGTGGCTGTCTCCCAGCCCAGGCAGGGCAAAGCAGGATCTAAAACATCCAGCAAAACCAATTCATCTGGCACGAAGCCTTCAAGGAGCTAAATCAGCTGGTTAGCCTCAGGAGACATCTTGCACTCCCAACCCTACCCCATTCTTATATTCCACAAAGCTCTGTCCTCTGCCCAAGACTGCAAAACCCAGGTGATCTGAGCTCCAGACAGTGCCTGGTAATCCCACCTCGCTGGGGATTTCAGCAGACTGAGTCCGGGTGCTCAGGATGGAGCAAGGGGAAAATGGGGCCACCGGTAGCGCGGCCGGCAGGCAGATGGCCGAGGGCAAATGTGTGGGACCAATTATGGATGGCGAGGATGAGGATGAGCAGATAAGGCAAAGCCTTTCAAAGCCTTCCTCACCATCTTGTCACACCACAACCCCGAGCCTGGCCCTGCAAATCTTACTGTGGGCCCCAAGGGCATCTCCCACGCCGCTCTTACCGAAGGGAGAGGTTAGGAAGAGGTGTTTTTCTATTCCAATTTGTCAGTGTGGGGCAAAATGGTTCAGGCCCCAAAGGGTTTGATACCACACTGGCTTTTATTACTTAGGACATCAAGAATTTGCTCCTCATTTCATCCTGCTGGGCATCACCCCTCCCTCTCCTCTCGCTCCATGCAGAGGGCGTGGAGCTGCCTCGGGTGCATGGTCTCACTTGTCCCCACCCCAAGGGTGAGGGACAAGCCACAGCCGTTCAGTGTCCTGCCTGCAGCCTCTCAGGGATGGGGACAAGAGCTCTCAGGCAGAGCAGGGGCTGGACTAGCATTTGCCAGGAGTTGGGGAGATGGAGGGGAAGCAGGTGGGGAAGTGTCCGTGCTCCCTTCTCACCTCCTGCCCCATCAGATGCTGCTCCCAGGCATGGGGATGTGCCTCATGTGTGCTCCAACGTGCCATGGGAGGGGGAGCTGAGCTGGGGGGGCACTGCTACCGCTGCCACCACTGCCCCCCAGGACCAGGAATGGCTCAGGCTACCACTGCTCCATCCCAGAACTGACCCCCTCGGTCCCCTCCTCCCCTATTCCTGCACCATTTGCATCCTGCCTTCCTCCCACTCCTCCCAGCCATTGGGGAGGATGACCAGGAGCGAGCAGAGAGGAGGGTGAACGATGAAGCAGCATTTTGGGGAGGATTCAGCTATCCAGACTGGGAAAAACCTTGGTGCTGGTGTCCAACCCTGTCTCCAGTCCTCCAGCTCACAGCTTCCACCTCTGTGTGGTCCTTGTGGCAAAGAGCCCATGGGCAGCTCGGGGTGAACAACAGTCTGTGACACTGGGTAAGCAGACAATAAAATGGCAGCTGGTATTGAATGAGGACAAATGTGGTTTTTCCTATTTTCTTCTTTTCACAGTCTTCACAATGTGCCCCAAGTTACCCCCTTCCTGGAATGAGAGTTTGGAGTTACCAGATGGTCCAAGAGGCACAGGTTAAAAAATCATTTGGAAAAGAGGAGCCTGTAAAAGGGAGAGCATCATTACAATGCCCTACACATCTATAATTCATGGAGTACATTTCTGCTCTCCCTGTCTCGGAAGCATATAGCAGGACTGGAAAATGTTCAAAAAGCAACGGAGACAGCCAAGGGTCTGCTATGGGTCTTACATGGGAGTGTATAAATAGTCTGGCACTTCCAACTGGGGCAGGATTTGTGGCTCGGGGGCTTCATATTTAATAGCCCGTGATGGAGTTTTCCATTGCTGCCTGGAAGAGCATTTTGGGGAAGAATTACTGCCCACGCAGCTCGTTCTCCTGGCAGGACGGCCAAGCCCAGCACTTGGGAGCAGAGGTGCAGCGTGGTCCCCCGGGGGCACTGAGATGCAGCTCCCACCTGGCCCACGTCCCACTGCCCATCTCGGTGGCCTCGTGCCTGTGCCTGGCAGCTGGTTCTGCCAGGGAGGTGGGTCACATCCCAGCAGCTCCTCTCTTCCCCAGCTCTTCAAACACTCGATGTTTTCAATGAGTGGGTTGATTTGGCTCTTAAACACCTGGAGCAACATGAGTGGCTCCATGTGTGGAGCCAACTTCAGTATGAGTCAACTCCAGAAAAAAACCCCAAAAACAACCACACCAAAACAAAACAAAACAACAACAACAACAAAAAAAAAAAATCAAGCAAGCAAAAATTCAGGCTGGTGAGTAAGGAAAAGGTGAGGAACTTCCCCCCGGGGGTGTGCAGGACACCCAGCTCCCTTCACATCGGTCTGGCACCACCTCGTGGATGTCCATCTGCTGCTTCTGGCCACCACGGGGTTTTGTGGTAGCATGTCTGCAGAGGTCTTTGCTATCCAAATGTGGTTCATACCTGTGTGCTGGACACCCTGTGGCAGGGAGGACTTCAGCCACAGCTTGTTTCCCAGGGCTTCTCTCTGCTTTGTGCTGCCTTTCTGGGAGATATGGGTCTGTATCACCGACTCCAAGCCTCCCACTCCTGGCAGGCTGTAGGAAGAGGGAGACCACTGACCCCACCTTCTCCTGTGCTCCACTGAGAAGAGAGCCGGGGCTCCAGTAACATCCCGGAGCCTCAGAGCCCTCCAGCACTGAGCTCCCAGCCTCTCACAAGGCACTAACACTGGAATAAGCCTCTAAGTAGCTTCTGAAACCATGAGCCAATTGCTGAATTAAAGGCTCTCAGTGCTACAGGGGAGGCTCTGTCATCCTCTTACCATTAACTACAACAATAACAGTCTGTGTTATTCCTGTGTTCCGCAGGTGCCCATGGACTGTTCCCAACCATGGGTCACCTGCACAGGTTCTTCTGTCCGGAGCAATCCTGAGGAAGGCATCCTGCCTAGAGGAAGGTGTCCCTGCCCTTGGCAGGAGGGTGGAACTAGATGGTCTTTAAGGTCTCTTCCAACCCAAATCATTCTAGGATTCTATGATTTCTTGGCCACTTTTTAGAGAGGCAAGCAACAGGACCCCAGAGGCTCAGATTTTGGAAGGAGGGTGCCCCCACTTCGTTGAAGAAGCAGGAGACCCCTCCTGCACTGAAGGGCTGGGTGCTCACCTGGCTGGTGCTCAGCCCTCCGGCCAGGAGGGGGTCCTGGGCAGGGGTCAGCCAATGCATGGGTAAGACAGGGCAAAAGATGCAATATGAGGTTTTGTTTCAGCTGACAGTGGAGCCAAGGTGAGGGGCAGAGCTGGGAACTTGTCTGGAGTACAAGGAATCAGCCAAAGCCATTTAGAAGGCTCTTTAGTTTAATATAAATAAAACCATCCTGGACAGAACAGGCAGCAAATGAGGCCAGAAACCATGAGCTCCCACAATACTGGGCCAGCACAGCTGTACCCCTGCACCCCAAGCTGATCATCCATTGGCCTGCCATAAATTCTGCTGGGATTCCCGAAGGGACCTGATAAAAGGCCTTCAAATGGCACAGCCAGGCAGCCTGGGCAGCATCCCTGGGCCTGGCACCCTCCACGTGCTGTTCCCTGCAAGGATGAAAGAGCATCTGCCAAGGGTGACCTGCACCCAGGTTTGCAGGAATCTCTTGTAAAAAATCATCTCTTGGTTTCTTGGCCACCTTGGACCCAGGAGAGGGCAGCAGCAGCCCAGGCTGCAGCCTCAGCTACCCTTTCCAGCTCCTCTTCATCTCCTAAGCTGCTCAGAGACAGCTGAGAAAGAAAAGCAGCGTATGGAGGGAGCAGTGAAGAGCAAAACCCCAGGGGGTGGGCTAGTGGTACTCTCCTGGGCTTCAAAATTGTTTGCTTTCAAGATGGAAGTGGAAAGAAAACAATCTTTCTTTGAAAACGTACACTGGAGTGCCAGGGCAGTCTTTCATTCTTTTGGCATCAGTGATCCCTAGGGATGCTCGTCATGGCACCAAAAAGTAAGGTGGTGATACTGGGAACGTTCCCAATAGAGGTGGGAGGAAAGTGCACGCAGTGTGTGCCCATCACGCTGCTGCAGAGGTGCCAAAAGCCCGTGAGATTCCCACCGTGGAGCTCTCATGGCTTCACTCTGAGCACTCCAGGGGGATAAAACAAGATTACCAGGGCTCCACAGGCATGCTGGCTGCCTTGCCCTTGCTGATTTTGTTGTCCCTGAAGGCACAGGAAAGGGAAGGCTGGAAATAGGTGAATTTTCTACTTGTCCACCTTGGCACCCCACACAAAGGCTCCCCCCCCAGCTCAGTGCACTGCTGAGCACTGTGAAACTCAGGCTCCCCATTTCCACTGGCAGCAGCACAGGTCAGCATCTCCCGGGACAGCTGTGGCCTTTCCCCCCAGCCAGGCTGGCAGCATCCTCCCGCCTTTCCTTGCCGGATGAGCTCACCGGGGTGAGTCACGGAGCAGGGGAGTGGGAGGAGAACATCCTCGCAGCCGCACCGAATTCCTGCAGCGCATTCCCAGCCACCTGCTCTGACAACAGCCAGCCCGCTGTGGAGCCAGCCTGGGTTTTGCTGAGGCAGTTCCATTTCTGCCTGGGTTGGCCTGCCCCGAGGCACATGGGCAGCAGCGTGCCCCACTCCTGGCTCAGAGACCACAGTTGAGCCCTCAGCCGTGTGGTCTCTGTTCTCAGTAGGGCTCAACTCATGCTTTTTTTTTTTTTTTTCTTCAGTTCACACCCTCTGAAATCACAGAAGTGCAAAATTATTGCTTACCAAAGCTGTTCTCCTGAAATGAGTCATGGAAGAAGGAGCTTTGTCACTCTGCCAGACACAGCCTGGCTGCTTCTCTGAATTGAATGGCACCAGAGAACAGCTTGCTCCTCCCTTTGGGCTTCAACACACCTGCACCTGGTGTTACCAGCCTCCATCCAGAGCCTGGAGAGAGAATCCCCTGCATTATTCCCACCTCTTCAGAAGACCAGCCCTTTGCATCCCATTTTTGGGTGAAGCTCTGCATGGTGTGGTAACATTTTGGCGAGGCCATGCTTTGTACCAGGCTAGCAGCTTGTTTGGGGAGCTACCACGGTGTGCACAACTCCTGCAAAATAGATCTCTTATTCAGAAAACTGCTCAGCCAGCCTGTGTAGCCTTTTCCATCCCTCCATCCATCCATCCCTCCATCCATCCATCCATCCATCCCTCCATCCATCCATCCATCCATCCATCCATCCATCCCTCCATCCATCCATCCATCCATCCATCCCTCCATCCATCCATCCATCCCTCCCTCCATCCCTCCATCCATCCATCCATCCATCCATTCCTCCCTCCCTGGTGGCACCAAGGCAGAGGCTGTGGAAGGAAGGAGCAGAAACACCATCTCCACATCCAATGCTATGCCCATACCAGCTATTGAGAGACATAAAAAAATTGTAGGTTTGAACCTACAAGGGCCACCAGATTTATGCACTACATACAGCCTGCCTTCCTTTTTCCCCCTCAGATGATGTCTCATGTCCTAAGTCAAATGGAATGGGTTATTCTTGGTGCCTGAGAAAAGCCAGCCCACAATATCAGGTATCTTAATGCCATTTGGAATTTAATCCCTTACCTTGAGGTTTTCAACTTCTCCTTCCCAGTATGAAAGGTGGTATTCTTTTGAAATCCTACCAGAGAAAGGAGGCAGACATGGGTCTATTGGAAATGTCCCTTGGGTCTAGTGAGGGACCAAGACTACATCTTAAGCCAGAGCTACTTTCCATGACTGCTCGTAGCTCCTTCTGTGGTCTGGAGCTGACCTAGCCCCAAAAAGCCTTGCTAAGGCTCCTCTTGGTCACCTCCAGCCAGTTGTAGGCAGCTCACAGAAAGCTGCAGAGCACAGACCCCTGAATTTATCATTGTCTCTCCTCTGCAAAGACTCCCCAGACAAACCCTGGGATGGAGCCTGTGGCCTGGGTACTGTGCAGCTGGCTCTCAACTTCCCCTACAATGAAGCCTGCAAGAAGTGCACATCTCTCACGTGGGGCAGCCCATGCTCAACTTCTCCCAAGTCCAGCAGCTTGACGCTGTGGAGTATTTCAAGCATGGACATCAATAATCACACCTGGCTACAAGCACCAGCTGTGCCCAAAAGGGGACTTTCCTCTATGCCTTTATGTCTCCCAGCCTTGAAATTTTATCCTCCTGCTGTCTAAAGCACTGGAGTATCCAGACATGGATATATTTCTTTTAATCCCACGTTCATTATCTAAGCACTGTGAATGATCATGTGTTTGAATAAAAGAACATTTCCTCTGAGACAAGACCAGGCCAAGCACTGTGGGATTTTTGCAGCACAACAGTGGTTTTTGTAACCTGATTCTATGCATTCAGCCAGACACCAGCAAAGCAATGCACCTGAAGTGTAGGTTCACCCACAAGGAAGGCAGCCACCAGCAGTGCCCACGGAGCAGCCAGTGCCCTCCTGACACATGGGTGCAGTGGTCATGGGAGGAGCAGTGTCCTGTAGTGCTGGAAAACTGATGGATTTCTCTAAAATGCCCATCCCTCTGTTTTGGCTGTGGGCTAAACACACCTTCTGGCACCAACAGCACCATATCCAAACCCCCCCCCTTTCCAGGACTGGCTGTGGACCTTTGCTCAGAGCATTTGGCTCAGTAGCTCTCTGGCCACAATAAATCATAATTCCACTCACGAGAGAAACAAGGAGAGTCTGCTCTCCTGAAAGGACAGCTTGGTATTTCCAGAAGTAATTTGGAAACCAAAAAATTACTCAGTGTGCAGCAGGAATTAAAATTAAATATAGGCTGGAATATTCTTTTGTCTCCCAAACTAGGAGGATCTCCTTCTGTCTGGAAGTGTACCCTAAATGAGGGTAAGGATTTAATAAGAGTTACTGCAAGTGAAAGAACTTTAAGATCCAGCTGACACCAAGGTTTGGGTCTAATTATGTTACCTTCATGAGGAAATATTGCACAGCATCCTTGCTTATCTTCTCTGTAACAGTCTTCAGAAGATATTTCATGGATTACAGCATGAAAAAGGATCATTAGAGGGCAAGTTTAGATTTGATATTAGGAGGGCAGTGAGGCCCTGGCACAGGCTGTCCAGAGAAGCTGTGGCTGTCCCCTCCCTGGAAGTGTTCAAGGCCAGGTTGGATGGAGCTTGGAGCAACCTGGGATAGTGGCTGCTACCATTGCAACACCACTGCCAGCATCCCAACAACCCAGCATCCCAGCATCCCAGCATCCCAACATCCCAGCATCCCAACATCCCAGCATCCCAATATCCCAGCATCCCAGCATCCCAATATCCTAACATCCCAGCATCCCAACATCCCAATATCCCAGCATCCCAACATCCCGGCATCCCACTATCCCAGCATCCCAACATCCCAGCATCCCAGTATCCCAACATCCCAGTATCCCAGCATCCCAGTATCCCAGCATCCCAACATCCCAGCATCCCAGTATCCCAGCATCCCAACATCCCAGCATCCCAATATCCCAGCATCCCAGCATCCCAATATCCCAGTATCCCAGCGGGGTGGGCAGAGGTGGGGGACACAGCTGGAGGATCAGCAGCTGCTCTTGAGGCTGTGCTGGCTGAGTGGTGGCAGAGAAAAGCAAGAAGAAAAGCTATAGTGGGAATTATCAGAAATGGGCACAAGTCTGTTCTTGCATCCACTTTGCTTTCTGGAGCATGGTGTTGGCTGGGAAAGCAGTGTGGCTGCCATCCAAAGGCCACAAACCCCAGATTTCATTTAGGGTTTGAGTTTGTGTGGATAGCTCCACTCCATGGCTTCAGCTGCATTCACAAATCCCTGTTTGCATCTGCAGAAGCAGCATCCCAGGCCTGGAAAGGCAGTCCAAACTCTGCTTCCTTCTAATGTGCCTTTTTTGTTCTGGTTTGTTTAGTTTTTCAAGAGTTGCAACAGTGCCTCCTTTATTTAATGGCTTTATTTTTAGTACTTTATAGGACACACACCATCAGGGAGCCAGAGCTCTTAATTACAAACATTTCAGCAGAAAATGGACCATCTCTCTGCGTGGTGGGGGTCTCCTCAGCACCATGCTGCTGCCTTGGAGGCCTTCCTGCCTGTGGGCATCAGGGCTGGCTCGGAGAGGCTGGAGCTACAGGGATAAGGGTAATGTTTAGCCAACATTTTCAGTCAAATAATGTATTTTCAGCAGGTTGAACTGTTACTAAAGGAGGAGGTGAAGGTGTCAGGGCTTTTTTCCAAACCTGCTCCTTATGGTCTCCCAGGAGTGCCTGGAGAACAGGCACATTTGCAAATGTTTTTCCCCTTTTAGAGCTGTTTTTCTCAGGCTCCTGTGCACTCTTGACACTCCTGCTCCTGGAGAGTAAGGCCGGGAAGCTGGCGCCTGTAAATCCCATTTGTCTGTGCTGTGTCTGTTCACCTCTGTCTGGGACCCAGTGGCCCCTTGAGATGGCGACGTGCATGAGAGGTCTGCAGGGACATGACCCTGGGATTTTCCTCATCTCCTCGAGCTCCAGACTGTGGGAATCAGCACTGGAGGCTGCCCACAGCCTCCCCAGGAGAGGCTATTGCTCTCTGTCACACACACAGGCTCTTACAGCAGGCAAAGGCCTGCCCCCTTAACCTGCCCATTTTCAGGGGGCAGGTTAACCCTGCTCTGCTCTCTCTGCCTCTCACGAGCTGCCAAAGGCCACTTTCAGGAGCTGTCTGCCATGCAAAATGGGATTAATCATAGAATCATGGCATGATAAAGGTTGGAAAAGCCCTCTAAGATCATTGAGTCCAACTGATAGCCCAGCACTGCCAAGGCCACCACTAACCCATGTCTCCCTTGTATCTACACATCTTTCAGATCCCTCCAGGAATGGTGTCTCCACCACTGCCCTGGGCAGCCTGTTTCAATGCTTGCACACCAGTGAAGAAATTTTTCCTAATATCCAACCTAAACCTCTCTCTCTCACTGAGGAAGAGACTGTTTGGTCTCACCCCACCCAACAGGAGTTTGGTTGGTTTACCTGCACAGGTGACTATTCCCAAATTGCCCATCCGACCTCAGGGAGCCCTGTTTGCCAAGGCAAGCCCGGACGAGGGCGCTGGGCAGCCCTAAGACAGAAAAACTGATTTGTCAGCATCACCTAGAGGTTTAACACAGCCACGTCCCTGCAGCAGGTCCCGCTAGTGAGCCCCACACCTCCTCTGCACAGCAACAGGGGGTGGAGAAAGCAGCTCCCTCAAAGCACCCAGGGGAGATTGTCTTCTGCAGAGGGCAGGGATGAAAAATCAGCATGGAAGAGCCAACACACATTTACACCAATTTACAGCATCACAGAATCACGTAAGGGTTAGAAGGGACCTTAAAGACCACCTCACTCCAACACCCCTGCCAAGGGCAGGGTCACCTTCCACTAGACCAGGTTGCTCCAAGCCACATCCAACCCGGCCTTTACACCCAGGATTACTCAGAGGGGCTGTTTTATGCTATCGTTTTTGTACAGAATTGCTGCAACCACATGCAGTGGGGGCCCCCTGCACTTTGTGTGCTGGGGCACTGCTGAACCGTGACTCCCCTATGCAGCTCTGTGCCTGCCACTGGCTCACTACAGCCCCAGCTTCATCTGATTTTCATCACGCAGCACAATCGTGGGATTTTGGACCAGCTTTGGCTGAGTTGTCTTTTGCTACCTCACAGTGCCACCAGCGAGTGCCAGCATCTCCTCCTTTGAGCAGCTTCAACACAGGCCTGGTCCAACCCCTTGCTCTGAGGCTCCTGGCCACCCAAGGGATGTACAAAATCAGATGGACCCATGCAGTCTGGTACTGGATATTCACTATTTTTTCCCAGAATCATGTTCCATAAGTTAAACTTTAAGTCTGCTGAGGTGGGGGAGACAGAAAGCAACCGGTTTGTGCCTGGAGGCTGTTGCCCCACTTTGGCACTGGCAATGCCACTGCAGCAGCTCAGGGTCCTGCCTGCCTGCCTTGCAGAGCTGGCACAGCCAGGAGCCCCTGTCCCAAAGCCAGCCTGTCCCAAAGCCAGCACTGTGAGCACCAAACCCCTGGGGAAGGAAGAGCCTCCCTCTACAGAGCCAGCCTGGGAGTGAGACACCCTGCAAATGCAGAGGCCAACTGTGCTGTCCTGTGTTATCCCAAGAGGCTGGGTTTAGGATGTTAAATCACCCTGTTCACTCCCTTGGTTGCTCCACTCTTCCTTCTTTGCTTGGTTTCTGGTCATGGAGTGGGAATGTCCAGCTCCACACATGGTAACAGGGCAGGGAGGGCCATGCACAGGTCTTGCTTCCTTCAGACAAGTCACCCAGTATTTCACTCCCTCAGAGCCCGAGGACATCACTTCGAGAAGTTTCTAGAGTAAATTGGAAGCACTTTGCTAAATCTTTCAAGTGAAAGATAGCAGGATTAAATTCCACTTTTGATATAATCCTTAACTCTCTCTTCAGGGGAAGTGCAGCTTTGCCTCCAGCCCTGGCTGGTGCCTCCATGCTGAATCACTCTGATCCCAGAGTAAATAAAGCTCTTCGAAAAAGGGCAAATGTTTTCTCAGCTGCTCTTCTTCCCTTCAAACGCAGGGCTGAGCGAAATTTTTATGTCTGCAGACAGAAATATATGCAATCAACAAATGCTTCTTGCCTGGAAGCTGTCTCCACAAGATAACTGGGTTTTGGAAAGTACACTGAGAATCCATGGGATACTCCTGGACCACACTGCTCTTACAGCTTTCCCTTCTCCTTCCCTTCAGTGCTTTGCATTTTATGAACTCCTAGATGAGCTGATTTAAATCACTGCACATTAACCTTGGCATGTAGACAGTTCAGGCTCCTGGTGTCCTCAAAACTTTGTTTTTGCTCAGGCCTGGAGCTGTGTTTGCCGTGGGAGACAGCAAATAGAAACAGCCCTTTGTCGTGAGAAGCAGCAGGGATCTGAAGGGCCAGAGCCCTGGTGTGGGGGCCAGGCTGCCTTCTCCCAGCTGCTGTGCCCTCACCCATCATCCCTGGATGTCTGTGTGCTCCTTCTCCTCCAGCTCCAGTTCTGAAACCAGAGCTGAAGCCACAAACTGACAGGAAAACCTTTCTGCCAGCTCCGATGGCAGAAAATCCCACTCAGCTGCCCCACACATTCTTGTTCCACCCAGTCTTCATCCCTACAGAAACCCTCTCAAGGCTGTGAATCCAATGTCAACACAAGCCATTCTGCTTTTTATTTTTATTAAACTGCTTAAATTTAAGCAAAGCTGCTGTGCCATTTCTCCAGTCTGATGTGCTGCAGGGTTTGGGAAGGTTGCCTCATAATTTAGCTCAAGCTAGTTCCAGCCTCCAGTAGGTTTATTGCTTGTAATAAAACACAACCCGGGCTTGACTCTGAATTCATCGCTCTCCCTCAGAGACAAAACGCTAGCTTGAACACGTAAGTGTTTTTAGTAGTGCTGTTCTCCTCCTCCAGTTAAGCCATAAAACCCAAGGGCACAGATATTCCAAGCACCTTTTCCCAGCTTCAAGTAATCTACCATTAGCCACAGATCACAGGCTCACGGCAGGCACCGGCCAGCGGCGGGAACCCAAACCTTGAAGGCAGCAGCAGGAGAGGCTTTGAACACAACCCTTGGAGTTTGCTTCTCTTCAAAAGCCAGCTGTGCTTTCTCTTCTCCCACCCTGTAGAAACACCATGTGCCAGTCCTAACAAAAGGGAAAACGCCAGGCGACGGGGCACAGGGCCATTCCGGGGAGCACCCAACTCTGCTGCAGCCACAGGGCTGCCTTCTCTGGGGGAGAAAACAACCTGCTGGGTCAGGTGGCCGTGGGGATCAGACACCTTCACCCAGGAGCAATGCCAGTGAGCTGAGAGGGAAAGCTGACAGCATAAGGCAAGGGAGTTAGCTGGCAGAAACTTGCCAGGCTTAAAAAGGGCAGTCTGGCCACTTCTGGCCAAGGAACTGAGAGCAAAGTATGTTCTAGCAGCTTAGCGGTGATTGAATTGTTCTTTTGAAGTGCCAAGGAGATCAAAATAAAAGGCTATTTTGGGGGTTTTTAAAATCCCCTTCTTAGATTACCAGAAAATCCCGGCTCAGCTCTGGTGGGAAACAGGTACAAAGTGTCCCTGCAGTCACCACCACACAGCCCCCGACTCACACCTCCACATTAGGAGTAAAATGGCAACACCACAGTGTTGAGAGGGCTTCAAAATCAACTTTCAGGTGGTTTTATGTTCCCTGGACAGCGTCACAGAGCATTGGGAGAATGGATCTTCATAGCAAGGACCAGTGCAGCGTCTCCAGCTCCTGCCTAATGAGAGTTAGGTGAGACACTGTGAGGGCTGGTCCTACAAAGTAGCCCATCCACTCAGTTCCCATCAGACTGGTGATGCTGAAGGTCCTTGGTGCTGCTCATGGTCCTCCAAAGTCCAAACCAGTTGCCCTTGAGGTGGCTGAAAGGGACTCAAGAGCAAGCCCAGTGCAAGTCACACCCCCAGGGAATGGGGAATAAAAGTTTATCTTGCTTAAACACAGAGCTGAACAAAAGCAAGAGGGAAGGTCACGAGATAGGGACAGAAGTGGAAATTTGAAACAACAGGGAATTGTATTTGACACCAGGAGAGAAGTATAAGCAAGTCTTCCTGCAGTGATGCTGGAGACAAGCTCCAGTGCTGTCTGCTGGTCTGTGGGCAAAGAGAGGACATTTCTCCTGACTCAAAGCTCTGAAATATGCTTGTAAGGAAGCTGGAAATTCCCTTCCCAACCCCTTATTTTCTTCCTTCTGTGAGAGGGGAAGCTTTTTTTTTTCATTTGACCTCGCCTGGACATGGTCTGCATGTCGTGTGATTGACCCAGGGGCACTCCATTTCCCACAGACTCTACTTGAACATGCAATGCATTTCCAGGTCCTGGTGACAGTGCAAAGTTCAGCTGAGGATTGCTCTGTTTAGCTGTGCTGGGGGCTCATAATCCCAATGGGTCAAAATGTTTAGAGTTAAAGAGGTTACAGGCTTTTCTGAGGGAGTATTTAAACTCCAGCTTTCAAACCACTTGCATAGAAGAAATTTGTACTCAGCCAGCAGTACATTATATTGCTGTTTTCTTGTCATTAATCTAGTAGCATACGTTGTTTTCACGTTGCCGTAAGAGAATAATTAATCTGTGGCAAATTTATGCTAAAAAATTATAAATAGTAGGCCTAAAAGAGAAAAAGACAGTGAAGAAATTCAAGGGGACACTACATTGATGAGAGCCTCATCAACAAGGCTCTTGGCAAAGCCCTTGGAATGCCTTCAGGGCCTGATCTTTTCAGAAATCCATCTAAGGGACTTGCAATCTGCTTCATATTCAGCTTAATTGTGCACAAAAAGAACCCCACTTGCAGACTTCGCACATTAAAAGGAGAATTAAAAAAAAAAAAAAAAAGAGCTTTTTCTCAGGGTCTAAAAAACAAGTCTGAAAATGAGGAAGTTTGGTGTTGCAATTTCCTGGGAAACCTCAATCTCACTCCCTGTTGCTATTGTTCTGTACTTTGGTCTACAATACAGATGCAAGTCTGATAAATTAAGGGCTTCAGAGACTGCTTTCTTTCCATTTGCAGGAGAAAAAGCAGGGCAGGAACACAGGTGACATCTGCTGCGAGACTGAGACCACTTTCTCTGGTTGCTTTGAAGAAGGTGAACCTGCTGCAGGTGTTTGATAGGGAGAGGTCACAAGTAAAGCTGTGGTTGGGGCAAGGCCATGTCTAGGACACGATAAGCACTTCTCAAATGCTTATCATTGAAACTCCCAAGCCAGGAGGGCTTTTCTGCTTCCCTCCTTTGTGATAAAGCAGATATTTCTGTTGACTGAACGTAGGTTCCCTACAAAGAAGCAGAGAATGAGGTTGGTGTTGGAGGGGGAGGATGGTGGGATTATCCTCACGGGAGGAAGTTCTTCTGTGAGCAAAGGCGAGCTGAGGCTCGGGTTCCCCCAGGCTCTACTCTGCTGTAACCACAGGCAAAACTCTCCTCTGCAAAACATTCCACAGCCACAAAAACACTCAAGATGCCATTTTCCCACCTCCATCCAACCCTTTCTTCCTCCTCCTGCTTCTCCCTGAGCACCTCCCATGCCGCCACCCGACCTTGCCTCAGCTGTCCCCTGAGCCCCCAGATTTTCTGGTGGGACAGAAAGGCAGGAGACAGCTAAAGCTTGGCTGGATTCTGCAAGTGCCTAACAGGGTGAGCAGTAGCCATCTCTCCCCGTGCTGAGAGGAGGTTTGTCCCCTGCCCCCATGCCTGCTGCCCTTCAGCAAAAGGGGATGAAACTGGGCAGTGGACTGAAAGGTCACTAGGGACAGGGAACAGCCCCCCAGTACTGGTGGGTAAGTCTCAGTACATTCAATGTGTGGAAAACAGCTTCAAAAAAATTGAGGCAGCTTTTACTACGAGCAGATTTCTCAAGCAGATAGTTGGAAACACTGGGGGAAAAGAATGAGGTGGTTAGTTTGGGGGTTTTCTGTTTCTGATGCTGGAAGAGGAACAACAGACAGGCTTTTGGCATGGAGGAGCACAATAGTACTAACCTTGGTACTTGTTTTTTTCTTGGTTTTCTTAACAACTAAAAAAATTAGACCTACTCCTAGGACCTTCACCAATCATTTAAAAGGAAAATGTTTATTAGGGTGATAAACAACCAACCCTGATGTCTCCCATCAGGTAGGACTGATGAAAAGAGAAGAGGGAATAGAAAAATCACAGAGCCCCAGGACAGCTGAGATTGTGAAGGACCTCTGGAAGTACTCCAAAATGACTAAATATTACAGATAGAACCGAACACAACATAAACACTAGTCTGTACCATGCTCAGGACTGTTGGTTCCTAAATGCACAGTGCTGTGTGCAATTCTGTTTGCTCTGTTGTTTATTTTGGTGACAAGGCTGGCGGTGATGTTGTTATTACAGGAGCGAGAAGGGTCAAAAGACCCTCCTTTAAGCCCAAGTGCAAGGTGAGCAGGACACTGCTCAGCTCTGGCATGTATTCTGCAGGGACTAGCAAATGCAAGAAGACAGAAGCCAGAGCAGTCTGAAACCTATTTGAGGGGAGCTCCACCACCTCTTCATTATCAGCAGTTTCCAAGGCTGAGCCTCTGTCTGCCTCTGTAACCCCCTTCCCACCCACACACATTCCTTTCCAGCAATGCTGCTTTATTTGGCTTGTCATTATCTTTTTGTTAAATCCACTTAATTGGTGCATTTAACTCTTTGTGTTCCTTAAGAGATCCTCCGATATCACTTGTTTACTGAAAAAAAAACCCCCTCAGTCGCCTTAAGTATCACATTTCAAAACAGCATCTAAATTGAGACAGGTCTTGCCAGTCCCAGTGCCGAGCTGGGCTGCTCCAGCAGCTCCCCTACACTCCATGAGACACACGGCAAGCTGGACTTGATGAGTTGTGAAGCTGTCCAAGTCAAAGTCTGCACACAGCCAGGGCGTTTCCAGAAATCCAAAGTCTCCTTTTCCACAGGCTCCTTTAGGACAGCAAATCTGCACCCCCCTGCTATGGACTAGAAAGCTTTCGGTGCCTCTGTTGCAGACTGGAGGCAATCCTCTCTCTGCTGCTCATGTGTCCTGTACCTGCTCTAAATTTCCACAGCCAGATCTATCAGGAATCTAAGGAAGAAAATCCTAACTGTAAGTGATGCCAGAAAAACCCCTAATGCCGATATAATTATGTCAGGAAATTTAAAAAAAAAAAAAAAAATTAAATGCTCCTTTGGCAATTTGGTTTTATCTGGGGAGCTGCTGCAAGCTTTACACACATCAAAATGCCCCAACCTCAGGGCACCATCAGCTGCATCCACACTGGGAACTTCATCAGTACAACCCACCCCAAAGCCTCCCTAGCCACTGTCCAAGGCAGCTTTGATGTGGAATGGGAGGCTCTCTCCTTCTCAGTGAGTGTTTCTGCTGAAAGATTGGGGATGGGGGAGGTTGCCCTTGAGGGGCTTTGATCCACAAGAATTGCTTTACTACTGAAAATGTACTTATAGACCAAGCTGGCACAGCACTCTCCACTGGGGGTGTAGCACCAGGGGCAGAGCTGGGCCTGGCCCCCATATGCCAAGGAATCAGGCAAAAAGCAGGAATCAGCAGAAAAAGCAGGAATGTGCAAGGATCTAACTCCTACACATCCTCTGCTAAGGTTTCTGCTGGTCAGAGCACAGCACTACTAACTGTGAGTACAGACCTGGCCCACAGACAGTATCCAAAAGTAAAGGTTTTGCTTTATTCTCACACCCCTTTGTAATTCCTGGAGAAAGAGTAAAGCCCCTCTAAATGTTTGGGAGGGAAATCAGGGAAAAAACCCAGAAAAACCCCCTATAGTGCCACATGTTCTTGATTCATGTTTTTTTCCCGTGCCTAGTGCCACACTTTTGGGAGCAGGGCACTGAGCAGGGAGTCTCCAGAAGGCTTTGGCAGAGAGGAGGCTCCACGGCCCTTCCCTGCTGACATCAGGGAGGCCCTGCATCTGTTGGTAAAAACAGCATGTTTCTGACATGGCAACAACATGGGTTAAATTCCAGGCATGACCCAGGCCAGTCGCAGTTTTAACATGTTAACATGCTCCACCAGGGGAAAAGCTGAAGTATTTTTAGCATGGCCGGAGTGTTTGTCTCTGCACTCTTCTGGCCTTTTTTGGAATTGTTAACTCTGGTCTGGAAACAAATACAATAGCCTTTGCAAGAGTGAAATACCTCTTATTTTCTTTTATTGTTTACCACGAAGAAGACTACGAGTTGTACTTCGAAGAGATTAAAGGAGAAACATACATCAGCTCCTCTCAGCACAGCTCACTGCTTTTACAAGGCCAGCCAGTTCACGTGCTGCTTCCCTACTTGTGCCCATGGCCCCCAGCCTTTCCTACCGACATGCTTAGCTCTGACAAAATCTCAGAGAAAACTTTTTTCTTCATGATGAAATTCCACCCCAAGTTGTTGCTTGAAAGCACTGCCCCTTGCTCTCCTGTTGGACTGGGGTGAGTGCAGTAAAGAGGGGTCAACAAAACCTACATTGCCCTCTCGTCCTGCCCCTCACACAGCGACTCAGACCAATCTCCAAGACATGTCAGGGAGAAGCATCTGTTGACAGAATGTTTGGGGTTTTTTCACCTCGTTAAAAACCCACCATGCTGTGCTGGGGCAGAGCCCAGCAAGTGAGTTAGGGCTAAAGGAGGAGATGAAGTTTAAGCACAAAATGTAACGACAAGAATCAACACAAGGCAAGTCTGAGGACTGAAAGGGAAATCACATGGAGTGAAGGAGGGACTCTCCCCCTCTCCTGTTTTCTTATCCCATTTCAAACAATGTTCCCTTCCTCCTCCCCTCTGCCTGGTGCCAGCATAAGCATGCAACACAGCCGTAAGGAGCAGCCACCTGACAGTCCCATGCTCCACATGGCTGCCATCAGCGTGCCCAGGGACCAGCAACACCTAGGCCACACATGCAAGTTACCCAGGGAAACAAGATTCTTGGAAGGATTAATGGTGAGAGAGGCTCGTGTGGCTGCAAATAGGAGACCGTGGCTGATCATCTGCTCCCTGTTAATGGGAGAGGAGAACAAGCCTTTTTCTTTGTCCCAGTTCTTCTCTTCCTCCTCTTCAGAGATTGCCATTACCAATCTGGAATTACTTCTCCAGTTACTTCTTGTTGCTTCTGGAGTGGGAGAGAAGATGGGGCAGGGGGGTTGTGCTTGGCAACTCCGACTCATCTCTCAGGCAGCAGGACGAAGAAGATGGCCTTGAGGAAGTGACCAAAACTGCAAACAGCGGCCACGAGCCAGTGGGAGCGAAGGTTGGGGTCAGTATTCACCACACATTTTGTGATGTCTGCCTAATGAGGAGGGAAGAGAGATGGTCAGAGAGAGATGCCCACGTCAGCCACTCCTGCAGGCTGTCCCAGCCCCACAACCCATGGCGTCGCACCACCGCTGCTGCAGCACCTGATGTTGGCTCTGATGCTTCCACACACTGAAAGTTATTAAATCAGGCTCAAGAGCCCTGCAAAACACACTTTCCTAATTCCCCAACAATGAAGCAAAGTGCCCCCCTTTTCAGCCACCCCTGGGGAAAGAAATGCTACAGGAAGGTTATTCAACACTTTCCATTTTGAATCGCTAAATACAACTTTCTTTCCCTGTTCAAAAGGTCTAGGAAGCCTTAGCAGTATCAGCATTCCCATTCTTTTCTGTAAACCCAGATGCTTCCCAGAGGTTGTCCTGTTTAATATCAGCTCAAGTTGCTTGTACGTTTTCTCTTGCCTGAATGCTTTCTTTGGAAGGCATTCAAGCAAGCCATCCCCCAATTTGAATCCAAAGCAATGCAAGCTTTGTAGCTTTGTTTGTGGAAATGCATATGCCAGCAGAGGTGCCTCCCAGACGTGTGGGCCACGTTTAAAGATTGCTTGGGCAGCCAGTTTCAAGTATAAACAAGAAGAGAAGCTGGCCTGCAATGATTAAAAAAAAAAACAAAACCCAAAAAAACCCTGTCAAATTGATAGGCTCTCAGCTGGTATGGGAAGGAGAAAATAGAAAATATAAAGAGGGTGAAGTCAACAGGACAGAGGTAGAGAGAAAAACGCATTTTCTGGTGCAGGAATCAAAATTAAAAGCTTTGCCCGTGGTATAACTGAGTTGTGGTTGAAGTCCAGCCGAGCACGAGATGTGGGCTGTGGTTGTACAACGGGGGGGCACTGTTAGCACATCAACCCCATGTGGTTTTCAGGAACAGCTTTTGGGTGGCAAATGAGAACAATGATCACATCACAAGGATGGCAAATGTTCACAGCCCCAAAAGCTTTTTCTTTACAAGCTGAGCTCTTCCAAATTTGCCTTCTGACATAAGTCTCTCATTGACCAAGCACAGACAAGGCAGACTCTCACCCCTGAGGACACGAGAGACGATGAATGCTCCAATAATCTTCTCTATTCCTTCTGCCTGTGCACAAGACATGCATGAGCCTTGCCTGACCAACCTTGGTCATCATTAGAAGAAAGGAAATGGGGGCTGAGGGGACAAATCCCAGAGTCTGGTTAGTGAGCACAGCCACACGAACCAACCCCATCACGGTCTACAGACCAAAGCTCTGCTGACAGCAGCCTCCCACACGTTCCAGCAGTTCTGGCACGGTGTGCCTCGCCACAGGGCTGATCTCCTGGGAGCATCAGGAGAAGCTGAGCCCACGAGGAACTGACAAGCAGAGACTGCAGGAAGAAGGAATACAGGCACGCAACGGTGGGAAGAAACAGGATGACAGCAGAAAGGTGAGTCAGCACCAAGGTGTGGAAATACTGCTGCCTGTGGCCAAAAAACACAAGCAAACACAGCAAGCAGAGCCAAGGTAGTCACCAGGAGATGCTGCAATGTGGTTACAGGTACTTTATCTGTTTTGTGCAGGAAAGTAAGGTGGGTCTCCCTGAATACTTCCAGCGATGGCTTAGCACACTCACCCTATTTGCATTTGAAAAAAGTCTGAACTGATTCAACCTGTCAAATCCTAGCGACCTGCATGGGGTCATGTTTAAAACACAGTTGTGTCAAAGGGTCCCTTTAGTTGAGAGACTGCAGGTACCTGTCTGAACACATATGTTAGGGTACCTGATCCATGAGAAACATAAGCTCTACTGGGCTTTAGTGCCTCATGTGAGCCAGTACAAGGCCCAAATACACACACTGGGTTGATTACAGCTGCAGAGGGTTAACTGCCAGATGAGAAAACGTGAACTCCTTAAAGCCCTGCTATGTTCTCCCAAAGGCAATGACCTCACTGCTCTAACCAAGAGGAGCTGCACTCAGAAGCACTTACAAATTTGTATGGGGCTTGCTCAGATAAGCGACATTGCTCAGCTGTTTAACAATTGCCTTAGCTGTTGTTATCCAAATCAAGCCTACCTGATAAGGCAGTGGAATGAAAACTTCAAAGCTACTTAGGTCTTTTTGCCTTGTCAGGCACTGATAAACTGTTGAAATGGCAGTTTGAGGTTCTACGTTAATTACTCAAACAAATTCAAGTCACATGCACTGCTTTGTAGCAAATGCTGCTAAAAAAAATTTAAATCTTTCTATTCTACTGTAAAGCCACTATTGAGGCTGCAAACTCTTCCCAGGAAGAAATGATGTCTCAAAGGTTCTTTCTTGTTCCTTCTGTGAGGTTTGGGTTGGGATGCGCGGTCTTCTCCACCCTATGGAAGCAGCATGGGAACCTGCTGCTGAATGGAGGATTTCAAATGCCTTTCCAAAGTCTCCATGGTGTCTTTTCTGGACCAGATCAGGGCATGGGGGTCACTCTTGGCAGCCTCAGCCTAAGGTGATGTGTAAGAGATGGGGGCCATGTGATCGAGGATGGCATGCCAGGACAAACCAACACAAGGCAGGCCAGGCAGTGGGTGAGAGGGTTCCACCAAAGAGCTGTTTGGTCTGGCCCGTGAGTGAACAAGGCTGGGAAATTCCTTGCTGCAGTGCCTAGATCAAGAGGAAGAACATTCAGGGAAGCACAGCACAAGACGGCAGGAGGATCAGCAGCCTTGCCCCACACTGAAGGGACTCCTCGTTCCTACAGGGAAAGTATTTCCTTTTCACAGTCCAGAACTGCTGATAAGGGGGCTGGAAATGGGCTGTATCAGAACAACCCAGCAGCCTTCACAGACTTGTGCTTGATGGAGGGCAGTGAAGTCGGCTTCCCTTCCTTAGGGCCAGATCCCAAGAGCAATCAGCATAGATTCAGCAACTCCACTAGGAATGTGCTGCCCATCTAAAGAGGGATGGCTGGCAGAAGGAGCCAGTGGTGGATTATCTCCTCAGCTGCACAGAACCAGTGCTGGTCTGGGGATGGGTTTTGCAGCTTGTTTGCTATGCAACAAATTTTCCAAAAATATCTTTTTGGAACTATCCAAACACTGTGTTTTGAACTCTAATGAAGCACTACAAAAATTAAACCAAGATGCTAACTTATCAGAGCATGCAAGTTTTACCAAAACAAAGAAAAAAGTACTTGGAAACTAGAAAGAGATGCGTTCCTGTGCAACATTTCTGTTTTAATGAAACTGGATCTTAAAAAAAAAAAAAATGTTTCAGAGAATACATTTCAAGCAGCTCTACAGGTATGCAGTTCAAGTAAGCCTCAAATGATACTGAGGCAGGGATTGGCATTCACAGGCAGGAACAGTGTTACTCAATCCCAGGATATCCTCTTCACCTGCCTCGGCACAATTAATTTTTGGAACACAAAATTAAACAGATCAGGGCATTCAAATCAAAGGTTACTTTTAGCCCAACCAAACAGTTCCCTGAGTCAGCTGGCCTCAAGGTGACACAGTTTTAGAGAGGACAGGGATGATTTAAGGCAGGGTTGGTACTTAGTAAGTGCAAGGGATCCAAAATCAGAACAATGATACTCTCCCAGTTCCTCTTCCCCAAAAAAGGTGTCTTCACTTCTGAAGAGATCAGGTGACTGAAACAGCTACTGACACAGTTAGGAAGTCTCAGCAAAAAGGAACAATACTCAGTTTGGAAAAAGACATCCCCCTCTCTCCAGCTCTGTGTGAGTGAGGAGCCTGACCATTTCCTGACAGCTCAGGAATAAATTTCACCTCTTGGAAAAGAGGGAATTTGCTGCCGTGGCTCAGTCTGGAAAGAGTGCATGCCTTGGGAACAAGATGTCCCATGAACTCAGTGGTGTCATAGGGCAATATTTTGCCCCAAGCAGCATCTGCCCAGCAGCACACTAGAGGATCCAGGGACTGACTGTGTCCCTGCCAGACAGGCACATGGAACCTGGTACATAGACACATCACCAAGCTGCCAGCCACTAACACAGCCAGCCAGTCTTTCCAGTCTGCTGGGGAGGTCACTGGAAAGGTATCTAGCTATGCCACAGCACCAAAATAAAGTTCTTACTATGAACGATCCTCCACAGGAACCAATGCTCACGTTGGGTATAGAGAGACCAAAGAAATCAGATGCTTGGAGGTGAAATGAGAATTAAACTGGCAGGCCTCATTTTTTGCCAGTTTCTAGAAACCAGTTTCTAGCTGGCCAAGAGTATCACAGAATCAAAGAATGGTTTGGGTTGGAAGAGACCTTAAAGGTCATCCAGTCCCACCCCCTGCCACAGGCAGGGACACCTTCCGCTAAAACCAGCCTGGTCCAAGTCCCATCCAACTTGGCCTGGAACACTTCCAGGGATGGGGCAACCACAGCTTCTCTGTGCCAGTGCCTCACAGGAATGACCCCTACAGTGTCCTACTATGGCTGGCTGTTAGCTCTGGAGAAGATCAGGAACACAGCAGGGGCTGGTGGGTCAGGATTGAATTATTATGGCTCAGCTATGCAGGAAGCTGAGGACAAGAATAACTGATGTTTTTGAGGATGGGACCACGAGGCAGGAACAGAGTTATGTAAGTCTAGCACAGGTGTAAGTAGGACAGAGGCGGCCACAGCGCTGTGGAAGACAATCTCACACAGCCTCCTTCTGCACAAAGCTTCAGGGAGCTCACTCTCATTAACTGGGATATTTTCTGGTCTGCACATGCAGAAATAAGCTCGATGAGACAGCATTTCTTACCCAGCCTCCTCTCCTTTTCAGCCATGTCACCAAGGTCTTGCGGACAAACTCTCCCAGGCAGTCAACGATGGTGTGAACCATGGCTGGCTGCGCGTGCCGCACGCAGTCCACCGCCAGCCCGGCTGCCACAGCATAGAGAGACACCACCTTGCCCCACGTTATGCCTGTGAAAAGAAAAAAAGGTCGTTCATATTTACACACACACGCTCAGTTCAGTCTTGAATAATCGAAGGAAACGACTCTGGCTCATTACGTGTGCCCGTGCTGTCTGCCTGCAGCCACAGCTCTGTATGCTCTCCACATGGGGAAAAAGAAATTCCAGGGGACCAGAACTGGGGAAAACTTCCCACACAGAGAAGCAGAATGAAATAATCTGACCTTGGTATGGTTTGATTGCCTCTCGGCACTGGCTGCACAGCTTTGGAGAAGGAAGCCCAAAGGCACCATTGGGATAGGGAAGATGTGCACCACCACGTTTTGTATTGCCATTGGCTCTCAGCCATGCACATGCTGCATAGGAGGGGACAGAATTCAAATAGTTTGAACTACTTGGGGTTTTTTTCTTCAACAGAAATCTTAAACACGCTTAGACAAAGCACTCCTGGTTTTCTTCTAATCACTGTTCCAATGTGACACTCAAAGCATGTAAGATAAGCATCTTCAGTTCCATCATGGCACAAAAGCAACAAAGGGAGGCAAAGCTACAGGGCCAAGAGGGTTCATAGAATCATAATACATACATATGTTCATCATAAAATACATATTCCATATATTGGAATAAAGGAGTCATAGAATCCTGAGCTGCATGGACCCACAAGGATCATGGAGACCAGCTCCTGGCCCTGCCCAGACACCCCAACAATCCCACTCTGTGCCCAAGAGCGGTGTCCAAAGGCTCCTGGAGCTCTGGCAGCCCTGGGGCCATGACATTCCCTGGAGTGCCTGTTCAGTGCCTCAGCACCCTCTGGGCAAGAATCTTTTCCTGATATCCGAGCTAACTCCCATGGCTTGATGCCACTCCCTTGGGTCCTGTGGCTGCTCACCAGAGAGCAGAGTGCCCACCCCTCCACTGGCACTCGTGAGGGCTGGTGTCCTCTTCAATGGAAGGACTAGGCCTCAGTCTCCACCTGAACAACAGGGAGCTTCAAGGATTTGGCCACTCTGCCTACTTAACATTGCCTATGCTACCCCACCAAAGACAGTGCAGGGGTGGAGAGTCAGGCAGTTACCTGATCTCCCAGAAGATACCCTTCCTGCCAGGCTGACCTGCCTGCAGCAAGTGCTCCATGGAAGCTGGCCCAGCAGTAGCCACCTTCCTGCCAGTGCTAGTGAGAAGCGCGGGGGCTCAGCCCTAGGTACCAGCCAACCTCCCGGGGACTCCTCTGTGCCCTTCCAACACCACTGGGCATAAATCCTTCATGCTCAAACACTGCAGTCATAAATCCTTCATGACCAAACATTGCAGTCATAAATCCTTCATGCTCAAACATCGCAGTCAGCTGCCCCTCATCAGGCTTTTATCAGGACCAGTGACCTGGAAACACAACCCTTTTGGGCATCCCCCCCTGTACTTTTTTTATCCGTAATAGCCATATTTATCGAGCATACTGTGAAGTGTTTTAAGTGTTAGGTCTCTATGGAATCTGTCCAAAGTCTCTCCCAAACAGAGCCAGAAGCCTGGTGAAGCTCTAATATTTAAAAACCACACAGAACTGTTCTTGCAGGGTTGCAGCAAGAATGAAAACAGGTGAGAGGATGGAAAGATCGGTGCAATGACTCGATCTACGGATCAGGAGGGGTTAAACACACCATTAGAAAACTGGATGTGCTCAGCAAGCAAAAATACAATTTAAATGGGGTAAAGAGTTTCCCTCTTTCCTTCATTGCACTCTCAGATCCCCAGGCAGCCTGAACCAAGCCTGCAATGGAGCTCCAGCCTCCTCACAGCTGCTCTCACCACAGCAGAGTGCCCCATTATTTCTCTGGAAAATATGCAGATTTCAGAGCATTTCCACAATTCTTACACTTGGTGCTTCAAAAGGCACACTCACACTAACACTTTTAGGAATCGCTTGCTTTTCTTTTCCTTAAATAAAAAAAGAACTAAACTTTAGAGGAATTCTTCAAATGTCAGCCAGAGGAATACCTTGTTAGACTGAAGAAAATCCATTCAGTGTTACAAAAAACCCCCCCATTTTTCATGACTAATGTAAGATCAAAATCTACAGACGAACCCTTTGTGAGGCTCTGCAGCAACAGTAACAGCATTAGCTCAAATCCTCTGTGATACTCTGTCCTTCCCCAGAACCATCCCTGAGATCAGAGGAAGTTATTAATGCAGCAAAAGTGACTGTTCTTCTTCTTTTGGTTTTATTTGCTGAGCAGACCCTGCGGTGTCCCTGACACCAGCGCTGTCACTCAGGAAGTTCACTGCCTGCTTGGCATTCACACTATTTATCTGCCTTTCTCACACTGTGTGTCACCATGACAGCCAGCAGAACGAGCCAGGAAGAGGCTATGAAACCACAGAACACTACAGAGGGGTTCTCCCTGCAAGAAAGAGGCTGTCCAACTGCAGGTCAATACAGTCCTACCTAATGAAAGAGGCTTTATGGGGTTACACTCCTTGCTGGTGATATCTCCAGGACTAGAGCCTCAGCTGGCTTATATTCAGCTTTAGTGTAAGTCAGTTTTACAGTTCTCCATCCCTACAGAAATGTGATTCCTTGCATCTTGAGTTACATAACAAAAGTTACCCGAAATTCCAGGGAAGAGTTCACTGGCTTACTCCCAAGCTTTTACTGACAGCACTCTTTAAATATCTGAAGCAAGTCCATTAGCTCTGAGATATTTGCATGGCAGTAAGGAAGACTGAGAGGACTGAAGCCACTCTGGTACAGAAAGACAGCTCCAGTCTTGGTTAACTTTGTTTTGAACCCAAGTTTCTCTTTCCAATAGAAGAAAAGCGTATCCACAACCTGTGAAAGATAAAGGCTCAAGAGACCCATGACTTCCCCAGCACACAGGAAAGCAGTTTGCTCCACGGCACGTCAGTCCAGAGAGGATGGAGAGGAAGCCCTTCAGCTCCAGCTTCCCTGCCAATATTGTTCCACAGTGGTACCTGCTGCAGGACTTGCACGAGGTGAGTACTTCCCTGGCACAGGGAGAGAACCCCTCTCCCTTTCACTGGACAGCAGAAAGAGAACAAGCTCTTGGTTAATGCTTATAATGGTGATGGATGTGGAGGGCTCAGGGGTCACATCCTCTTTCCAGAGCGTGCCCATAAGGGTCAAACCAATCCTTCAGTCTGCCTTTCCTGTTAGACCAGAGCCGGTCCATGGGGGCAGGAGAGGAGGAAATCCCTTTCTGATTTCCATTTGTCTGAAGTCCTCTTGCCACTGCTAGAGGCAGAAGATGGAGACAGCAGGCTGGGCTTCTCCCTCACAACAGCAGGGCCCAGCTTATGCTCTTGTTCTCACTAGGTAGGAAGCAAGGGAAGAGCAGAGCATCTCCAACACCTGGGCCATGCTTGTGGCTGGGCCCCCTGCCCAGGAGGGCTCCAGCAACCACCCAGCCCCAGGCAGGAGAGGGCAGGGGAACATGCCCCAGCAGCCCCCCTCTGCACTTTCCCAGGACACCAGCTCCATTAACTTATCTCTCTCAAGAACTCCCCTGGCAGGGGCAGAGGAGAACAATCTACTGAGAGGGCAGTGCCTCCATTCCCCCTGATGTCCAGGCCAGGTTCAAAGCGACACCAGTGTGATGCATCTCTCAGCACAAGCTGGAATTGTGTCTGGCCAGTGCACATGAGAAGCGAAAACACATCTTGCTCCAAATTCCTCAAAAGGCCTGGCTGTCATCCACACTGGGTGAAACGGGCACTCATCACCAAGCAAGACAATCCATTCACAGCTTCCCACTGCGTGGATTAACATGCACAGGAGCTAACAACAACAGGGAAAGGAAAGCTGGTCCAAAAAGGAACGGTCAAAAGAGGGAAAGCTCTGCTCACAGACATGGAACAAAAGGATATGGAAAAAGTGAAGGGAAAAACAAGGGCTGCCTAGAAGGTATTATGAAAAATAAGAAATACAAGTTGCGCTCTCTAGGCCAGCCATGGAGCTGAAGGTATGTAAACACTGCTGAGCCCAGGGTAAAATGAATTAGCAGGAGAGGAATGCTCTTGAAAGTGTTCCTGCTCATATGAGCTTGTCTGCCCCAGGAGAGAGATGAAGAAGCCATGAGACATGGCTGTGAAGTCTCAAGGCACCACACCACCCGAGGTTATTCAAATAAACTTCCCTCTGCTCCACTCAGCATCAAAGTCTCGCTCACAAACCAGACCTTAAAGAAACACGATCCACTGCTACACTTCCACATCTGGGAGAATACAGCCAGACACAATATACTTTGGTGGAAAGAAAGCTGAGAGGGGTGTGCACAAGGCAGGAAGCTCAAGTCATAAGGCCTAAGTGATGAGGGGGCAGCAGGATGCATTTCTGACAGCATTTCAGAGAAACCAGAATGGTCTGGGTTGGAAGGGAACTCAAAGCTCATCTCATTCCAGGCCCCTGTCATGGGCAGTGCTACACCTCAGTCACTTAATTCCAGGGTTAAAAACAGGGTTCTTTTGCTCTGGGTAGATGCAAAGGAGAAAATCCCAACCAGATATTCTCAAGAGGTAAAAAACACATGGTAGTTTACTGGCCAACTACAGAAAATTAAGGAACATTGGCAAAAGAGTAAATGCAACATAACATCACTTACCACTGCAGAGACTTAGCCCACTGAACACAGAAAACCTTTAAACCCAATCCATGTCAGGTTCTGAGAGAAGAGAGAAGAAGAAAGGGAGAAAAACAGAAAGACAGGAAAGATACAGAAAAACAGACACACTGGGTTCCAGTGATGTAAAACTCCAAGATGAAGGCAGGGTTAAAGGACAATGTGCTTGCCTTGTGGTCAGGCTCCTTAAAGCTTTGGCCCATCCTGGGCCTTCCTCCCAGGTGGGACTTGTGGTCCCTCAGCCACTCAGGGACTGGGTCAAGCAACACTGGGGGGCTGCCTTCAGTGTGCCACGGCTGACAGACACTGCAGGGTTGGGGGGCACAGGGGGCAGGGCACCCCCTCACCAGAGCAAGGTCTGACCCACCCCCTACCACGCAGTACAAGCACCCTAAGACGTCTCAAAACAAATTACTTTTTCCAGTCTCTGAGAGGCAGGAGAACCTTCCACTATCCCAGCTTGCTCCAAGCCCCATTCAACCTGACTTTGGACACTTCCAGGGAGGGGGCAGCCACAGCTTCTCTGGGCACCCCGTGCCAGGGCCTCACCCTCCTAGGGAAGAATTTCTCCCTAATATCCAATCTAAACCTACTACCTGTTAGTATGAAGCCATTCCCCCTGGTCCTGTCACTCCAGCCCCTTGTAAATAGTCTCTCTCCAACTTCCTTGTTGGCTCCTTCAGGGACTTGAAGGCCACAATTAGGTCACCTGGAGAACCAAGCTGAACAATCCCAGCTCTCAGCCTTTCCTCTCAGCTCCATCCCTCCTCTGATCATCTTGGTGCCTCCTCTGGACTCGCTCCAGCACCTCCACATCCTCCCTGTGCTGGGACCCTCAGGCTGGAGGCAGCCCTGAGTGGGGCAGAGGGGCAGAATCCCCCCTCCCCTGCTGCCCACGCTGGGGGATCAGCCCAGCACATGGGCGGTTTCTGGGTCCCAGCACACTGGGCTGGGGCATGTCCAGCTCTCACCCACCAGCACCCCCAAGTCCTTCTCCCAGGGTTGGTCATCCCCAGCCTGGACAGATCCTGCTGGTTGCCCCGACCCAGATGCAGCATTAGCACATGGCCTTGTTTAACCTCAGGAGATTCCCATGGGTCACTTCTCAAGCTTGTCCAGGTCCCTCTGGATGTCATCCCATCCTTCAGGTGTGTCAACAGCACCAGTCAGCTCGGTGTCACCTACATCCATTTGCTCCTGCAGGGAAAGTGCTTTCTCCTCAGCAAGCATTAACCCTACATTCCTGTTACACGGGGCTCACTGCAGCCCAGGCACTCTTGATTAAAAACCAAACCCAGTAAAAACCAGGCTGAAAGCTTTTAAAAAGCCCTCATGCCTAGCAGCTCTTACCAACAGGACAGAACTGCTTCCTTTAGGAAAGGAAAACGCCTCTCCCTTTTCTACTTCTGTTTCTCCACCAAGGGACCTCTTCCTTCTGGCATTTGTTTAAACACCTGAGGTAAATGTCAGCTCAGCCAGGCCCCAAACCAAAGCCTGTTCAAGTCAGGAGAGAGTCTCCTGCTACCTGCAGAGCAGCTTTGGACCACACACGAGAACCAGTGGTAACATCACAGAGATGATGCTGTTGCAGATCCTTTACCATCAAAAGCAGATCAGGGCTCTGCAGTGCTTGTCTCCACACAGATGGGCTCTCCTCACCCTGAATAACTAATGAGCTGTTTGGAAACAGGGGAACAAACTACACCTTGAGCCTTACCATAGTCTCTTCTCCCAGATGACAAGCCATGGGACAAGAGGAAACGGCCCCAAATTGCACCAGGTGATGTTTAGATTGGGTATTAGTAAAAATTTCCTCACTGAAAGAAGAGGCATTGAAACAGGCTGCTCAGGGCAGTTTTGGGCTTAGTCAAGACTTGTAGTCAGTGTGGACAGGAAGTGAGCACAGACAGAGCTACAGTGTGAAGACTCAAAACCAGACCAGAATGTGGAAGATAGACATGTAAAAGATTAAGGAGAAAACCTCTCCAGCAAAACAGGGTCAAAATCCCCTGCTTGCTTGCTGGAAAGGCATTGTAAGTGACTAGTGGAGCTCCCCAAGCTGTCTAAGCACTGTAGTGTCAGACTGTAGCTGTTTTCTTAATAAACTTGGTAATTGGCATGAAAACTCAGACTGAACTTGAGTGTCTGGTTTCCTTTGCTCAACAAGAGCCTCTTTCCTCTGAACTATGAAAAAAAAAAAAAAGGAATGAATGTCTGGCTGCTACAGCCAACTCCAATTTGCTGGATTTATTGTTAAATGCTGAGTTTTGAGACTGCAGTGGGATTCAGGAATGTTAAAAATCAGCAAGCTCCTACCCCTCTGCCACTCAGCAACCTTCTACCTAGCAGAAATTACAACAAGTTGATAAAAGCAATTAAATACACAACTCCCAGCAGAGATGAGAAAGAATTAAGAACAGAGCATGGAGAGCTCGGGAAAGGTTTGAATCAGCCCCTGTGCAGCCAGCACACCACCAGCCATTTCTGCAGCAGGGTGTCCCCAGAGGAAGGGCAGCACTGTCAACAGAGCTTGAGTCCAAAGTCTCCAGCACTGTCAGCCTCAGAGGGCTGAGTCCAGATTCTATTCTTTATACCCTGAAAACCCAGGTTTAGAACAAAGAGATATGATTTCTACTTTAATTTTAAACTACCCACACATTTGGCTCCCGAGCTGAGAAGTTGAAGAACACCCAAAAAATGCAGCTCTCAATGAATTTGTCAATATACCCTGAGAGCAGAATTCCCAGGAGGCAGCAGGCTTTCTCCCCAGCATCATGGTAATGCAGCAGTGCAGCACACACAGTCTGCTCCACCTGCAGCATTCCTGGCTTTCTGGCTTAGCTCCCTGTGTCACTTCAGCTCTGGAGGTGGGCCAGTCCCAGTGCAGTCAGCTGAAGCCATCTCAGATCACCCACTCACCTGCAATGCAAACTGCACCTCAGCCTGCCAGCTGGACCCTTGTTTTTCTGTAAGCTTTGACGCAGGCAAAGCTCAGCACTAAGTGACAAGACAGGGCACCTGCCCTTTGAATACAGCCACACCGAGACATTCCTGCCATACTCTCCCAGCTCTTGCTTTCTGAGCTCACAGGGCCTCCCAAGCCAGCCCAGTGCAAAGGCAAGCTGTACCCCAGGCATGCTCTGGAAGGCTGCTGAGGGCTGCAGTACCAGCCACACAGTCCAATTCCATCCATTTCCAATGCCACAGCATCAATTTCCCTAACCCAGGGAGTGAAATCTGCCCTGCTCGACCTGCCAGAAGCCCTGCTTGGGCAGTCCCTCTCAGAGATCTGTTTTGCCATATGTTATGTGAAGATCTATGCTCTCCACCACAATACACTTCAGACCTTGTGCATGTCAGGGCTTCTCCAGAGTGTAACTAGTTCCAGATAAAGAAGCACAGTTGACTGTGAGGATTAAAAGGTTTTGAGTGAGGTAGCCTATTTGGAAGTACAACTGAAACCTGGACTTCTACCCTGTGACAAAGTGACAAGAGTCCCTGCATCCTGTGACACTTCCCATGCTATTGTCCCTGGTTCCAGTGCTTTCACACTGCTATGCTGCTAGCAAGTTGCTTTCTTTGGGACTTTTTTCCTTTTTTTTTTGTTTTGTTTCCCATCTTTAACACCTACTGTCCCTTCTACAGACAACACAACAAGACACTGCAGAAAACCTACAACCATGTCAGAACCCACCTGACATAGATCTGTCTAAAAGGTTTCTCTTCCCTCAAATCCCACAAGATGCTTTTCCAGTTGTGGGCAGAGGCTGTTTCCAGGAAAAGCTGAAGTTCCCCTGCAGGAACACAGCATAGGGCATATTTTTGCTTTTGACCATCATCTCTGGAACCAGTCTAACAGCAGCAGCAGAACACTCACATTTGAGCAGGGAGAAATCTGAAAGCACCTGCTCATCTGGAACAGCCTTAAGGACCAAGACTTCCCCAACATGAGAAAGGAGAAGCAGCAGGTCCCATTGCAACTCTGGCTATTGCTGTGGGAAAGGAAGCCAGGAGGAGAGGAGCTCCCTTGTGATGAGTTGATTCTGGCTCCCAGCATCAGCGGCGTGAGCTGGAACAAGGGAGACTCCCAAGCAATGAATCTTCTGCAGTTGCCAACGGTGAGCAAAGAAGCTTGGAATGAGTGGCCTCCCCATGCAATGAGGTAACAACCACCTCCTAACAAGGAAGGGCAGGAGGTGCCTTCTAGAACGAGACAGAACCTACACGAGGATATTACAACCCAGGACTTTTTCCTGCCAGAAGACAGCAGAGAGGAGCTCTCGTTAAATCATTCAAGCAGGGCACCCCGCCAAACTGCCCACAGCCCTTTCAGAAACCAGGCCCCACCTTGCAGGCTATCCCAGAAACATGCCTTCTCCGAGAGAGGTGGCTCCATCCTGTTCCCTCCCACCCAGCCCTGCCCGCGGATCTGTCTGGGCCCCGTACCTGCGGCGAAAATCTGCGCAGCCACTGCCAGGAAGGCATCCGACACCACGGTCTCCGAGTGCAGCGAGATGTTCAGCTGGCGGGCGATGTTCCGGTAGACATTGGGGCGAATGTACTCCAGCTCATCCCCTGCAAACAGACAGCCGGGAGTCAGCACACACAGCACCAAGTCCTGCTCTCACCACGGAGGAATTACGGTTGGGTCACTCCAGGGATGCCTTCAGCCAAAGAGGCTGAACCCCAGCTCCACCTGAGATTAAGCAGGCAGCAGAGTGCTTAGGGTGGTTTAGATGCAATTCCCTATCGCCTGCACCCTCCTTTCCCAGTGCCTGGGACTCCTGAAGGGAGCGGGGGCAGGCAGTGGCCCTGTACCCCTGGTGTGGCTGCACTAATCCCTGACATAAATGCTGTTCCCAGGCTGGCTGCCTGCCTTTCCTCCAACACAGGAGACGGGCCTCAGATAAGCAAAGCCATGTCATTTTATTTCAGAAGTGAGAAGGAGGCATGTACATCCATGTGAGCTTTTGAGAGATACGCCCTTCCTCAGCACCCCGTCGGGCTCGTACAAAAATGCCTGAAGTGCATGAGAGCGACTCAAGAATGCTGAAGGCTGATGAAAGCCAAGGATCCACCCAGAGCTACACAACATTAATTAAACAAAGAGACTCTCAGCTATTTTATGCTCACACAGGCACTTGAGAATCAATCTGGAGTTCTTTCTCTCCTCCAAATGGTTAAAGAGATGTTCACTTGCATGGCTGACTGCTCAGCAGCAGGGTACCTGACATACACAGACATGTGCTTTCACCTCCAGAGTGCTTTCTGCCCAGCTGGGAAATGGCTGGAGGTGTTAGGCCAGCTTGAAGACCAAGACAAAAATAGAAAGGACAAGCAGAGAACCTCCTCCTAAAGGACTGAGCTATGGAGCTTGGGGGACAACAGTAAAGCTTTTCCTTTGTAGCAAAACAAACCATTTTTGAGTAGTAGAATTAATAAAGCCCAGTTTCCAAGGGATTTCTCTCTCTGTAGAGGTTCATGGATATTTAATGGAGGTTGCACAGCTGCTGTAGGAGCATGGCACAATGCAAACACCGCGTGGGACCAAGGCTCTTTGTGCACAGAGAGCCCTTTTTGGCTTAGCTTTACGACACACTGTACTCTTCTCCCACACAAGGGTGCTCCAGGAAGAGGAAGAGATATCCCAACAGCTTTATATCCCCTTTATATCCCACTGCAAGACTGAGGTAACTTGGCCCAGCCAGAGGGCAAGTGATCTTCCTCAAAATTTCATTTATATGAGAGGTAAAAAGGAAGATGTCACTGCAATCAGGAGCTTGTTATAGAGTCATTAGCCACCGATCCTAAATTCATTTATCTGGCACTCAGCACAGGCAAAACCCAGCTCCACAGAATTCCACAGCTGAGCTCTCCCAGCCCTTTCTGAGCGTGGGATTGTCCCTGTTTGATGGCAAGAGGAAACCTGCCAACACATGGTCAGCCCTGATAAGGGGAAACCTTACTTGGACTACTCAACAGCTGTTTTCTCCTCACAGGCAGCACACAGGCTTCCTGGTAAATGTGAGGAAATGGGGATAGCCCTGGTTAGCTGAGAGGGAGGCACAGGAGGCTGGGATCAGCACTTGGTAGCCTGCCACCGCTACAACTTCCAACGAGCAGTGCTGGGAGGCCCCAGATGAGATCAGGGTTTGGTTGGAGGCACATTTGCCCTGTTCTGCAGCAAGGCACAGGGCAGACAGGAGCATCCAGGGAAGGAAAGCACAGGAAAGCATCCCCATGCTCAGAGAGCCTCCCTGCCCCAGCAGCCCCAGGACCTCTCCTGCAACATGATACATTTGGTGCTGGGCTCCTGTGCCCTTGTTCTGGTGCCCAACTTTGCAACATTTAGAGCAATTTGGGGGCTTCTCCCCCTCCCTTCAGTGATTATGGAGAAATTAGCAGGGCACCAGTGACAGTTCCCATGTGCAGAAGATCAGTGCAGTGGTCAAAGGGCACCTCCCTGGGCCTCGGCCAGAGGAAATACAAGTTCAGATAAACCAGGCCTATGACAGACACAACAGGTTGGTCTGGGGTGCCTCATTTGGCTATACCATTAGGTCTGACTCATTAATTGCCCTAATTAGCTGCTAAGCCTCACCGAGCTGATGGGGTCCCCCTCCCTATGACCCCCAACTGCATTGCCTGTGCCCAGGACCTCTGCTGGCCCACCAGGCAGTTCTCTGTGTGCAAGTGGGCTAGGAAACACTCCAACTTCCCATCTCCACGGGCTTCTCAGCACAATCATGAAGGAAAAAACTGGTCTGGCTTGTTGCACTGCTTAGGAAGTGGCTAAGGATTACCATTCCAGGCAGGTGGCTGGATACCAGTTGGTCTTGTGCTGGTTAGAGCAGCAAAGGGGAAAAGAAAGGGATGGGCCATGTGACAAGTGGAGTTTCTAAAAGAAACAGGACAGGAACTACTCTTCATCTTAATCAGGAGGACTGCTCACCTTTCTGGTTGCATGGGTACCACATGGTGCTCTCCAAACAGATTTGCTCAGAGAAGGCACCAAGTTCCTGGGACTATCAGCCAAATCTTTCCATCTGGACATGGATAAGTAACAGGAGAGTCATCCAGGAGACACCTTCAGATCCAGTGGGCCACCTGCTTGCCCTTTCCCACGTTCCTGGCCGCCCACAGAAGCTTGGGTTGAAAGCAAATAAATCTCAACCCCCAACCCAGGTGGAGAAGAAAGGGAGTGCAAATAGATAGTGAGATTGACAGAACAACAAAAAAATTCCTCCAAAGACCAAACAACCACTGGAAACAAAAACAGAAGTAAAGTCAGTACGGAAGAGAAAAAGGGAAAAAGAATGAATTTTTTTTAAAAAGTCAGTTAAAAGAAACACAGCTCTGCCTTAAAAAGAAACTTGGGATAATATCAAACAGGTAGAAGGGGAGAAAGTAGGGACGCCAGCTCTGGTCCTGACTTTGTTAGGCCCAGCTAATGGTTACTTCACCAGACCTGTTTGAACTCTGATGTAATTAAATCAGATGCAAATGCTGGTGGTAGTTTCCAAGCCAGACGTGAACTAATATACCAGCCTGCAGGCAAAGAGGGATGTTGGAAGCAACTTCCAAGAACACGGGTGTTGGGTTCCCAAAAGACACACAGCTAGGCTTGAGCACACGGGATGCTACACAACCCAAAACAAAAGGCCAGGCAACTGTCAACATTTAGAGAGTGCTCCTGGTACAAGCTCTAGAGCGTGTTTTCATGTCACAGCCTCCAGGCATGACCTTCAAACTGCTCTCCTTGAAGCCCCCACAGTTGCTGTGCTGTGAGGGTGGCACCGAATGGCAGCGTATGCCAGGCAACATCAACCAACTCCTTCTTGCTCCAGCAAGCAGCAAGAAAACTCAGGTGTTGATGAATGACTAAGGTAGACAGTTAAAGGAAAATGAAACACACTGTCATTAAAAAGCAGCTTTTAAAATCTCCAACAACACGTTTTCTAAGCAACTACCCCCAAATTAAAGCTGGGTGAGCTACTGCTGAAGCCCAAGTCCAGCAGTAGCAGTGCCCTAGAAGATGCCAGATGCTTCGTGGCAATCAAGTCACTCACATCAGGAGAAAACACTGCAAGACTGGTTAAAATACCCAGCTGAGAAAGACTGCTCTAAGTACTGTGAGAACTGTTACACAGCTGGAGACCTGTGCACACAGAATCAGTTTGCTGCTGGGCTTTCTTGGACTGCATTGTGATTTTGAGCTGTTGCAAGTCCTCAGAAAAAGGCAGCTTTGCAGAAACCCTGTGCTGAGCAGTGCTCCAAGAGACTGAGGAAACTCAAGCAAAGGAGCTGTTTAGGGAAGATCACCAAAATCAAAACTGAACGCCAAAAGCAGAGAAGAAAAACCTCTGTATCATCACATGAAAAGCCTCTTCCAGAAACCTTAGTCTGACCCAAATTGCTCCACACAATCTCAGCTCCCCCATCCCAGCAGGACTCACCCAGCCGCAGCAGTATGGTGGACACCTCGGCCAGCTTACCCCCAGGCACTGGGGCGTTGTACTCGGGTTTGCTCCAGCTGACGCCAGCTTGAATCAGCCTTGAGTTTATGTAGTCTCTGCAGAGAGCCTTGGCTTGGGACACAAGCTCTTTGTCAGTGGGAGACCTGTCAAAAACCTCCATCACCTCTGCAGCAAAGACTGAGGAACGACGCAGCACTTCCATCCTCGACTGCTGGACCCACACCGCTGCATGCACTGACTGCGAGGCTGAGCCTTCGATGAGAATCTGCAGGAGTTGTCCTGTAATCCTCTGTCCTCAAGGTCTGTCAGAGCTCCCAGCAGCTCTTCTCCACAGGCCAGTTTTTCATTTTAGCTGGTAAATAAAAGCATCTGTAAGTCCTCTAAACATCGCAAAGATGTAAACCAGAAGCTCAAGAATACGGTTATGCTAAAGTCAGTAGTGTCACATTTGCAAAACATTTTTCTCAGTCCATCTTACAGACAAGGGGCAAAGTCTTGCTTTTCAGCCACTGACTATCCCTGGCAGCATGGTCCACAGAAGGGCTGCAGAACTCTCAAGGTGTTTCCTCTTTTCCCATTCACATTTGGCAGTTCTAGAATTACCCATCAGAGAGACTAGACAGTCAGAGCATGGAAACACTTCATAGAATGTGCAGACAATCTCAGCTTGTTTCAATTAAACTGGAAAAAAAAAAAAAAAAAGAACCCCAAATACCAGTTACAGTAACCTCAACCAGACGTCAACAGACATTCCAGCTCAGTAGGTCATGGATCTTTCTGAAGAAATGGCACTACTGCAAGAACAGGGGTATGGGAGCATTTGAAATGTCTTGATGGAGACAGTTTACCATATTCTCAGTTTAGGTTTTGGTTGTGCCACGCTTTTTCCCAAAGCAACGTGCATACTACTTCTTGAAAACATCTAGCAATAGCAGAGAGAGCAAAACAGAAAAGCAGATTTTTAAAAAGCTTTACACTGTGAATGCCTAAAGGGAAATGTCAACATTTCTTCAGAGGCACCTGAATTCATCTGCTGATCTGAGTTTTTAACCCAGTGCTGCTTTTGAAGTCAGAGTCAGACCAGCCTTTATTCAGATGTTAATAAATGCATTTTTCAGTCTGCAGTTTCCGACACCTACTTACAATGACGATTTTCAAACAAAATACAGCCAGTTATTTCAGTTTGTCCCAAGGAAAAATATATTTACCTCTCATGTTGCACTTTTTCCCCCTCAGTGATTTCTTTTTGGGTTTGGTTGCATGTTTCTTTAGAAGATCTGCATCACTGGACACCTGGTTTAGGATTCATAGGTTACTGTCACACTTCTCTGGAGAGCACCAGCCTCCTCTGCTGTGCTTTCCACAGGGCTCATGCCACTGCCTCCTTCCCCGTCTCTGTCAGCCCCACATGCCGGCTGCACTCCACCGGGATCCCTGGGGTTGGCTCTCCAGCTTTTAAGGGACCCAGGCGCAGAGGAAAGCTTCTGGCTTTAGCCTTGTAAGGAAGATGAAATAACCGGGAGGTGGGGTTGCTATACCCAGAGAGAGACGCTTTCTCCTCCCCTTTCTTCTCTCTTAAGGAGGCTCTCTGTTGTTCTTCACTGGGCTTCGTTCAAGGACTCGACTTCAGGATGAGGGTGGGAGCATCATTTTTGGACCAGCCTACCCCACGTAACAGACAGTGATGAATGCACTGCTGAAACAGGAATAATTCCTGCTGGATTCCCAGAGCAGCTTTTGCAGAGTTGATGTTGGCCAGTCATTTTCATATGGTAGCCAAATGGGGGAATTATACACTGCCATATTCAGCCATGGTTTAAGTCCTACCAATTCAATCACCTCCATCATTTTGGACTCTGTCCCTGCCCGTGGCAGGGGGTTGGAAATAGATGATCTCTAAGGTCCCTTCCAAGCCGAACCATCCTGTAATTCTCTGATGATTTTGTGATTAACATAGAGAGGCAAAGCTGCAGGACTGAGGCAAGCAGTGCTTGCAACTCCCCCCGAACTACAAGTAGTCTGGTTAAAAAAAAATGAAGTGGGTTTGTTGATAGGAAATAGCTTATCCAGAATGAAGTGTATTGCAGGAACTTGCCCACTTTATCTCAATGTGTTATGAAAAACATTTCAATGAGTTCCAATATATTTATGAATTAATTTCAACATCAACTTCTTGTTGCAACATTATCATACTGATGCCACAATGCTCAGCTTTCCTCCATGTGCACGTGTTACACCATTTCATCTCAATAAACTACATACAAATGTTGGCTTTCTGTGTTGCGATTTGAAACAAAAGAAGTTTTAATAATAGAAGTTTCCTGCAGCCAAGAAATTCTACCAGATCCAACACAAATTCTCCCCAACAAATAACAGTTTGTATATTAGCAACTGGGTACTTGGCATGTTCGAAACACAGTCTTTCTGAAAGGAGGTCAGAAGTGAGATGTAACTGCTGACATCTTGTTGCCTTCGAGAAAAGACAGAGGCAAGTACACCTCTCTGAGGTGTTGATCACATAAATCCCTCCAGTACAACCTGCACTAGTGCTGGTTTCCAAATTGAGAGATAAAAAGGAACAAATGAACTGCACGAAAAAACCTTATTATGTGACGTACTGAACATTCTGGCCAGCATCCAACACACAACTCAGGCACAGATCAGCACAAAGCATGTTGGCTGCCGTTAACTGGATTGCTGGAGCCTGCTTTGCTGTCTTGGAAAAGGCCTGAGGTACCTCACATCCTTCAGCAACAGATCTTCTTTCTGAGCTGGCTTTTTCAGGGGAAGGAGCAGGGTTAAGGAGAGGTAGCTGCATGCAGTGATGCCAGCTGGGACCCCATCTCAGCTCGGTGTAATCATGGTAAGATGGCAGTGGTGACTATGCGTCTCCAGCACCAGATGTGTTTGCTCCAAGGTTCTCTCAGAAATTTGTTTGTATCCACTAGCCTTACTGAAATTTAAATACAGACAGAGGTCTGTCCCACAGAAGCTGAAATCAAGGCTCCAGAGATTCTGTGCTACTACCTACCCCTAACCCATCTCTTCCCTGCAGAGTGGGCCTCTTGGAAAATTGTATTTTTGCCTTTGCCTTTGCCATCCTGATGGCTGAAAAATCATTAAAATTTATGCCTTAGCTTCCTGGAGCAGCTGACAGCTTGAGACAGGGACCCTATCTAAACTGTCCCTGTTCAGTAGGGCTGTGAAACGAAGAGGAATGCTTAAATATCAGTATTGCTTAACTAATGATACTTTTTCCCAGAAATCTGGCAAATATGCAAGTGCCACAGTGCTTCCCAGCTCCCCATGAGTGCCAATCTCATCCCACATGTGTTCCCTGCCCAACTGTCACAGCATGCAGCACCCCCTCAACTTCCACCCTGCAGCAAAGACACAAAAACTAGAAGCATGAGGGTTGTGTATAAAAAGCCAAACTTTGTATCACAAAACCCCCACCCAATAGTGCATGGTATTCTACCTATATTATTTACACATTAAAAATACAGCTTCACACTGAATGATGCCTCTATAAGTAAAAACAGATGAAACCACAGCATTTTTGCTCAGCTGACCAAAAAGAAGAGGGCGTTACAATCCAAGGTGCTGTCGGTGTAATCAGAGCCCCTTTTTCCATAGAATGTTTATGCTTAGGGACTTGATCTATACTGGGAAAACCCCTGTGGCAAAGGAATGACAGGAAACAGTGCAAAAGCAGGTTTTGTCACCCCAAAACACCGTTTCCAGTCTAGCTGTTCCTGGCATGACAATGTTCTGGCTGGAACAGGCTCCACACCACAACTCCTGTCTCAGGTGGGGTGACCAAAACAGCTTAGAGCACTCCTTTAGTAAAACCAGGGGACCACAAAGATATGGCTATATTTTATAAGCATGTCAAGTGGGAACAAACCCTGGAGAAGCCACATCAGCAAGAACACAGTGACAGTTTAATAGTGGACAGCTTCTGTCCAATATTAAACCGTTCAACTGCTGGAAAAGGAAATCTCTGGGAAGGCCTTTCAGCAGTTGTAGTTGAAGCAAAATAGCTAGTGAATTGTGGGCACACTGCAGAGGGTCTGCATGACATAGATGCCTGCAAGAGCATGAGAATAGCCCCAAAGGCCAAGGAGGTCATGCAACATTACGTTCCCATAGCCTGGCTCTGACTGGAGCCCTTGTTGTGTCTCACCTTGCAGAGCCTATCCCAGCCACTTCACAGTTCCAGCAGAAACTACACACACAGATCCCATGTCATAAACACCTGCAGAGTAAGGACTTTGAGAAGCAGATGGTTGCCAAAGACATACAGGTAATCTTCAGAGAGTCTGGGAACCAACCCCACTAGCCTCTACCTGCTGTAAGAAGTTTCCCTTCAGAGACAAAATGCTCTGGCAAGACTCTGGCACTGCAGCCAGACCAACTCCTTCTACCAAACCAAGCCTGAACCACCTTCTGCATTGTCTCACCCACTTTTAATGTACAATCTTATGTGATTTTTGCAGCAACACTTTGAGTCTGTGTTTGTGAAGTTATCACTTACCTCTGCAAACACACAATGTCGGGCTTTGTGCTGCAAAGCTGTACAGGAGGGCAGGAAGGTTGGACAAAACACTTCTTTTTGCATAGAAATATTTTGCCAGCTGCAATAGGAAAACAATACATGGAAGCAGCAGCTTAATGGGACCCAAGTAAAACACTGAGGCTTTTTGAACCTTTTTTCTTGTTTCTGAAGGCCTTGATTCAAAGCCTCCTCAGAGCCATGCAGTGAGTTGAATGGCTTGATGGGATCACCTTGGAGTGTCACAGACCAGACCAAAGGGGCTGTGTCACAGTCAGCTTATTTTCCACAGCCTTTAGACAATTCTCCTTCACGAGGATACAGGTCTAGTGACTTAAATGCATCAAGTGTAGCCACAAATCCAGTACTTTGGTTTCTGATGCAGACTATACTGATACACTGATGCACTGATACCCAATGCTTTCATCTCTTAACCCACTGCCATGCCCACTGTCACTGTAGACACAACTTCCCTGTTACCCACACGTTTTGACAAAGACAGAACAGAGATATGGTGTACTCCAGAACTGATGTACAAACTGGGCAAAGGGGAAAGTGTGGCAGGAATTTAACGTTAGCTTCAGAGTTGAATCACAGAACATCTCTACCTAAGTTCCTGAATCTTCCTCTAGTAATGCTGTCTGAGAAGAGTTTAACCAACTGTTGCTACTCAGGTAGCATTTAATCAGCTGCTCACTGCAAGACAGCAGCTTCTAGCTACATCTAGGACTTTGATGAGGCTGCATCATCTGCTTCAAAACCTACTTCAGTAAATATAACTGTTTTGTTTGTCTCCTGTCTCCTAATTTGCTTCAAAGTGACACATTTTACTGAATGGATCAATCATCTTTAGCCAAGAAGGCAGCAGACACAAAGAAATAAAAATTTTTAGGTTGTTCAACAACTATAGCTTTGTTTTGAAACACAAATAAAATATTTACCACCAAAAGGGAAAAGGCAGAAAACACTTAATGAGGTCACTGTCCCCAAGACATCAGAGTTCTCTTCCCTTTCAAGCTCTAATCAACAAAGGCAGAGGGTAAGCCTTTGTCTCATTCTAGCAACAGACCGCCAACAAGGTATGGGAATCAGTTCACACTCACACATGGGATACATGCACACGGACAGGTAAAGACAGGCAGGTGCCTCTGCCTGCAATGATCCTGAAATTAGGGAGCCTGAAGTGGGTGCAGGCACTTCTGCACTGGTTCAGCAGCATTTATGAGCTCTGACACATCTTTCTGCGGCTGCAAGACATGTGCTGGCACACAGAGGTGTCCTACATAGGCAAAGGGATTGCTGGGTCTGATAACACTGGGCAGGACTCTGCCCTGTACACATTCTCATGCCCTAGACATGCTCCAAGGGATTTAGACCCAAGTTTTGCATATTCAGAATGTAACCCTACTTGTAATTAAACCCTTGGTGACTTTTGGAAAGCCTCTTCGGGCTCTTCAGTCTTAGCCTCTGCTGCTGGGCAGGGCAGCAGCTATGGCCTTAAAAAGCCTGTCTTTTCAAGGTCTGAGACAAGGAGGTAAGGCTGAAGTCTCAAGTCTGCACAGATCAAATTTGGAGTGCACGGTTGCTTCATACACAGTATTATACCTTACAGCTCCTCCTTTGGGATGCAGCTCCGCTCTGAGTGCAGCAAAACATTTCTAAACACTTGATAAACCTCTAGACTTTGTGGAACTCCACACTGGCAAAAGTTTTCTTCAAGGCTGCACTGGTTAACAAGAGTGACCCCTCTTACTCAGTGGAGCAGTATAGGGCTGTTTTCCTCAGCAGCAGGGTCAGCTACAGCAACCTTCATGTCCAGCTGCTCATACCAGTTCCTAAATCGTCCTTCCAAATTGCACTGCAATAATTTAGGGATTGCTGGCACTGTGACTGGTTCAGGGAGCTGCTTGGTTGTTTTTCATCTGGATGTGATAAACCTTCCATTCAGAGTACAGCTGCAGAGATGTATTAGTACAAGCAAGGTAGTTACAAGCAAAAGGAAACAAATTCAGCTTTTCTATCAAGAAAAATGCCCAGGAAGCTATCATACTAGTGTTGATTGTCCACATAAAAATGCAGCTATGGTGATCTGGAGCTTCCTAGCCCACTGCAGAAGACAGAGAAATGCTGAGAGAAGGTAATCAACAGATCCACCCGTGAGCTCAGCATGTCTGGGTTTTCCTGCATTTATAAGATGAGAGCTTTCATGGCTTCTGATGGAAGAGATGGTAACCAGAAGGAGGGGGAAGGAAAAAGAAAAAAAAGAGACAGCAACGTTCTGTTACCTGACATCAAGGTATCCAAATCTAGCACGTACAATAGCCAGGAGAGAATCAACTCCCTCCTTCAGGCTGAAACATGAGCTTGATCGAGTAGGTGTCCAAAGCAGGGTTAACTTGCATTTGTTGACCATGAATTTCATTGTCTCCCTTCCTTCACCCAAAAACCTTTGGGCTGGAGTGTTTACATGACTCTGAAAGGCAGCTGGGTGCAGTAGCTGCTCTAAGTGTTTGGGATCAGGTGATTCACGTGCCCACCCAGGCTCAGGGAAGAAGGAAAACCTCACCATCATTAGCGATCCCCTCTCAGGCTCCCTAGTGCAATCTGGTTGGAAAAGAACTGCTACAGGTCTTGGACCATCAGTCCAGCAAGAGCCAGGAGGCTCTTAGTGCGAGTGCACCGCTTGGCACTGGCACGACAACAGGAAACATCTGGTCAGATGTTTTAAAAAAATTGCCAAAGGTGCTCAGGGTGGACCCACTTCAGTCAAAGTGATTCAAATCAATCTTAATCATATTTGGGAATCAGCAAGCAGGAAATCTTGTTTTGAAGTCACTAGTTTTAATCTGAGTTTATATTTGTTTCTAAGAGAAGGCGAGTCAGACTCACCTGTTTATTAGTTTCTGAACACAGCTCATTGCTATGGTTTCTCTCTCAGAAAAAAAGGAGAAAAGTGATGGTTATTTCAGCCATTTTACAGCTGATATCAAGCAGAAATCTGAATGTGTCCAGGGCGTTTTCTACTTAAGCTATTTTAACTTCCTGTTGCTAGTGCATGCACCCTTGAACATTAAAAAAAATGCAATTTAAAATGCAAGAAAAATAGAAATAAAATTGTGTCCTTAAGTGCTAAATTAAACTATCAAACATGAAGTTGAAAAGGGTTTTGGAATGCGGAAAAGCACTCAAGACCAAAAAAAACCATAGCACAACTGTTCTTATACAGGTACTGAACTGAGTCACCTGCTGAAATGGATAAGCAGTTGGAGATCAAAAACCTTCTCTGGGGACAAATTCAAGACTTCTGGGATGCTGCAAGCTCAGAGAAGTCTTTCTTACTGAGCTAATGAGGACCCAGAGAGGTAGAGGGAAAAAAAATCTACTACATATTAGGCAAGATTAATTACTTTTCACAAAAAGCCTGAAGAACCACCTCAACATAAGCAATGCTGGTTGCTTATATTTTACAAGTCACTCAAATTTATGCCATGCTTTCCATCACTTCAGAATTTCAACAAATCCTCACAGCTCTGATATTTTTGTTTTACAGCAAAGAAAGGGCTTAAATTGGACTTGATGGTCTTAAGGGTCTTTTCCAATCTAAATGATTCTAGGAAATATTTACTTACCTACATGAATAAACTCTAAATGAAAATTACATGAATAAACTCTAAGTGAAAATTTGCACTAAAAGATCCCTTTAGCATTCCACAAATTTCACCTGAGCAATGAACTCATTGCCTGAACTGGCAATGAGTGCAGTGTTCCACAGGTGATCTAGGGGAGAAACCAGCAATAATCTAGCCAGCTTAAATCTGAAGTCTCTCAGCAGCAAGGAGGAGGCTAATAAGTAAAACAGAATTAGGGGAAGTGTTTTCAAAGAATGAAGCAGAAACTCCTAAAACTACAGTTCTGGAAAAGAGAGGCATCTGATTCCAGTGACCAGTCTCAGCTGAAGCGTGGAGTTACTTCAGTATTTGCAAGTGAAGTGTTAGTGGTTTAAGGGGGAGTCAGGGCTGTTCAGCATCGTTCCACGTGGCAAAGACAGTGAGAAATAACACACAATCAAATCCCACATTTAAGAGCTGCTGCATTGGATAGGAGCAAGCAGTGAAAGAACATTCCCAGGTAGCTTCTCACTGCCACCAAGACCCTAGAAGCAGCTACACACATCTCCTTCTCCGTGAGGAAGACAAGCAGCCATGGAGCTGTCTTGCACACTTCCTGCCAAATGTTTGCTGTTTAAGGCACAGTGGTGCTCCTAGTAGAAGCCTCAAAATAGGGCAGATGCACAGCACCAGTAATTTAATAGACAATCTTGATATAAAGGAAGTAGATGCTGATCATCTGAGTTATCAGAGCAAAATCAGCTTCACACAGACCTGCTCAGGGTCTGTGTCTCTCACCAAGTCCCAACGCGTATCTTCACTTAAGGTCCGATTTCTCATATCCTGGAAACCCCAGAGCAGTTTCTCTGGAGAGAAGCCAAGGCAGGATAAAATTTCTTGCTGGCATTAACATACACACAGTATTTTGTTAGGAGAAATATAATCTTTGTGACTTCAGTTCTAGAAGCAGCCATGAGTTCATCAGTCTCACACTGCAGTGGCCTGGAGCAATTTACATAAATTATGACTGAACCTCGCAGAACCTCATGGGACAGAGCTGTTAATGGTGGCTTTGGCCCAGACAGCAGAGGCCAAGGAAGTGTTCATGAATGAACAGAAGTTTGATGCTGGCATTAAGTCCCTCAACACAAAGAGGCCTAAAAGAGCAGGTAGCTTTGCACCTTCTTGCTTTACAAGAAGACAGAAAGCTCTTCAGAATCCTAATTCAAGCAACTGTTCACTCAACCAGGTAACTGCATCTTCCTGTTTCAAAATGTTTCTGGACAAATCTAGTTGAAGATGTCCCTGCTCTTGCAGGGGGGTTGGACTAGACGACCTTTAAAAGGTCCTGTCCAACTCAAACTATTCTGTGAAATAAAAGAGGAGTCTGTCATTAATTGCTAGCTTTCCCTTCCACAAGGTGTGTTGGGAGTTAATGGGAGCATGAACTCAGTTCAGTTTAGTTCAGTTCTTTCCTCTGAAGTACATGAATCTGCATAATTGGTTTTATTTAGTGTTGTATTCTAGTTTAATGGCTTGAAAAACATGTATTGACAAGAAAAAATGCTGTCAGAAAGGGGAATATCAGCTGTCAAGTCCTCTCTAGGCTTTTGTCCATGAGACCTTGCATGCTGAACTCAGACCCAGGGATCAGCACTGCATTGGGCTGACTTCACCCTGGTTCTCCACACAACAGAAACCCTGAGTTTCTTTCCCAAGAGTCTCCAAATGGCTCGCACATATTGGTGCTGGCCTCACAAAGCAACAGTTAAGGCAAGTGGAAGTACTGAAAGCGCTGTGCAAGTTTCCCAGGGGAAAGCTGGAACACAGAGGGGCCAGAAGCACCTTAGAATGAGTTAGGTGATCATTTTGAATTGCAGAGAGATCTTTGGGAACACAAGTGCGACCACACTGTGGTTTTACCAGAATTACAGCTGAGTATTCCTGTTCCTAACTTGGACAGGAGTGAGAAAGTAGGTGTTTGGCCAATCTGCACAGGCAATGGGCATGCAACCAAAACAAGCTGATTTTCTTCAGAGTTCTGGATAGTGCTACCTTTCTCCTTATTTTTCTGGGTGGATAACTCAGAGGGGATTCAATCGCATTTAGCAGCTCCAGTTTAAAAGCAGGTCTGACCCACTGAAGCCCAATGCCATGCTCTCAGTTCCAGCAGAGCTTTTTTTCCTCTGCTTCAAGGAGCCTTGACAACAATTTTCATAGGTATTATGTGGTACCAGACAGGAGTTACCGCTGAAGTACTCATTGAGTGCCAGGTCCATTGCCCAAATAAAGTATATGCCAGCAACTATCCCTTACAGCTCAAATAAACAGGGGTCTCCCCACTCACCTGCACACAGCTTCCAAGGCAGCCAGAAGAAACTAGCAGGAAAGCAAAAATCTCTCCAGAATCACCTTAGCCACATCCATTCCTGCCTCTGCACAGCACAGAGGCCTGCAAGAACCCAGAATTCAGCTCAGTCCTTCTGAACTGCCTGCTACCACTGCCCAGAAACACGACTTGGGAAAACAAGGATTCCATGCTCTCAGCTTGGAAGAACCTTCATTTAATTTGGGGATTAGTCACTGTGGGAAGCAAGGGGTTGCTGAGCCAAGAGGAGTGTCAGCTACACTCTGAGCTTTACAGCTGCAAGCATCACTCTCGCTTATTCCACTTTGCCAGCAGGATTGAGAGATAAAGGCTCTTTTCTTTGCTCAACACTCAAGACAGCCCTAAGAGCCACAATATCAGCAGAAAATCAGCCTTGTGAAGCCACTATTGCAAGATTTGTAGTGATACAGTCTGAAAGCAGGAAGGAGACTGATGTAGCTCTAAGAGTCTGCTGCAGTCTCCATACAAGCACAGATCTGAAGAGCCATTGTCACGGCCAGTGGATTTCCACAGTACCATCTCAGACTGATCTATCTTGTAAGGGTATGGATTTCTCTTTGAATTCTCCCTGGCTTTCCTGCAATGAGCACAGTTTAGGGCCTGGAGCAGGACAGTACTGCCAAAACAAAGCAATCACTTTATTCTTATCAATAGCTGTGATGCACCCAAATAGAGCAGAACTATACATCCTATGCCTTACACCAAAGGGAGGAGCAATTTAGATTCAGAGCGCTCTCTGCTCTTCCTTCCCTTTGTTGAATTCAGGTAAGGTACTGCTGCACTTCAAAATCTTCACCAAAAAGCAAGGTGACTAGGGAGAACATCCCCATTTAAAACTGTCAGTGTAGCTTGCAAGCTCAGGCAGAGACTGTTTTGGCATGAGCTTGAGTAGCATCTGCTATACAGAAGCTCAGGGGCCAAGTCCAGACACAAACTATAAACCACAGCAAAGAGTAAAGCTGCCAGCGAGTCCAGCTCTTGCTTCTTTCTGTACAAGTGCATCCTTTCCTAGGGGCTTGAAAGCTCCACTTTGCACTGGGCAAAACCACATGCCCTGGGAACGTGACAGATTCAAAAGGATCCTCTTGTCAAGAAGATAACCTGCATTCTGTTCCTACAGTGGTACTGCTTAACTGCATCATGCAGCAACAGTGCTCTTCCACATCACTGCTCTCCACAATGCCACTCCAGCCACAAAATCACTCCAGCCTCTCGGTATCCAAATGGAGCCAGAAATAGCTCCTCTCCAAACAAGCACCACAGCACCAAGAGAGTCTGCAGCACATTTTCCAGGAAAGTTTGACCCCCATCTATCCTGCTAAGTAATTCTGCCTTTAGGGAGAGCACTTAACACCCAGCTCTCAGGCCTACCACTCTGCTTCACAGCTCTGCTCATGCCAGGAAAGTGCTATCGCTTCTCAGGGCTCGCCATGCTCAAGGTGCCTAAGCTGCTGCTGCAAATAATCACAGAATCATAGAATGGTTTGGGTTGAAGGGACCTTAAAAGTCATCTCATTCCACCCCCCCTACCATGTCCCTAAGTGACTCCAAAGCTAAGGTGCCAGACCTAATATCATCCAGCCACCATGTCCCCAGTCACTTGGTGACTGTACCCATCTCCCGGCATAGTTATTGTCACCCTCCATGATACACTCCACTCTCTGTTGGTTTACCCTCACCGTGCCTGAATTTTTAAAGTGGCACCCAGGGCAGATGGAAGAAACTGAACCAGACTTGGCCCCACTCACACAGCAGGAAAGCTCAGAGTCCCAGGACAGAGATCCAGGCACAGGCCACCACCCGCCCTGCTCCCCAGCCTGCTGCTCCCTCCTTTGGAAGTGAGATGTCTGCTTTAAGGCTGAGCGAGCAGCTTTCAGTTCCTGGCTTTGAGCACCGCTTCGTGCAGCGGCTCGAAGGGCTGCAAGACCCAGGCAGGAAAGGGATGAGCAGTGACAGAGCAGCGGGGATTTGGCAGGAGCAGCGCAGCCGGTTGTTGCAAGGGGCCGAGAGGGGCCACCGGGTGCTGCACGGAGCCGGGGCCGCAAGGCGCTGTTGCCACCTGCTGGCACCAACACAGAGCAAACCAGGCTGGCCTCCAAAACCTCTCATCTGCCCCACAGCCATCAGTGCTCCCTGACAGCACGGTCAGCATGGCGAGGGCGCCAGCAGGGCTCTCCAGATCTGCCGCACATGTGGGGAAGGGGGAACAGAGTGGAAAGGCCTGAGCTGCTGCAGGCTGAGCAGCCCCAGGACTCAGCGCCAGGCTCGTGTCCTCACCTCAAACACGGACCAGCTGCCCCATACCCCAAGGACATTTCACAGCAGGCCGGACCACGCTGCTCTGCCCAGCTCTCCCAGGGGTGCCTGCACAGCCTCTCCAACAGCAGTGTCATGACAAGTTTCTCAAGAAGGACAGAACAACGTCAATCCGGGTATTTTGAGTAATTCATACCAAAAAAATCCATCAGTGCTTGAACCAACCATGAAGATTCTTGTAAGATTTCACAATCCAGAGCAGGTAGGATGTAGAGCACTAGCTCTCGAGGTCCTTTCCTCATGGTTTGATTTGGCCATAAATAGCCAGAGCAAGCCTGCAGTGGTACTAGGCACTGTCTGTTGACCAGTATTCTTTGCTTTTATCAGTACATGGGGCTCCAGACTAACATTCCCTGAGAAGAGCAGGTACAAAGAGGGGCAATGGAGCTGGGGAGCATCTGGAGCACAAGTTTGATCAGGAGCAGCTGAGGGAGCTGGTGGGGGCTCAGCCTGCAAGGAGCTCAGGCAGGACCTTCTCCCTCTTTACAACTGCCNTTAGGAAAAATTTCTTCCCAAAAAAAGTGGTCAGGTACTGGCACAAGCTGCCCAGAGGAGTGGTGAACTCACCGTTCTGGAGGGATAGTGTAGATGTGGCACTTGGGGACACGGGTTGGTGCTGGGCTTGGCAGTGCTGGGGGAACAGTTGGACTCGATGGTCTGAGAGGGCTTTTCCAGCCTATAGGATTCTGTGATTCTGTGTCTTACCACACATTTTCATACCCACCTACCCCCTCACCCCTTTTCTGTCTGACCCAACAGATGGGAATACAGTAATACAACTGCAGCATTTTACCTTCAAGCAGGGAGGCAACTCTGAGATATCTTGCTGAAAAGTTTCTTGTTCTTAAAAGCATAAGCAGAGGGTAGGGAGCGTCAGGAGAGAAGGCTATGGGTCCTCTTGTGATTCACTCCACACTTCCTAGCAAAAAGCAAAAGCTGAGTTACTTTATTGGGACATTTAAGAACATGTCAGTCAAAGCTTCTTGTAACTATTCACAGTCTTCTCTGGACATCACAGAAACAGAGCCAGGTGTGTCAGCTCATTGGGCAAAAGCTGTAAATACCTGGGTCAAGACTTCTCTTTTATGTGAGAATTACAGGGGTTATCTCAAGTAGTGTTTGTTCCACACTGTCAGCAGAAAACATCAATTTTTTGAAATAATTACCTTTTTAGAGAGAGAATATTTAGCAATTTTGACTAACACATCTCCGATAAAGGCTCCAGTTCTGTGGACAGGAACAAAGCAGACTCCATGGGCACACAAAACTTGCCATGGGAATGGGGACTGCAGCACAGCTTACTTGTAAGTAGCTTTCATAATTGACGTGAGGTTTATGGGCTGGGTGTTTAGCAGAAGACTTGTTTAAATACTACATTTTTAATTCACCAGCTTTTAACCTAATTTTTTGTTTATTCGGGAGGTTTATCCCTCTGCTTTAACAGGAAGAACTAGAAAAGGGAGAAGATAAAAAATTAACAAGCTTATCCTCTTGAAAATCGTACAATAGAGAAGACATAACATCTAAAAAGCAAGAAGAAACCCCAACAACAGAAGAAATGCTATACAACAGGTGCCTTTGGTTTTCAGCCTGATTCCCCCACAGCATCAAGGCTCAGGCAGCCACTCAGCACACCCAGCAAGTACGTGAGCTTACAGGCATAGGTATTTGACTTGTCTCTACTCAAAGCCCTTGACCAATTTTAAAAAGCATTGGAAGAGGAGTGGGAACCCTGAAAGCATAAGGATCCTGAAATTTTGTGAAGCAAAAGGTAAGAACAGGTAAGAACTTACTAATACTGCCATGAAGGCAAAGGCTAACCAGCAGCATGAGAATTAGCATGGAAGAAAGGGACAGCAGCAAGGCTGGCTCAGCTCTGAGAGCTGCCTGCTCCATCAGCAACGGGGGACTCCCCATCATCCCCCCCGCTCCAGGAACAAGGGAATCCTCCACACCACCCCAAGAGAGCCAGGAGGAACTTACACTGACAGCCAGAGCCAGGAGACAACACAGTCCTGCCCAAAGCTCCCTTTCCCACAGCCCTGTTTCCCAGGGCCAGCTGGAACCCTGAGTACTCAGCAACTGAGCTCTTGTAGGCTTGGGCACTCCAGCACGTAATTAACTCCCTGGTGCTTTCCTCTAGCTGAAATACCTCCTCTTTTCCACTTGCTTAGCTGGCTTTTTCCAAACATGGATCTCCTGGAGGCAGGGACTGGGTTTCTTTCAGTGGAGGCAGATGGTGCAATGTGCAGGTAAGTTCGGGGTACTGAAGTAAAAATTATATATATATTTATAATTATATATAGATACATACACAACTTGTAGTATGGTTGTTCTGTGGTCACAATTGCTAATGTTAAAATAAATGAAAAAAAAAATTAAAAAGAGAGAGAACTAGCCTGCTAGGAATGAAAACTGACTGAAAACCAGGGAGCAAGACTTGGCTCCAGATGACATATTCTGGGAATCAAATGGAGGTGGTGATGGATACAAACATGCCATGGACAAACGCAGAGAAGTCAGGGACACCTGCTTCCCCAGGGTCACCGTTTGTTTCTGCATTCTTCTGAGCACATCAATAATCCTCTCCCCTACAAAACAGGCCCAGAAATAGCTGCCTGACAACTTAGCAATCATCTCCAAGCCCTGTATCCCCAGCTTGTCCAAACCAAAGTGTCCAAAGTGACCAGCTACTTATCCATAAATGGTTTCTTCCAGGTGATGGCCAGACCAAAATCCCACACACAACCTCTCCGCTCCATCCATGGAGCAACAGGGTACGAAGCAGGCTGCCCGTGGATCACAGATGAGGAAAAACACCAGCCCACATTTGAACCCCTCTGTCTCCTGTGCTCCTGAGACAGCTTTAGCAATTTCAGAGGGAAATGCCATGCTAATCCCACATGACAATCACCCTTATGAAAGACCTATCCTGAACTGACGAAACAAATTAATTGCTGCTCCTGTGTGTATGTTCAGATTTGGCACATTAATTAACATAACATTTTTTTTGGTAAGACTTCTGCCCTCTGGCCTCATGCCAGCAGTGGCTAAATTAATGACTGTCCATGTGACAAGAGGTGGAGAGCTGAGGCACTGGGGTGAGGTGATCATTAAGTAACATACACAGGGACTGAAGCAGGGAACAGTTCACCCCTTGGTCCTTGCTACACCGGAACCAGTGCAGAACTTCATTCTCCTTCCTTTCCTGCTTTACATGAAGCTTTGATTTCTCTGTCTGCTCATAGATCTCCTAAGTCAAGGTGTCATGTTGGAACAGGGTTGTTTATGAGACAAGATGATCCGATTTTGTGGGGCTAGAAGGCTGGTCCTGCAGGTATAAACTCAAAGCTCCAGCAACCCAACGATCCTACAGGCAAGACCTTTGTGAAAACCTTCCAGTGAGGTACTGTTGATGTAAAGACAAAAACAGAATCTCATTGCAGGAGTTTTTGATACCTGTGCTCTATCTAATTGATGTTTTCACTCGAGTCCCTCAAAGTGCTGGTTGGTTTGATCAGGGGCAGGGAAACAGAGGCAATGAAGGAGGGATTAAAAGGACCGTGAGGGAGCTGCTGGCTGCCCCTCACCCTCACGAGGAGGGCCGGGCAGGAGAAGAGCTGAAAGCGGGCCTGCCTGGCATCACCCGGGGGGCTCTCGGGGACAGTTCCGTAAGGGCTGGCGAGAGGAAAGCGCCGTGAGGCGAGGCTGCGAGGACAAAAGC